>VXBZ01004235.1:2138394-2291919 GCA_013399135.1 Heliornis fulica
GGGGGAGGGGAGGGGAATGATCATAATTTACAGTTAGCTGCTTAATGCTCAAGTATTTAAGGGGGTTTACATTTGTAAATTTTTTTACTTATCTTTATAAGAATACCTTCCTCATTGTAATAGTGAGACACAAAATGTGCAGCCTTAAAAATATTCCATTTCTATTCCAAATTAAAAACCACGTCAAGTTATTTCTTTCTTCCTTCTCTCTGCTTTTGTCCTTTACAGTCAGCAGCAGGAATTAGAAAAGATTTTCCTGAAATGCTTGATTAAACCAATTACTAAAATCATGCCCATATTTTAGGTATTAGTAAGGATACCTAAACAAGGTTGGGTTCTGTGATTTCACCAAGTAGACTCTTATCAGTTAATGCAGATTTAGAGGGGGGGGGAAAGAAAAAGGGAAAAAAAAAAAACATAATGTTACTCTGGGCTCATGGGATTCATTTGATCAACATGATTAAATTATTTCCTTACTCAGCTAGAAGGAAATTACTAGTAACCAGACATTATGTGTCTGTTAATTATGTGCAATAAGGTTCTCTGCTATCACACCAGCTCTTGCATTCATGTTCTGTGTGTTTTAAAGGCATTCTCATTTTTTAAATGTAAATATTGAAAAGGGACAGCTATAATTTTCTTTCCCTTATTTAATAAATATCCAGCGTGCCAAAAAGCACTTGTAACAAGCAGCTGTTTGTCCTTGGTGTAATCGTAGGCAAGTTTGGGGCGATGACATGCCAGTTATTTCCCATCTTTCAGGTCGCCCCCACCCAGATTTTGTGTGTGTGTGTGTGTTGCAATTGTGTTGATTTTGTTGTTTTTTTTTTTTTTTAAGTTGGGTCATTTAATATTATTGCAAGGAATGTGAAGGAAGGTTTGCCAGAAATAGTTAATCTCCCCGGCATGAGGTCCACTCACCTATACGTTGTCTTTGTGCCAGATCTACATTCTGCTCGGGTGCTGCCCAATCGAGGATTTCTAAAGGGTTTTTATAAAGGAAGAAACAACATATGGTACAAGAGAGGCCTTATTCTTTTTCTAATGAAATGATGAGCTTCTGTTTCATATTAAAGTGTTAATAGGTCTGAAATTAGGTCTCAAAAAAAAAAGAGAATAGTGCTTTTAAAATTCTTAATATGATTCATTATCTGCAGTCAAAACCAGATGACATTTATTTTTATCCAAAAAAAAAAAAAAAGGAAAGACAGTGAAAAAAAAATCCTGGATTCAGGCTCTGATTTATTGAACAGAAAGCTCTTTAGAATCAGAGCTTGGGCTGGAGGCTGGAGGTTTTGTTTGAGTTTGAGAACATTCATATGTTTATGAAATCTAAACAAATATTTCAAAGAAGGTGGTGTCACATTTGAAGTGAAGTGATCCTATTAGGCACAGGGATACAGCTGCTTTGTTGGAGGACTGGGCAGCGTTTTCTGTATGATAGTGCTGTGTACCGCTAATATACCGAGACATTACTTTCATCCAAAATGCCGATAGGACTGAACTTCTCTCCTGCACTTTGGCTTTCAGTGTTAATAATGAATGAATAAAGTTCAGAGGATAGAAGCTAAATGGATATTGTGCTTTAAAAGAATGAAATTTAACCAACAGCATACCGACCTACTCGGAAATGAGGGAAAGGCAGTAAATGGACGTATTTACTGGAAGGGCATGGGGAGGCTGTAGTGAGGTGTTTGTATGGGTCGTGCTGGCATGGAAGGCTGGAAATGTAAATACAGTTGAAAATACATGTTAATTAGAGATAACAAATGTTTGGTGACATCTGCTTGATTACATGGATTTTGGATGCCTTCTTTTTTGCCACGGTTAGCAAACATAGGATAGTCTTCTCTTGCACACCTCGTTACTTGATATCTTTATCAAGTAACGAGGTGTACAAGATTACTATCAATTACTATCAATTTTAGTAAGTGCAGGACTCATGTTTTTTGTAGACCTTGGGCACTGCCAGTAGGCAGCCTTAGAAAGCACCTTCTCTGGAAGCCTCGTCTGGGTTTCACCTTGGTGAGCACCCAAGCCCCAGTGGCATTGGTCACACTTGTCCAAGAGAATTTGGTCCTGCTCCTGATCCTCAGTCAGCTTCAGTATGGTGATGGCAGCTCACATCAACAGCGGGTCTGGCTCAGAAGAGCCATCAACTCTTTTAGCCTCTAGAAAAATAACAGCAAAGAGCAAAAACATCCTGAGATTTTTCTGCAACCTGTACCTATGGCTTCTCTTCTGCACTCTGCCTCCCACATGTAGGTGCTGTAATTGCTTGTGCTAGAAGGCCAGGTGCTCAGAGATGCTCTCAAACTTCTGTGGGAGCACAAAGCACGGTTGTGTATAAGTAGTGCTCGTGATCAGTTGTGTCAAAGTCACTGAACAACCAGCCTCAGCACTTTCTGAGGGACGGAAAAAAATTATACAGCAAAGAGCTAATCCCAAAATGATGTGCATGTATGTGGAGAGGTATGTCTGACATTCACATTAATACCAAATGAGTTCATCATGATTAATGTTATTACATTAAATATCGAAGGAATTAATAATGATTAGACCATTATTTTAAAGGGTTACCAACATGACACCGGCTCATTTTTTAACAGCTGTAGACAGTTGGTTTTGGACTTTTTTCTCTGTGCACATTTCCAGTCTTCACCTCCTCTACCAAATATAGTCCCTTGGAATTTCATCTTATTGAATTTATGATTTTATGGCTGTGTTTCCTGCCAGAGCTAAATCCAAGTCCCGATGAAGTCATTAGGAGCTTTTGCTATTCACTTCAGCACTGCAAAAAAGCTGGGGCCTGATCCTGCTTCCCCTGCACTGACATGCTCTGGCTTCAGCGGGCTTTTATACCTACCCCAGATCCTAGAAAAAAGCTAAAGAATATTTGCTTTGGCTTGCCTTGGTTTTTTTTTATCATTATCATTATTAATTTTGCAGAGAAGGCTGGTTTCTCTGTCATACCTCAGATGCTTTTGTAGGATGATGAAAAGAGAAAGAATTAACCTGGATAGTGAGAGCACCAAACATTTAAAATGCTCCCAGAAAACTCCCTCCCTGCGTGAAGAGGAGTCACACCAAGACATCAGTGAGTCACTTGGCCTTGTGGCATGCTGCAGGCCCATGTCTTGGAATAAACGACAATTGGAGAGGGAGAAAGGGTGCAGACAGTGCGCTATGTTTTACAGAAGAACTTTGCTTGAGTCGCTGTGCGCTATGTGCGCTCTTCTTCCTATTGCCCAAAAAAAAATCTTTAAAGATATCAATAAGAAAGTCCACATGTGCAGTGCCATGCTTTAAATAAAACTGTCTTATCCAGGAGAAAAAAACAAAACCAAAGAAACAAACCAACCCAACAAGGTGCAGACTACGCGAATAGGAAAAACACACGAGCCAGATGATTAAGAGCTGCGGGCTTCATAGGAATGGCTGCCAACACTTGGGCAATACACTGCTTCTTGGTGCACAAATAGTATTATATTCCATGCTTTTAATAAGAATAAAGCAGCCAAAAGTTCTCATAAATTATCTATTCAGTAGAAACCCCTAAAACCTACTAAATCTGTTTTGAAGTACTAATATTTCATAGACAGTCTTTAAAAATAGTGCGTATCAAAGTGTGTGATTTATAAAGGGGAGAAAGCAAATATTTTTCCATTTCTAATTTGAAATTCTTGGATAGAAGGATAAATCTTTTAGCATTTGTCTGCTTTACTTTTTGTCTTTGCTGATTTTTCACAGGCCTTGGCTAAGACAAAATTGCTTCTTGATCAGCTGCTCATGATTAGTCATTTCAACCCGTTCACAGAAAAGTATATTAGGAGTCACAGTTTGGCTTTAATTTTTTTCCTGTTTTAATTAAGAGTTTCTCTGTGGTTGCTTTATAAAATGGTAGCTTGGGTTTTTCGCTTGGACTTTTGTTCTACAGTACAAGAAATGCAAGAAAAGAAAGGATTGAACTGGTTGCCAGAAGCCCATTTACTATAATGTCTCATTTCCTACAGGTCTTCCTGTTGTGTCCAAGGTGCACCAACCTCTTCAGCAAAATATATATGTATATATTTGTATATTATGAAATGACACGTCACAGACCACTCTGTGGACTGAGTCTTCTGGGCACAGAGCTGCCCGCTTTCATATTATTATACACTTTTGCCTTCAAAATGTAGATGGTTGCATGGAAACTGCCTGTTACGAATGGTGCTTGGTCTACCAAAATACCTGGTCGTTGCCAGGGAGTTGGCTGAGGTAATTGGGGGTAGGTTGGGCCAAAACGTGCAAGGTACAGGGCTGATGATTAAGCAATATTGGTGGTGGAGCTACTGGTGGATGGAAAGCACACACATACCTTATATTCCTGCTTCTTCATTGTATCACTTATGCTCTCAAGTGCTGGCTTAAAACTGGATTTTTCCATTTCCAGAATTTGGGTCCATGTTCATTGTTTCTACTTTGTACCCTTGTGCAGTGATTTTTCAGAAGTGTGATAACTTTTTCTTTCAGTTGTTATCAGTGGACAATGGCTGCTTCTAAAAATCTCATTGTAGAAGTCTGAACATAAAGTTCAGGGTGAAAGTCCCCTATTTATAGCACCCTGTTTAAAGTTACGCTTCTATCTTACAGAAGACGTCAAGATTAAAGTGTATATTTTAGTGCACAGGCTTCAAGAAGGATGATTTTCTCTATCAGATCAATATAAACCATCCCTGAAAAATCCGAGCCTGGCTGTATTTAGCCAGATCCATATATTACTTATGATATACTCTCAGAGCTGGGTATTATTATCAAGTATAATGACAGTAAAATAATGTCCAATGTCTTTTGTGTAGAACAATTTACATAGCAGTCTTGTCAGCAGGGATATGTTCAGATTTCAGTGTTTTTGTTGTTCTTCAGAGTTTATGTGTGATTTTCTCTGTTGTAAATATACCTGCAAAATGTATATACAAAGTAAAAGGTTGTTCTTGCAGGTCTGGCTGGTGTGCAAGGACTGTCTGCAGGAAAGCACAACCCTGTGAATGTGCTTGGAAAGGTACATTGAGATCTGCTGGGAAGTGGTACAAAGGCAAAGTGTTACATCTGCTAGGAGTATTCTGTCATTATCAGGAGTTAAACCAGAACACTCTGGGTATGCTTTAGTTCTGATTAGTCTTTTGTTTTGCTGGAGGAACCTCTGGTGGTTCCTGGCAGATTTCCTCAAAAACATGTTCAGCTTGCGAGCTCTGGGGACTGCGGCAACAGGAGAAGGCAGGGTGTGGGAAAGCTACCTGTGCAATGAGGGGAAAGGGGAATGTCCAGGCTGGACAGTCCCAGGACAGGCTGGTGCCAAGTGTTGGTCACCTAATGTGCTTAAGGTCCATGGAGGACATCAGTGTGAGTTGTATTGCTGACTCCAGCCAGTGCTTTGTCAAAGCTTATGAGCTATAGGAAGGTTTAATCATGTAGCAGTGGCTCTTTGTGTCTGTCAGTTGACAGGAAGGTGACGGCAGCCATGGCTGGTGCCTTGCACATGTTGGCCGATCACCCTGGGCTAGGCCCACAATCCCCCCACACACTGACGCAGCAGATGGGCTCTCCTGCCCCTGTGCCTTCCCTGCAGTGGGACAGCGAGACTTATAGCCGTCTAAACTGGGAGAGTGTTACCTACTTAAACTGTTTTTCTGACTTAATAAGAATTTTTCATCTACAGCAAGCCATTTTAAAATATTGTCTATACACAAACAGTCATTCTGAATAATAGGCCTGCACACAGTAAATGTCAGCTCTTTAAATCACAGAGGACTTCGGAAGCAGAGTAGAGAATGCTTCATAACAGTTTAAACTTCAGCCTCCCATTTATTATGTATGTGTTTATAAATCTCTGAGGGGCACTCTTTTTTCCTTCTGGGAAGCCCAAAGGAGCAGAGTTGTTTGTCAGCCCGGCTGGGTGGTGCGCGGTGCCGTGGTTGCTCCTTTGCGTCCTGACCCCATTTGGTTTCAAGGTTGGTATCCAAGGTTGTGCCTGAGGAAAATGTTATTTTCTTTTCTCCTAACGGCAGCAGCACGTGGGACCTTTTGTTTCAAGGAAGGTAGTACTGGGGATAAAATAACCCATCGGTGAGGGGTCAGCAAGGCAGCCTTGTGTTGTGTTTTCTTTTTTAAGGGGCACATGAGTGATCAGCACCTTTAGAAAAGGGCTCTCCGTTTGTCACCTAGGAAGAGCGTAAGGGTATCTCGCGCAGCGATGGCTTTGAAAAATTTCTTCAGCGTTCCCATCTATCTTAGTTAGTATGAATACTTTAGCATTAAATGGAGAAAAGGAGAATCCATCAATAGTTAATAACTGACCTTAAGATAGGAATTCAAAGTTCACCACAATTAAACCCAAGTGTCAGCAGAATCCACGAGGGGAGCTATCAATATATTTGACTATACCTGCCCATATGTAGCAGATTTAAATTCTGTGAGGGGAAGAACTGTGCATTATTCCTAATGAAACAAAGCGTTGTACTGTCTTATATCCCAGACAAAACACAGAAGTTCTGTGTTATGAATGATAGTGGGAGAAAACATACTGGAGAGCAAATGTGATTCTGGATGGAATCTCATCACATGACTCTATTGTAAACCAGATGTTTGTCAGATTCACTGGGAGGATGCATCCATCTTGAAATTTTTAATAAGGTTACATAAAGGATTAAAAGCAAACATTTACAATGTGCAGGATTTAAAGATAATTGTATTTCTCTTAACTTTGTTATTTCTGTGGTGGATCATTAAAAATATTTACATGATCTATCTGTGGTGCAGTGCACCTCGTGGATGGATTCATTCATTAGGATGGTTGATGTACATCCACAGCATCAGAAAAGCAAAAGCAAACCATAAAGAGGCTGTTCCACAGACGTAGGCAATACTAGTGATGTAAAAAGTATGCTTTGTCATTAAAAAAACCCAAACAGCAGCAGCCAAACCTAGGAGTAATGGGGTAAGTTTCTGACAGATGAGGGAGAGAATCACATTTCCCTACGGACAGCAGTGCATGCCTCACCCCAAGGGGAGCTTGCCCTCCGTAGAAAGTATGTATGTGACTGATGTTTCCCTCTGTCAGAGTCCCCTTCTGATGAAGGAAGAGGGAGAACGAAGCTTGGAAAGGCTGGACAGGTAGGAGAAAGGGAAGCTTTAGGGTAGCTAAGGGTAGCTAAGACTTCATAAGAGATTACATTGCATTAGCAAATTTGCTCATGCTGCCATCCTTGTAATACCTGTGTGCAGTTTTGTGGGGCTACATTCAGGGCCACTAACTCTGAAGAATATGTTATCTATTGTCCTTTTTGCTGGCAGATAACTTATAAGGGGACTTCATAACAGGGTATACCAAGAGTATACAGGGATATAGACATAGGTGCTGCAGCAGTGTGAAGTTATACTGATCTCAAAAATAGTAATGCTGGACAAGCCTTTGTGAAGGGTTTTGGAGGTTTTTATGAGAAATACCTTTTGGAAGAATAGGAAGATGAATGAATCATACTCCCTTTTCCATTTTTGGACATTTCTTCCAGTCAGCATATTTCTAATTCATGTGGAGCAAAGACAAAGTAAGTTAAACTAGTAAAATCTGAGAATACCTTCCCCTTTGATATCGTCTTCCACACAGCTACAGGATGTCTAAGTGCACTTGGACTTCATTTGTGATATTTTAATACCAATAGATTGAAGATGGTAACATATCTATAGCATTTTAATTATTCCTGGTATGTTGAATACATCTCCACCAAGTCAGGAAGTAGGATTAATGTTGAGATTAAACCCGGGAAGTACACTTCTGATTGTGTTGCTAATCCAACCACGTTATGGCCCATTTATGGCCCTGATGGATGGTTACAAATGTTACAGAGATATTGCTGATGATCACTATACCCAAGTTAATGATGTGATAGAAACCTTGACACTCGCTAGCTGAGAATTGTGCTGCTGTAGCCTGCTGTCACGCTGCTCTTCAGCTGCCTCTTCACCTCCACCAGCCCTTGTCCCTAGCATAGCCTAGGAGGGCTAGGTACTGCCACCCCAAGACTCGAGGAGATGCTAAGCTTCTTATGCAGTATTTAAGCATGCAAGTGAGGTGTCTAATTCAGAGCCCTTAAGTGTAATCTTTGCTAGAAAACAACAGGTACCACAGACTTCCTCAGTGGAAGAGAGCAAAAGCTGTCCTTTAGTACTGTGGGTTGTTTCTGGTTTTTTGCTTCAGTTGTGATAGACTTGGGAGGATGATACATGATTATCTGAGGTCGAGAGAAGAAATTTAGAGCCACTGGGAAATTGTAAAAGTCTTGAAAGCTCAATCCAGATTATTTCTGCAGCTGTCTCATTGATACTGACTGGGTACCCGCTGTCAGTGCCAGAGATTCCTCAAATCTTTACTGAGCATATTTTAAATATTTTTTCCATCATTTTTAACGTTTCTCTGCATTCAGATAGCTGGTAAGGTGGGGCAAGTCATCAATGTGTTGTCTTCCATTCAAGCTTGAGAAACAACATCATGATCACCCTGTTGAGATACAGAAATGTATCTCAAAAGCCCAAAGCAGGACAGGGGCTAAAAGGTATTCTTGCATTGAGTAATGTAATTTTATAGCCTAGGGATTGTCTTGGAGAATGTTACTAAGTTAAAAATGTCATCCAAGATCAAAACATAGTGAAAAATGTATTGCTGGAGCAGAGAATAGAGGGTTTAGGGGTAGGAGCCCCTCCTAGGAGACTGTGTCCAAACCCTGCACCCACTTAACCCTCCTGCTGCCCCCTGACGACGTTAGCTAATCTCATTTTAGAGATACAGCACGGGAAAAGATAAAACATGAAATAGCTGAATCCAACTTACTTTGAATGTCTGTCAAGTTTCATGTCTTTTAAGTCCTAAACAGATTTATTTTGCTTGTATCAGTCACTCTGTGGCAGGTCTACATAAATCAGAAAGCAGCCTGGGAGAAGGTCCTTTCAGTCGCCAGCTTGCCTGTATCACAGATTCCTGCAGAGTACATAGTTATACTTGTATATGTGGAAGAGATTTGAGATTCAGTGATCATCATGGAGTGTCGCTTTCCTCACAGCTAAATACCCAGAGGAGCTGGCTGAAAAGGTTAGCCGTATCCGTCAGGTTTTTTGGGTACAACAAAAGATCTTGTCCATTCAGTCTAAATAAGGCGTAATCTCGGCTGCATGGGTCAGATATTCCAAGTTCATTTACCAAATCACTGGGCAAATGTCACAAGTTCCAGACTGACTTGGTAGAGAGCGATACAATCTATCAATACTTAAGCATATTGGAGGGAGAGCATCATGGCTGGGAGTGTTATTTATTCAGTGAAGCACATGCTAAATTGAACAGCATGCTTTGGATGGAGAGGGTGGGGGTCTAGTGCTCATCTTTCCAACAAGCTTTTTCATTTCCGTGTAGAGAGATTTTATACTCAAAAGCACTGTAACAAAAGCTGTTTAGACTCACTTGCCATCCAAGTGCATTATTTCTCCCTGTTAGACTGCTCTGTCTTAAGGAAAACAAGTTTTTGCTAATAATTTTTCAGTTCAGATTGGACCTGTGTGGGCTTATAAGGTCATTCGCTTGACTGAGCAACCATGGACGTTACACAGTGGGAAGTGGGCAGGGCTAGTGCTTGACAGCTGTTCTTGGGAGTGATGGCCATATGTATCCCTTGCCACAGGACTGGTTTTCTGATTGAGATCATTCATTTGTGGAAATACTTGCCTGCACTCTGAGGGATGATGCCGTAAATTCAAAATAACGTGGAGATGCATTGGGTTTACACGGGCGTGAGCGGGCTCTGCTGGCGTCCGCCTGACAGCTCCAACTGGCATGTGGTCAGCCATCCCTCTGAACCTTCTCTCTTTCACCAAAGGGGTTACCACCATAAGGGAAAGGTGAAGAATAATGTCTTCTCTAATCAGCAAGATTTCATTTAGATATCCCTAATAAAGCTTTTATTTATTGCCTCAGCTGAGTTGTGTGGTGGTGGGCAAGGTAACCTGCTGGCACCTGTGTGTGCTCAGAGGAAGGGTATTGTTTTCTCTTGGTGCCTCTGTCTCCCATCTCTGTCTCCCTTGGTCTGACTCATCCGCTTATCTTGTAAGCTTTGTTATCACTGAGAATACCTCTCATTGTGCTTAGATACTGTGCCTATCAGAACGATCTTGTTTGAGATATCTTCATTTCACAGATGAATATAAGCAAGTAGGCAACGACCCTTAAAGGCCTTTGCTAAGGTTGCAAAGTGAGGTAATGCATGAATTGTGATTGCCTGTACACACCAAATCCAGCCTTCCTGTGCATATGTGTCAAGATACAATCTTTAGCGATGTGTTCGCTCATTATGTCTTCCACAGGCCACTTCCCTTAGCTGTCAGCCTGTTAACTCACTTGCTCTGGGTACTTTCCTAGGCCTTTAAAATAGCAACCTGAAAGCACAGGAATGCTGTGGTGATGATATCCATATGAGCCATCGGTGTCCTTGGGAAGTTCAGGGCAAGGCTACATGGCATTCTGAAGTGGTTGGGGTTTATTTTTAGAGCTGAAATCAGAAAACTTGAGTCTTCCTTAGAGCTCTCGGTACTCGATCTGTGAAGGAAATAGGTTCTCATCAGGTAGCGATGCCATCACCAGGACAGGCCTTTGTGCTCTGCAGAGCTGAGGCAGTCTCAGTAAGTGTCCAGAGCAGGTCCTTTCCTGTTCTGTCTTCTCTCTCATGTGCTGTGCCAAAATACATGGGATTAAGGGATCAGGACTGCTGAAGTTACGTGATACTGGGATGCTTTCCCATGAGACTGTCAGTATGACCAATTTGAGTTGGTTCTGCCTGATAGCTGCAGTGTTGGGGCTGTTGTGAGAGGAGAGTTCATCTACACCTATGGGTAATTATCATGTTGTTGACATAATGAAAATGTAAGCAGTCTGCTCTGTCTGCAGCTTAGCAGGTGTGAAGGAGACCTGTTGTTAAGCAGTCCCCTTTTTCCTTCCACTCTCCATTCCCATCCCCATGGCTTTCTGGTTTTCCTTAATGAATGCTCCCCAGCACCTTGGAGGTTCAGAGTGAATAGCTGTGAGTAATTCATGTCCCATCGCTTTGCCAATCCATGACTTTTGGCTTTAACACACCTCCTCCCCCACTAAAAAGGGAGGTGGAGAGTCTGTTCAAAGGGAGAGGACCTAATGTCACCAACATCTAGTCCATGCACATGGCTGGAATGCTTTCCTGTCGTTGAATCCATGTCCATATTACCCCAGAATCCACTTGAACATATGGAAACAGTGAGTAGCTTCATAATTGGCTATCTGGCAGCATTGTTAGCACCAGCTCATTTGAATAGAGGCGTGGAGTCAAGCTTGCAGGTCTGTAGGGCTTTAAAAAACAAAAAGTCTGTAAGACTTTGCTTCCATTAGCACTCCAATCCACGGTGTCTGTAAATTCATAATTTTAATCCCTGCTGATCTAACTTGCCAGTGAGTGATACTTTAACTCCAGCCTGATCATGCCTACTCTAGCAAAGGTGTCAAGCAGCTATGGAAATAAATAAAAGAATTCTTCCTGGGGTAGCCACCGGACGTGCGGCTGTTGCTGTTTGTAAAGCTGTTGTCTTTCATCAGCTTGGTTTTGCACAAGGTTTTGAAGACCCGTTCCGAATCGTGTAAATACCTGAACATAATTGGCTTTCCAATTTCACAGCTTATCAGGAGAAAACGAGAAGGGAGGAGCGGGGGGGAACCCTAGATATTTCAAAGACAGTAAGTGCATTTGATGTAGTTGGTTGTGATTTTGTCTTTTGTTGTTTAACCCAGGATTGAAGAAACAGATGGTTAGATTTTCTAGGAAGCTTAAAACGGAAGCCAAACTAATACAAAACTGTTCAGCTATCAGTCAGGGTACATCCATTCTGTGCTTGGGTTTGGTTTTTTTTTCTTTTTTTTTTCCAAATCACGACCCCTCAAACGAAAGGTTTAGCTTCATAAAAAGATATTTACCAGGAAGCTTTTTGCAAAGGAGAAGGGCATGCTTTGTTAAACCAGATGCATTTTATTTTTCCTGGAACCAAGATTTATGAAAGCAGTATGCTCATATTTCTCCATATACAGTAATTGGAACTCATTATGCTAATTGTATTTCCATTATCACTAATTAACAATCATAGTGACCTGGCCCACAGTCTAATTTGTCTTTAATCTGTTTTTGTATAGGGAGTTTTACCCTGTAATTTCAAGGTGATAATTCTATTCAGCACAACTTTATTGAATAGTGAAATGTAATACTTGTAATATTTAGGGCTGTTCCCATTCAGATAGTTCAAAGGGAACGGGAAGTGAATTTATACCTGTCCACACTTCTGCTGTAGTGGATCTGCCTCCCTCTTGCACTCGGTTTAACCTACCTGTGTCTGACTTAACCTGTACTCAGCTCATCGGGAGGAACTGCAGGTTGGTCAACATTTGCTGATGGGATTTGTGAGCTGTGAAGGAATGTGTGTGTGTGTGTTTATTGGGGGATAAATCTGCAGGAATTTGCCATTTTTCACTTTGTGACACTTCACTTGCAGGAAAACAATGTTTTTCTCAAACGGTGTTTCTGGTGTAGTATAAAAAGCATCCTATGTCTTGAGGGGGGAAACCCCTCTGAGCTTAGCATGAGAAGTGTTTTGTGGGTTGTTTTCTTTTTTTCTTTTTTTTTTCTTTTTTTTTTTTTTACTTAAACAAGAAGTAAATGCTTGTTTGCTTGTTCCCCAGGGTTTGCTGGTGTTTAGACATTCCGAGGGGGATCCTGTAGGTTAAGAGTGAGGGAAATGAGCGGTGCTGTGCCACTGGGGTTTAGCAAATCCTGCTGCACTGCTCATTCCTCCCAAGTCAACGTTACAAAAACACTCTCAGCAACTGGTTCCAGGCAGTCACACTGTTTTTCTCTGGTGCTGCTCACCTACTGCCCTTTTCTCTCTGCTGATTCACTGGCTGGGCATTGCTGCTGATGTCACGTTGTTCCCATCTTAACCACTGATCGATTGATACCAATAATACTGTGCTGTGCAAGACCTCTCCCTTAAATCCTTGGCTTATTTCTTGGCTTCCTATCCACACAGGGTGCCACCTTTCAGTGAGGTGGGTACTAAATTTATCCGATTAGCTATATTATTGCATACCCTTTGCACTGCCCCCACTGTGCTTTGTCATTGAGGACTTTTGAAGCTGGGAGCTACTCTAATCTGAGTCATTGATCTATATCCCCGCTTCCATTTCTAACCCTTTCTGTCCTGGGAACAGCCCAGGTCTGTGGGCAGAGGGAATTTATGTAATTTGATGTCAGTATAGCTCAACAGTTCACATTGTTTGTTGACTTGTCCTTGGATTCCTATGAAAATATAGATGTATATACATATAGATGTATATACATATATATGTATAACTATATATATGCAGATATAAACATACACATACTTTGTGCAACCGGTTATTTTCCAAATGATTTCTCTTTGCAGCTCTCTTCCCCCAGTGCCTTGGTCTCCATCCACATGCCACTTCCCTGCTTTAGGAGGAGGTGAATCACATCACTGTTACAAATCCTCCCAGCTCCTTCTCTTCACACTGAAACGTGTGACTTCCCAAATCCACAAGTGAGCCCTGTTTCCCCATGACCCTTTATTACAGCTCCACAAGGGAACCGTTTAAAGTTCCCCCCAGGTCCAATGCCACTTCAGCTGCCTGGGTGGCACAGCCTTTGCATGGTAAACACTCCTCCTTCACCAGCACATAAATCAAAGAGTACCACCTAATCAACAAAATAATCTTAATCAATGCTTTCACCGTCTGGCTTTCCCTAGCAAATATAACTCCCTGTTGATGTTTCCCATCCTCCCTTCTGTTATACCAGATGGTGTATGTTCCAGTCTTTTTATTATCCTTCCCTGACCACGACACTTTGCTCAGTCCAGAGATCTTCATACTGCATCCCCTGAGTGTTCTCATCAGCAGCTCTGTCCTGCTCATTGCATCTTGATGTTTCAAGCATCTTGCACTAATGACCCTATTCTTCCCCCCACCTCCTTTGCATTGATATTTTTTCACAGTATTCATTCCCATAGGTTGGTCAGATGATATCTGGTAGCACATGTGCTTTAACCATCACATATCCTAAGTGACCTCTGAGTCTGTATAAATGTTGGCAGCATATAGGCTGATTTTATTCTTCTGTGTTACAGCTTCCTATATTCTTCAGGGTAAATTCAGAGTGTAGTAACCTCTTCTTTTTCTTTTTCTTTTTTTTTTTTTTTTGTTCTTCCTTAGAGAAGATTACAGAGGTTGATCTGCTTCACATTATCTACAATTAGGTTGTTGCTGGATAGGATGACATAATAACATAAGCATCGGTCAGAAGGACTGCAATCCCTAGATGCACAGATTTGATTCATGTCTTTGTCTTTCAGAGGTGTTTACTCTGAGAAACAAGCATCGTGTTTGTGCTGTTAAAGGCAAAACAAGGGGCAGGAGTTTTCAGGCAGAGGCCCTAACACAATATGGAATGTTAGATTGGATGTGTTTTCTGTGGCATTCAGGGTAAGCAACTTAAGATGGACTTAAGATTGTGCTCAATGAAATTAGTAAGTTGTCTTTGTGCAGTTACCCAAATCCTCCCTGCTCTCATCTTTCTGTGTCAAAATAGAGGCATTTTATGTTATGTATGCAGTAACAGGCTCTCCAGGACAGTTGGTCTCCTTTCCAGAAGTGCTATGGCAGACCAACACTCTCTGAACCTAAGACACATACATACAGTCACAGCCTGAGTCAATGGAGTAACCGAGCAATCTCTCCACCTCTCCTGCCATCCCCCTAACAGTGAGTAACTGAGGCCAGATTGACTTCAGAGCCTCTCACAGCAGCAGTGGCGAATCCCGGGCTGAGTAGTTCCAAGTTCAAGTGGTCCAGCCTTCATTTGAATCGTTTGGGTAGCGAATCTCCCTAGACTACCCGGCTCTCTGGGATGCAGTTCCGCTCTCCCCGAGCACACGCTCGCTTAATACAATTTGTAGCAAATGTAATAGACATGTGGAGTTGAAAGAGAGGCTGAGTATCTAAATTGCAAAGACCACAAATCAGTCACTGAGTAGATAGATATGCTAAGTGAACGCCATTTTTCTGGAGTATCTGACAGAACTGGAAATCACAATGCAGAACGATTTTATCACGGAGGATTTTCAATTTGTTGTTTAGAAAGATGGGTCAGTAAGCATCCTCTTTATCCCTAATGACTAAAGAATGTAAATAATCTTGTTGCAACCATTTTTCATGTACATTTTGTATCTAGACGAGGTATATTGCCTTCTAGGTATTTTTTTCCCCTATCAAGGACTGTAAGGGCTTTTTTTTTTTTTTTTGTCCTCCTATTAAAAGAGGTGCTGCAGACTAATAGTTCCTTCATTCATCATAGAGGCTGATGCAGCCAACAGTTTAAGTGGTATTGTCTGCCAGTAATACTTAATCCCATTGTCAAAGACTGCAGTGCCCAGAGAATGTGTTTTCCTCAGAAAGGTAGGTTGTGGGGAAATGTAATGACTATTTAACTCTTAAGCCAAAGCAGAGACTGGTCTTGTGTCAGATGAGTTTTAACCAGCTACTTATTCAACAGAGGAGCTCACCATTTATTCTGCTTCATAACTATTCAGTAAGAGTGTTTAGCAACTCCAGTCACACCCTTGTACTTGTGTGTTGCTGTTTTGGAAAACAGCTCCTCACCTTTGTTCCTCCACTGTTCTTTTGGCCAGTGGTGAAAGAGGTCTTGAAATGTCTGTTACACTCCATACAGGATTATCTGTTCAGAGTAGAAAACATGTGGCCTACGTAGCTGTGATGTGGTAGAACAATTAGTAGGACTTTACAAATGGAAGGGACCTTTGAGAGCTAATGGGTCGCTCAAGCAACTTCCCCAGAAGCTTTTTTGAAGTCCAATAGTTGTGACTTACTTTCAGACACCTGTTATGACTCTATTGACATGCCTTTGATTTAAAAGTTTCTGGTGACAGAGCATCTATTGCAACCTTTAGTCAGTTGTCTTCCCTGTAAAGAAAAAAATCAGAAGTGCCCCATATTCTGGACCTTAATTTGTCTAATTTGAACTTCAAGCCACTGAATCTTGTTAAGCCTTTGTCAGCTAGATTGAAGAGTCATCAATTATCAATTTTCATTTCCTTTGATAATAGACACTTATAGACTAATAAATTATCCTTTAACCTTTTCTTCATTAAGCTAATAGATTGAGCACCAGGAGTCTCTCACTTCAAGGCATATTTTCCATTTTTTGATACATTCACGTGACTCTGAATTCTCTGTAATTTCTCAACATCCTCCTAAAGTCTCATAAGCACCAAATGTGTCTGTACAACAGTACCTTCACCATCATCAAGGGTGTAGTTGCATCCCTTTACACCTTACTGCAATTCATATGTTTATTTAGTAACAGCTCACATTAACTATCAGATTTTTCCAGCAAAGTCTCCTGTAAGTGATTATTCACAGTGACTTCTAAGTACCAATTACAAGGACAGAACAATTTCCGTCAGTTCAGTTTTGTTTCTGGCTATATGACCTGACATTTTGTCAGGCTGAAATGTGTACTGTGTGCTCAGCAGGGCAGAGGGATTGCTGGGTAAAGGAACTCTGAATTGTGTATTTGCTGCTTGTTACGGCTACGTGTTTGGTCCCTAATAGTTTGCAAAGGGAGATCTGTTTGTTTGTTGGGAGGATTATATAGCTAGAAGGCCCTAGGCTGGTCTAAGTCCCAGTCAATAGCCAGCAAGGTATGAGGAAAGTGTGATTTGCCATTTTGGATATAGCGGTGCCAGAAGTAGCGATGAATCTTTAAATTGTGCTCAGGTTGTGCATCTGATAGAAGCTCTAGATCACAAGACAGACAATTGAGCAAGCTCAGCGTGAGCCCTGCAGTTATCCCACATTCCTATGTGGGGAGAATGGAAAAAAATCCACAAGGAATGGCTGGACAACATGATACTGTGTCATTTTACAGGAAACACAGTGTTAATCTTCGGTTGGAAATTGACCAAATCTCTGGTGTTTAATGCTAAAACATTCAAGTTCTGGTGATGTGAGTGTTCAGTATTAACAACTCTGGGGCCATAGTGAAGAAGTTGGAAAAAGCTGGGGGGACAGAGGGTCAGGTGATAAGTCTTATGATACTGGAAACACACGCCATGGCTGGGGAAGTGGCATTAAAGCATCAGGCACTGGTGGTCTTAGGGGGGGGAAAGGCAGTGCCTTTTGTTTATTTTAATGATCTCGTTAATATTGTGGATTCCATCCTTTAAGTACTCAGTAGAAGCATTGATAAGAGTGGGAAAAAAATCCAACAGAAATTTTCACTGCGAGGAATCAAGAATTATACTGCAATATAGTCCTTGAAAGAAACTGAAATAAAATGGAGTCAACTCTCAAATAACAGAACTCTTCAAGTGCCAGTTATATGAAATCCTTACTTTTTTTCCCTTGCATGAAACTTAAACTCTAAAAATGGAATCTCTCATTATTAGACTGGAAAATTATCTGCAAATCTGTTGCAAAAATATTCAAATTACATTTAAAAAGAAATATGGAGGGTAGGAAGCAGAACCCACTAATCTGGGTATTTCTTTATTTCTCTTGTGGGAGAAAAGCTCCGTTGATGTTATTAATTTTTTTTGATTAAGACTGTGGCCAAGATTTCATCAAGCAAGATACTTAAGCACAGAACATTTTGAGGTTACAGTGGAGAGGCTGTAATTTTTCATAGCATATATCACGGATAGACAATGCTAGCTAGTGTATGGCAGCTCCACAAGCTCACCTCTTAAGTTTCCTGGGAAATGCTTGCAGTTCAAATAACATTTCATGAAAAAAAGCTAAGTATACTCGAGAAACCTAAGGATTAAAGAGGAAAATTCATTCAAAACAACATTGCCAAAACCGGCAAGATTTATTCACTAACAAAGCCAAGATTCATTATTCCTTTCAGACTCGGTTTTGTAATGGCTGAACTACGATTCTGCAGCAGCTCAGCGAGGGAAAAGCCACTGCACCCATACATGGTGGTGGAAATATACATTTACATTGCAAAACCACAATCCTCCCTACCAGTAGCAACCTCCAGGACAACACAAAGGGTTGGAGGTCCAATCTCACTCTTTAAAATTATAAGAATAAATAAATAAAGAGCAAAGAGTGATTTAAGTCAATATAACGAGCCAAAAATAATCTGATATTTTAGGGGAGGTTTGGAAGGACAAGGAGATACTTTAGCGAGTACCAGTGAAGCTCTTCTTGCAAGCTTGCCTCTAGAGGCAGTGGGCCATCAATTCAATGTCTTTGCAAAACAGCAACCAGTTTTGGGCTCCCTTGTATGAGGAAGACATGGATATGTACTGGAGTGTGTCCAGAGAAAGGCCACAAAGCTGACTGAGGGGACCAGGGCATCTCTTGTACAAGCATAGAGCTGGGACTCCTCTCAACCTAGAGAAGGCTCAGAGAGAATCTTTCCTCTGTATTTCTCATTGCCCGATGAGGTGAAGTGAGGAAACCAGAGCCAGGCTTTTCTCAGTGATGCCTAGTGATGGGGCAAGAGACAATGGACACAAATTGAAACACAGAAAGTGCTGTTTAAATGTTAGAAAAGCTTTGGTTTGGGGGGCACTTTATTTTGTTGTTTGGGTTTTTTTTTCTCTCAGGTGGTTTCATCTCCATCCTTGAAGCTTTTCTTAACCTGACTGGATGTGGTCCTGAGCAACCTGCTGCAAGTGATCCTGCTTTGAGCAGGTGCAGTGGGCTAAACCATCTCCAGATGTGGCTTATGTTAATGTTAACAGATTCTTTGCCCCAGCAGTGATGGAGTTCAGTGGAAATTTGTTAGAAGAATTAGCTTATACTTTAGGGTAATGCTATCTTCTTTATTAACAAAAAATTACTGTCTGAGAAGGCAGTTCCCGTTGTTAGTCCAGTAGCTGGTGCAACTCGGCAGTCTCAAGTGGAGCATAAACCTGGTGATGTATTTGCTGTGGATCCTTTGGGCTGGATGCCCAGGACTTTGCTTGCACACACACCCCACACACCCTTGTTCTCTGTGGGAATGGGGATATACAGTTACATGGAGATATAGCGGGTCTTCCATAGATGTTAACTCCATAACTACATAAAAAGTAGGTGTTAATACATTATCACGGTGTACGAAGCTCAGGCCCCCCATGTTTTAAAAGAAGGATTTCTTACCCCATTAAGTTGCTCTGGGACCTTTCCACAAGGTGAGAGAAACCCTCGCAATTTCTTACATAGCCTGTGTCAGTTGCAGGCTCTGAGAAGTGTGGGACTACAGTGGGTCCACTGCTGCAGCGGGGCTGGTGAGGGAGAGAAGGGAATTACCATACTGGGTTCTGCTTGCTGTTCCTCTGGGCAGCCCAGCCGTCCCGTGGAGAGGGCAGTGAGTAAAGCAGCAGATGCACCTTCTCTCCCAGCGTGGAGCCTTCAGCCATCTTGCTCTGCACATGTGCCCACAGCAAGCAGGCACCGCTTCCCTAGAGACCCATCTGAGCCTGAAGCAGAGAGGCCAGGGTAAACACCACTCGGATAACTCCTGTGTGGGGTTAAATACCTCAGAGGGAAGTCAGCAGTGCTGTCTAGATGTGGAAGGCCAGTTGCATGTAGTTGTGCTGGCCATGACAAACCAGAGAAGCATATTAGGGCTGACACCAATAAGCCAAACCGGTCAGGATTTACTCCTGTGTTTTGTGGAGCCTGTGTCTCCCTCCAGAGTTGGAAGATAGGAAAGATGGGGTTGGAATTGCATATGTTGAGCAGAACACGTAGACACTCAGAATACCCTCTGCCAAATCCATGAACGTTTTACTGTTGTCTTTGGGAAAAAAATCCATAAAAAGCCAGACCGGTATTTTCTGAAAGTTCTGAAAAAGTTATTAAAAATGGAAATGTATGTTGTATATATCTGAAAACTGACTCTTTGAGCACATATATTCTGTCAAAGAGAACAAATGCATTGGAACATAAGGCTATCGCATCTGCGAATAAAAGCTCCCAAAACCTCTGAACTTTGTTTCCCTTTGGTTTAACTTCCAATTGAGTGGAAATTTTTTTAGGGAGTACAAGACAAAGAAACTGGAGATAAAACATGATTTATTGCATGATGCTGACCAAGACTTGCATCCCTGCTTCAGCCACGTCATCTTCTGCTATACTTGCTTTACAGACATGCATTATGTGGTGAACAGATTACTACAATATACAGAGATAATAAACTAAATTCTGGAAGTTGTTTTCTGCTATCATTCTTAAACTTACAGAGTTCCATAATAACTTTTGTTCTCTTTTATTCAAGACCCCCAAATGTCTAAACTGCAGTCAGTGAGAGAACCTGCCTCCTCAATGCTCAGATAATCGTATGCAGAATGTGTTTAGGACTGTTGACTCCTGTCTCTTTCTGACTTTTCATCACCTCTGTAAAGCTAACAAATTAACACAGAGAGACTCCTCTAGGAAAACCATCCAAGCTGGAGCACTCCAGCTGCCCAGCACACACTACTCACTACGTGCTGAAAGTCACAGCAAGCTTCATTCAGATCTTCCTGTTGCTAAAAGTTGAGGATAAATTAATTAGATGTGCAGCTTATGCTGATTAGCTATGAGGTGGCAAGAGAGTTGCAGTGATTTCCGCTGTGTAATATAGATGTACAGTTCATTTGCTGATCACTGAAGAGAATGTGTGCTTGACTCTTAAGATCAGCTTGCTGGAGTTTCCAGGTTGGGCTGAGATGGGGATCAGCGAGGAGCTCACATATGCCAGGAGCAGGGGAAGCAATGAGGGGTGCAGCAATGAGGGGTTCAGCCCTGGGTTCTCTGTCGTTGCTGAGGCTTGAGCATGGATGATGCCCTCACTGTCAGCCTAGAGTACTTGGTAAAGTCCCGGTTACTGTTTGGAGAAGTATTTTTTTTCCAGGATCCCATGTACAAGTTGTGTGATTGACAGACATCTAGTTGTCCTTGAGTCAGACCTCTAAATGTTAGATTCGTAGCTATGCACCAAAAAACCAATGACAATCCCTAGTCTTGGAATTAGTAAGGGTGACTTATTGTCTGTGACACCAAGTGTAGTAGTGATGGGCCCTGGTCATGCTGCCCAGATTCAGTTGTTCAGAATATCACGAGAAGATTTTTGAAGGCATTAATTTGTGTAGCTTACAAGAGCAATTCACGGAGAGGTTGTTTTCCCTCAGTTTGTCTTTTTATGTATTATCTGGCTAGGGGAAATCCTTTTTCAAGGCATAGACACTTTTTCCCCACAACCATCAGGGGTATAATGTGTTTAAAGAAACAAAAATAGAACCTTATGGAGGTGTGGGGGTTTTTTTTGTTCTACAGTTTCTTGATTCTGGACATTGGATTTTCAAGAAATGCGTGTGGAGTCTTACAATGAAAGATCTGGCAACAGAGATGATGGTTGCTGACCTACAGATGCGGTTGCCTGTGCATAACATTGCTGTAAGGCGTCCTGTAAGTCTGTAGCTAAGGGTTCTGCCAGGAGCTGGAGAGCTTGCTGCTGAGAGCCTGAGCAGATAAGTCCCATTTGAAACCTGACAGTGTTGCCACTCCCCATTGCAGACTGAATCCAGTCGCATTCCGAAGGCCACAGCTGTAAAGCAAGTTTGTGGTTTTATTTTTGTTCTTTTCAAGCCATATTTTTAGTGCTCCCTATAATAAATCTTCATGTTTTGATTATGTGTAAAAAGACAGTGACTAGAGACAGAGCACAGTGCTACCAAAATAAACTCGCTTAATGCACAGTGGTCCTGCCACAAGCACGGACTCCCTTCTTTGCCTAAACTTGATCTCATTTGAAGTGGTGCAGGGAGAAACATGGGCAGAAGGGAAGAGTCCTGTCCCAATTAAAAGAAAATAAAATTAAAAATGGAGCATAAATACATATGCTGGCAAAACGTGCACAAAGGGTTGCCTAGCAATCCTGCAGACCGTTTGTGCCGTTTGAGGAACGCGTTCCGAATTAGCATGAGGGAGAAGGCAGAGCCAGTTGCACCAAGCCCTTTAACGTGGCAAGTTGGCCACCATTTCCTGAGGCTGAAAGTAGCAATTTGCTTTCATGGAAAATGAGTCTCTGGGAGGCACCGGCATCGAGACGCGGTCGTGCGGCAGGGTCCTGCAGTGTGATGGGGTCAGCCTGAGAGCTGTGGTGGGGGTAATGCCCGTGCTCAGCATGTTCTGGCCAGCTTGGAGCATCCACAGAGGCGTGGGACCTCAACCCATGCCATAGGGAGGGAGAGTGGCATCCTGGCTCCCACCCTGCTCCCAGGGCTGGGTGGTGGGTGCAGAACCCCAGAAGATATCACTGTCCAGGAGTGTGGCCAGGCTCTGTGCCTTACATTACCAAAGGAAAGTGAAACGATATTTCTAGAATATTTAGGCACCTTCATTCAGAAGTATTTTCTTATGTCAAGAAATTGTTTTTCTCAGTGAATTTAATTGTGCTTTTCAAATCCAAGCCTTAGCTCAGTGGCCATATTTAATTCTAAAAGTGTAGTTTTGCTTCTCACTTCTGTGTTAATTTAATATCACTTTCAGTGTAAAGCTCAGGTTTATGAACTCAGTTCATTTATTTTCATACCAAATGGTGGGGAAGAGGCCGAGACCAGAGATTCTTCCATTATTTCTTGGGAGATGGAAAAGGTACACCGGTATTTGAAAGTTTGGCATTTCTTCTTTATTAGCTTTTTCCTAATAAGAAATTGAGTGCATTTCTGCTTTCAATCACTACATTTTGTCCTACCCCTTGAAAAGCTGATTTTTTTTGTCCTCCTGTACCGATCTCTAGGAACTTCCTGTTTTTTTTCAAAGGCTTAACTTTCCAGGAACTCCTAGAAATGTGTATCTAGTTCACAATCTCTAAATTAACCAGAATTTCTATTAAACTGTAAGTAAGGTACTTACTTCAGAAATATGTGTTCAGAGGAACCACTAAACTTCATGGCTCTATCAATATGTACTTATCTCTTAATAGTATACGTGTTTAATATATATGTAAATAAGAGTTATTAGCAGAGACTGCATGTTTGGCTATAACTGTGGGTACCAGATTACCCTGGGGATCTTTTAAACTCTTCTTTGTTTTATTCCACAGGAGAATGATAAGATTTTTATTGAATTAAATTTAGTTTTGTGTAAATTATCTTGATACGGACCCAGAAAGTGTCTATTTAAAGGAAAGTGTGTATCTGATTTCAGAGACTCAGAATAGACACTTCTATACTTCTCTTTGGCCACAAGGGAATATGACAGGAACATTTTATTTCAGTATTACTTTAATTAAGTAAGAGCTGATATGGAAAGTGTGTAGTGCCCTGTAATTTGATACAGACATTTTCTAACCTTCAAAACAGGCCGCGGAAAGCTCTCTGCACACATCAATTTCTGGGGTGAGCCAGAATGGATACTTTTTGAGTTTATCATCTATTTCTGGTGTCTTGGCAGTATTTTTCCTTATCAAATCCATAAGTTATGTCATTTCTATTTCTGTTCATTCTTTGAATCATTCAAGGTTGTGGGTTTTTTTTCATTAGCTGTTACGCAATGTCACTTATATTCCTGGCATTTGTATTTCTAGAAGAATTTGTGTGGCATTTTTGCATGCTTAGCACCTGCAAAAAATGGAATTTCTGAATTCACTTTGCACACTCTGAACCTGGGTCTCTGGCTAATTGAACTTGGAGCAGGTCAGTAACCTCGTCTCAGACATCCTCCGGAAAGGCGATGTGCAAGTCAAGGCAGCGTTGTAGGACTGTGTGTGGGGAAGCGCTGTAAGCTCTGTGTTTGGACATCCTGGTGCAGAGGTTATTTTGGTACAGTGGTTAAGCACAGCCAGCTGCCTCTTTCAGCTTTTGCATTATTCGTGGCTTCCCTTCAGAAATGGAGTGTCCATGATCAAAGCCAGCATCTTCAGGGCTGGTGGCTTAAGGAAGATCTCTCGCACAAACCTTGTCTGATGTTCTTGCCACTCGGGGCAATAGGAGCATTTTCCAAAACCTCGAGAAAATTGAAAACCATGGGAATTATGTGGGGTAAAAACCTCTTTGGACAGTACTGGATTTTTTTTGTTTGGTTTCAATGTTTTTGTTTTTCTAGGTCAGGTAGATGAGGCCAAAACATGCTCGTGTTGCAGGGAGTGACAATTCAGCTATGCCAGTGAGAAGTTTGGAAGAAAGGCTTGTCATGGAAGGGATGCAGTAGGAGCTGCATGCTGTGCAGGTGTGGTGTAGAAACACCACATCTATCTTTAGAAGAAAACCAAACCAAACAAGTGAAGGAAAGGAAATGAAATTGAAGCTTACCATCCTCAGCCATGTGGGTCAGACTGACTGGGTCCAATCCTGCTGTCCAAGAGGAGGGGTGGGAGAATGAGGGCAAGGCCATCTATACTGTAGATGCTCTCTCCCACATGCTCTGCCCCATGCACAGGGGTTGCCCCATGTGTAGGTGTCCCTGGCATGGGAACTGCCTTGTCTACAGCAGGGGAAGGAGCTGTCTGGGATCAATCTCAAAATGAAGAGCTGGTTTGGAGCCACAGAGCTATCACAGTTTGCTGCAGTGAAGGGCAAATGAATGCTGTGGGGATCTGTGTGTACCCTGAGATAGCAGAACAGAGGCAATGGTCCTTCCCTACCTTAGCGTGCTTCTTATCCATGTGTCAAGGTGTTGTTCAAACTCATCACTCACTTGTCAGTGTCCACATTTCTGTTGAATTAATGAAAACAAGATGGAAATTAATGTTTCTACACTGCTAGAGAGCCGCTGGCTCTGATAGAAAAACATGTCTTAAAACCACAAAGCTGTAAAGGAAAAAAAAAAATCAAGTTCTATAAACAACATTGTGTCCATAACTTGAAACTCTACCAACACCACCTCCTTACTGAGAAATTTTAGCTCTTTCTATTGTCAAGTTTGCTAAATGTAAGTGGGGTGATCACGTTCCTTTTCTTAATTCAAAGCTTTTGGGCAGGAATTTAAGCTAATATAAATGTCCCTCATGGGCCAGATTAAGTCTCCGTATCTAATATAACTTGAACATTGAAGTGACTGGGATTTTTTTCCTGTCTTTATTTTTCTTATGGATTTTCTTTTCATTTTCTCTCAAATCTGTTATCTTTGGGAACTTTTTGGTTGCAGGAAATAGTTTTGTGCATAAACAGGTAATGGAAGTTTTAACAATTCAGAGTTTGTTTTCAGACTAAGTTAAAAAGGAGAATAATCATTTTAAAATACACTCCAGAACGCAAATCACAAAAGAACCCCTGGCAGCAGTTGAATTTGGAACATTGAAAAAAAAAATTTTCTTGAAATGCTATAAAATAAAACAGTAGCATTATCGACACAAGTAAAACAAAAGGAATATAACAAACTTAAATAAACTGATAATCAAAACGAAATATTTTTTCCTTAATGGAATGATGTAGTTTTTATATGAGCAAAGTAAATATTTTGGCAGTAGAGGCATAAGGTAGGAATGAGGCCTTTGTGAAGCTTTACTTCAGAAAAAATGGGGAATGTTCTGATGAAAATCTGCTTGTCTTTCATGCACTACTTCAGTTCAGAAAGCACATAGTGACAAAGCATCATTTTAGTGCTTCAGTTGCTTGCTGAATTTTTCTGTCCTTACTTACAGCATTCCACTGCCGAGGTCAAGGCTTGGGTTTTAGCAGCCAAGCAAACAGATTTTGGCCACTTATTTAGTGGCTAAATCAGGTATCCCAAATTGTCTGGATGTCAGGGACCTGGTAAGTCATAAAAAATGATTCCTCGTTGCAGATGAGAGAGAAATGACCTCTCCAGTCATGCATGCCTCTTGGTTCAAGTGCTGAGGTGAGACTCACTCAGATGAACCATTCAGTGTCTGGTTTGCCCCAGAGTGAGCTGGGTGTCTGGGATGCATCAGTGTTCTCCATAAAACTTAGGGCACTGATTTCTGGTTTTGTTGCATAGCAATGCAAAGAGACTTCTTATTTCCAGTTGCTGGTGTGTCAAACCCATATAAATGGTAGAAGATGGTGGCTTTCTTTGTGGATGGCACAAAGCATCGATGCCTATGTGGAGATGCCTTTTCTGGTTTGGTATTACCAAATTAAGTGTCAGTTTGTGAAATATTTACTCTATCTGTGGAGCAGATGGAGTGGAAATGCTCATGTGAGTAAATATTTGCCATATATGGACCGCACAATCTGGCTGCATCCTTGCTTATACTCTATAATTTATGCTTTTTAAACAGCAATGAAGAAACCTCAAAAGATTCAGAGGTGCATTTGGGTTCTCATAAACACCAAAAGCTTGGATGCTTTCCTCTGCCTCTTGAGGCTTTTTTTTTTCTTTTTCCTGTATTAAATTTGGTGAAAGCCCTTTCTGTAGTGATGTAGTTCAGACTTTCCTTCCATCTGGGTGCAGAGGAATTGGGTAACTGTGAGGTAGCATGGACTCTTCACTGCATATGTTTAGACTCTAATGCTTAGTATATTACTGTTGAGATTTGGGTCAAGTATGATGTTCAAGACAGGCAGTTTCATTTTTACTTAAACAATCTATTGTGTTCTGGATGGGTGGTAAGGTTTGTTTTCTTTTAAAATACCTAATTCTGTTCAAGACCCTATGTAAGAGAAGTTGCATTTGGCTATCATCAGTTAAGTATATTATCTAAAAAATTCGTTTACCATCTCTTCCACTACAAGACGGCTTCAAAACACGTTCACCAAGTGGAAGAGGAGAGAAATAGGAAAGGTTATTTTTAATTATACTTTTAAATGATTTTTATTCTGAAGATTTATTAGAAGGAGAAGAAAACCCCCTAAAGTTCTGAAGGAATATTAACATAACATGCCTGTAACTCAAGCTGTGTTTAATGAGAGGTGCTGTTTTTTTCTGCCATGAGGGCTACAGTCCAATGAGTGATAGCTATGAAAGAGGTCACATACATATTCATCAAATTCGACATGCACATGTAAACTGGTTTTAATAGGCCATGACAGCAGAAGTTGTGTCAGGCAAATAGCTGCACATGTGCTCATTCCCTCGACTGGCATATTTAGCCATTATCACTCTGGTATCCATGGATGAAATATTAGCTTGTTAACTTAAGACCATCAGTTGTTGCTGATGCTTAGTGGCAACCAAAAAAAAACACAGATTCCCTCTGCAACTTTATTATGTGCAGAGCTAGGATTGAATTATTACAATTCCATTGTAATATTTCTATTTCCTTCCCTTATTTATTACGAAGGATATTTGTAAGTGATAAATTAGAACGCAGCTACAATATAAATAAAGGGACTATTGATTCAAAAACGCTCCAAGGATTGCATCCTGTTATTTCCATGAATTTCTTGTACTGTGCTTCTGATTGTACATTCAGAAAGGACAACGTTGCTACAGCATTAATTCTTCCACGAGCACGTAGCAGCATGTATATTGACACACACAGAGCAAAACAAACTGAAGGAAAATATGGCCCTTCAGAATCCTCAGCGCAGCAAGGGGTGAATGGCCGGCGCTCTGCCACGTGTAAATCAGCGTTACCTGCCGGATCCCAACGGTTTGTTTTGCCTACGGTGTGGCAGTTGGGTTAATAGTTAACCTCCTATTGTCACTCTCTTCTAGGGCTAGGGAAAAGGAATGCTAGGCTTCCCTTTTCCCTTCTTTTAGGGGAATGACATCTTCCTGCAGTAGGAAAAAAAATGGAGAATGGCAACTATGTACAGAAAAGCCATCTGGATTAGACAACAGCTTTGTGTTTTAAGGGGGAAGGTGGACTGTGCTGAGGTCTTTTCCCCAGGGAGATTTTTTTTTTCAAGATGACAGATATTGCCTGACTTGTGGGACTGAGCTGTGATGGTGTGTTTGAGGAACTGGTCTGGATTGCCACTGCAGCTAGTGTACCTTTGTGTGACACAAGATTGATACACTGCTTCATAGACCTGATTTGGCCCCATACATATATTAACAAAAAAATAAGAGTTAAAACCTTGTAGCATTCTGATTATGTATGCCGAGGTGTGAACACTTTGCTTTTCCAAAGCGGTTCCTTTGCACTTCTTGAAGAGCTTTTGCAGATACTGAGAGCTAGTGAAAGCAGATGTCAAACTTGGCCAAATTATGGTGTACTTGATTGTAATTTAAAAGTAATAAAACAAGTCAGCACTGAGGCAACTCATCCCAGTAAAGTAGGAAATGATTCCCTCTATAAATAAGTCCCTCCCCTTCGATGTCAGACCGAGAGGCTTAGCCGCACAGGTCACGAGGAGAAAACCTTTAGGTGCACAGTCAAGATTTAGAAGGCAGATTTTGAGCTGCATCTTCTCCTATCTTGTTGTCTCTTGACATGGTGGAGGAAAGCTGGCAGGAAGCTCAAAATACTTTTTAGGTTTCCTTTTGCACAAGGACAATAACTGTCTCCCGGGAGACGGCACTTGCAAATTCCTGGTGTATGTTCTTACTGCAGTTGCGGTCCCTCCTATATACAGCCCATCCCCTAAAAAGCTCTTTATGCCAGGTCTGTTATGAAGTTGGCCAACATAGCTTTATCCTGTCTGAGTGTTATTCCCCTCCCTGGAGGGAATATTCAACATAGTGAACTACAGCTGCAGTGAATAACACCAGAGTCTTCTCTGGAGTTGAGGATGGTGTTTATTTTAAGAAAGCACACCTCGTCTTCATGATTCCAGACTCCCACACAGCTGGGAATGCCATGGCCAGTCGAGAAATCAGTAAAACTAGACTCCTGGGACAGATACATTTATCTGTGTGCTCCTTTGCTTGTCTTCTGCTGCCTTGATTTTGTGTGAGAACAAGCACGGAGAACAGGGTGCTATTAGTCATGCCAACTGCAAGGACAGTGCAGTTCATACAGAAATGCTTAAGGGAAAGCACTGCTTTTCAGTTCTCAGGGACTAATCTGAAAATTACCTGTTCACGAAAGCTGACGAGGTTTGGAGAGAGCCCTCTGTGCCAGTTTGTCTTCTGAATTTGGCAGCACCCAGTTTCAGAGGGAAGATGAAGCTATGGCATGGTAATTGCCACTGCTTGAAGGTTAGGCTTGCTGTAATCATCTAGAGGTAAGGATGGCAATATAGCCTGAAATAGCAGACGCTACATCCTGGCCAAAATGTTTCTTAGGATCATTGAGTGTTGCTACTCCAGGCAGTTTGGATATCCACATAACCAGACAGTGATTCGTGCCAGTTGTCTTTATCTCAGAGCTGGAAGAGCCTCTTCCCTGCAGAGCTGGAGACACGGGATCTTGGTGTACAGGTCACTGGAAGATCAGAGTTTCTGAGTCTGATGTCTTCCAGACAGCATCTTCCTCTGCAGCTCTGTAGGGAGAGTCTAGCGCAAGGGGTTGTGTGGAAGGCTCTTAGGTGCTGCTGTGCTATAAATGAGGGTAATTTAAGAGCAGAGACGCAGAAAGTTGACATGAGTTAAGCTTTTATTGTTGCTCTATTCATATATGTTAATGCAGCAAGTCTGGTTTCAGATATTTTGAAGGAAGACCTGAGATTGCTTAACTGTGCAAGAAGAAGTCTATCCTATAAAAAGACTTTATGTTTTTATTAAAAAATGCGCTAAGTCGTGGGAAAATATTCAAAATGAGGAATGATCTGATAACAAACATTTGAGGCTTGTCTTTGGCTCGTATGAACTTTCCTGAAAGAGAAGGGATGTGTTTGTGTATTTCTTATCAAACAACCCCGGATTTATTTATATCAATCATTCCTGTAACATGACATGTGAAGTTAGCATTGTTATTTAACTTTACATGACAGTGTCAAGCAGCGTCGTATTTGATCTTGTCTAGATGGAGGGGATGGTTTCCAAAAGTGCTTTGCAAGAAATTGGGAGGACTGTCTGCTCTTCAGTGATGTAAAGTGCTGGTTTTGAATCATCTAGGTTTAGGAGCACAATGTTTTTTATGGAAGCCAGAAGAAAGTGAGTTTTTAAAAACTTCCTAGTCATCTTGAGAAAACTGTCCTTGGAGCAGAACAATTGTGTCTTGCAGTCTCTGTTACAGAGCAGCCTTTGGAAGGGGGGAAAGGGGGGGCTGTTTTCCACTTTTCTGACCTCAAATCAACTTTCTGTCTTGAACATTCTTTCTGAAAGGCAAATGCGTCTGAGCTTGCAGTCAGAGCTAGTTATTTGACTTTTGGTTGGTTGGATGGGTTTTTTTCTTTGACAAGCTGTTTACCCTCTTTGATTTATTGATGTGTCGAGTTAATTCATTATTTCTGTAAGGAGGGCGTTAAGATGTGCTGAGGTGGGTTTTTCAGTTGTGGAATGGCCCCAGGATTTGCAACCAGGTGTCTGATTAGTGGATGAAGCAACAAGAGCTGCCTGTATGGTCATTTGTGTGTTTGTCTTAATGGAAATCAAGAAATAAAGCAAGTCCATGGTTAATGTTTATAAATATGCATACCATTAATCTTACTTCAACTGTTAAACTGGATCATAAGCTTCTGAGACCATGACCTTTGATGATGTCCATGCAGCTTTGCTGTGTAATCCCACGTTATAGGTGGTGTGAAAGATTAGAAATGAAACTAGCGCAGAGTGATAGAGCTGGCACTTTAACTGCTGGATATATTAGGAGATCAGAATCTGTCAGTTAGTTTTGAATTAAGTTCTCTGCCAGCCTGCCTGCAGGAATGTTTTTATGCAGTAACAGATGTCAAAATCATGTGAAATAAAACCTGTTTATCTTGTTCTTTCTCCTTTCCTCTGAATCTCTACTGGTTTGATTAAAAAAAATAACCAAAAAACACACCAAAAAACCTTCATCCTAAAGTTTTAGAAAAAGCCTTTCAAGTGAGGCTGCATTTCTGTAACTATCTGCAGTACTCATAGCCACACTGTCCCAAACAACTGACATGGCATTCCCCAAGGAATAAGGACAAACAGGGATATGAAGCCTCAGGTTTTTCTCTAGCTATGCTGCCCAAGTGGAAAAGCCCTGTATGCCACTTCTGATGACTTTTCCAAGTCAATAAAACACCATTTGGCACATAGTTCCCTAAAGTTTATGGGGAGGATTTTCCGATGGCGTGACATGTAAAAGCTGGTGTCTTGCATGTGTTTTTTGCTTCTCCCCTTCCTCACTGGCTGCAGGGTCACTGTGGCTTGGTTGAACATACACAGCGTGTGCACTATGTGAATTCACACTTCTTTGGCAAAGGCACCTCATACAGAAAGCTCACTCCATAAATAACTTGGTCTGTGCGTTTATTCTGCTCTGAAATGCTGTAAAAAATAAAAGGCTACCTATCAAAGTTGTTTGTCTAATAATGGAGGAAGGGGACGATATTGTAAACACTGTCCAAATGAATTGTAGTAACCAGAATAAATGGTGGTTGCTGTTACTGAGTGCTGAGACTGAATTGAGGCCTTTCCAAATACATCACATGTGCCTTTAATCCATTCCAGAGCCCAGGTCTCTTACAGGCTTGGAAATTTGATGCTCTGAGGTGCTAAGCCCCCTCTATTGCTAGAGAAATCAATAAGGCAGCAGCCTGCTCAGCACCCCGCAAAGGTGATCAGTCTGTTGCGGGCCTGGTCCTGCAGGCCTGATCCTGCACTTAATTTTAGGCAGGCATACACCGCCTTTTGCCGAAGGACCGCTTTTCCTTAGCGTGTACGGGAGGGTTCACAGCGTCAGGGCCTCGGCCTGTGTCCGGTTTTCATGTCACTGCCTTCTAGTCACATTCCTTGTTACGGTCGACTTGATTCAGGCCCCGTTTCTCTTTTCTAAAATCAATGGTCTGTCTCTGTTTGGTGGACAAACATTCTCGGCAGTGAACTTGTTAATAAAAAGCTGCGCCTAGGGTTTAAAGGAATGTGTTTACAATGTATAAAAGAGACCGTAGAGGATAAAGTTAAATTATATCCAGCCAAAACTGATTTTATGTGAAAGTTTAATCCAGCAGGTGCAGAAACAGTAGGGTGGAGAAGGGGTGGAGGAAATAATAAAACAAAACAAAAAATGTTCTCAGCCATCGATATTTGCTGCCTCCAGGGGGGTGAATCCTGCTTCAAACAGCCCTTTAGACGCCACCACTTAAGGGTCAGAAAAGGAGCTCTTTTGAGGTGACATTCAAACCTTTAATAGAGGGTAGTCAGTTTTGACAATAATAATTTTCTCTCATTGCAGGCCAGCGACTTTGCTGCTCGCTTACCTGTCCTCAACAGCCTGGATAGAGCAGTAACCCAATCCCCTGTGCTTGAGGGTGGGGGGGCAGAGGCGGTGCCCCCAGGCCTCCCCAGCCCATCCGTAATTACACGGCTGGCAGAGGAGTGCCTCAGGTTGCACATTAGGCTCTGGCTGAGATTAGTAATTATAATATCAGTTTTCTCCAAATAGGTCTGACAGAATGGCGCTGGTAGCAGAGGTGACTCAAAGTTTAGTAAGTCTTAGGGAAAGTTTACTGTCTCCTGCTGTTTTCTGTCCCACAAATTTGGCCTCTCTAATAACCAGCACCGGCCACAAACAGTAGGAATCCTTTTCAATCACTATTAGCAACACTTCATTTCTGTCATATTTGACCCCTGGCAAGCTGCAGCCCAGCAAAGAGCATTCCCTGCAGAAAGTAACCAGACATCCAGGATTTACTCTGTGACAAATGACATTTTTAAGGGCCCTTAAAAAACACTGAGACAGATTCACAGCAGGACCCTGGAAGGGCCTTTACCCGCTTCCAAAACAGTTAAGGAACAGCATAGCCCTTACTGCGTAGCACCCTATCTTCAGCTCTTTCTTCTGTGCAACTTCATGTTGGCTGGTAGGTTTTCCAGTAAGAAGCTGCTGCTTCGCCTTCAGTGTCTTACAAGGACAGTGAGGTTATTTGTGTCATATACTGAGGATTTTGCTAATGCAAACATGTCTTTCACCTGAATGCTTTCGCTTGCAGCTCTTCCTGAGTAGTTCAGCAACCTTGTTTTTACTGGGCAAGTAAAAACCAGACTGAGCCACAGTCTGGTTATTATGGTCACCAAGCCAAGTTTTAGTCCGTGCCTTAAATTTAAAAGAAATTCTTTAGTTCAGCGGGAAAAATTCTCTTGGACCCAAGAAAGACGTTAGGGGGCTGGGGGGGGCGGAGCAAAAGGGGGTGCAGACACCAGTATCCAGATAATTCACTGTTGTACGGGTCTAAAATGAGTGTGATATGAACCTGGAAAAGGCAGTTAGAGGGAGAAAAGAGCAGAATTGAGAGATGGAAACAGAATAGTAGGAGATGTACTTGAGACACTTCCAGCTTGATACTTCTTAGGTAGATCCTGGCTGTTCCGTGGGATCTTCAGGGTGAAGATGAGGCTGTAGTCTGGTAAGTGTAATGAGTACAGTAAAAAGTCAGGAGAAGATGTAACAAGATAGAAAAGCCTGGCCATTTGATTCCACAGCTTCTTACATGCTCTTCCCAGCTCATCTTCCTTCTTCCCTTCATTACCTCACCCTGTGATTTACAGAGGGGAAAAGAAAAAAAAAAAAAGGAAAGCATGTTGTCCGTTGGTTTATGGCTGTTCAGAAACAGTGGTCGCTGCAGCCACCCTGAGTACTTGTGAATTAGCAAGAGCAGACCATGTGTTCTCCTTCCTACCCACCGCGACCGGGCAGTGTAGAGCTGGCTAGGTGCGGCAGGCACTGCCCCAACTGGGAGAACAGCATTGTTTGCCCTTTCCCAGTGTTATCTGCGGTGCTCACAGTTGACATTTGAACATATTTTGGAGGGTGTGTCACAGCCGCACCTCGGCCTGTTGTGCCCACGAGCCCGTTGTGTCTCTGACCTGGGAGCTGGGCTGAGGGGCTGCTCTCCCTGTTCAGTGCCTGTGTGTCCAGGGCATCCCTACCTGCGTGATTTGTGAGGTGCTGCGCTTGGCGTTCGGATCCCCATGGGCAAACTGGGAGTGTGTTGGTGACCAGAGGCAGAAGGGAGGGCTGTGAAGCCACTGAAGAGCTCTCTTGCTTTTGATCAAAAGACTTTACTCCTGCCAGTCCCTGTGCCCAGTCCCTATGCACTTCTCATACATCTGCATGCAAAATGAGAGCTTTACTGAAGTGTCTTCTGGGTAGTTTATGTCTTTCTTGGCAAACCAGCTGTTGGCCTATCCAGCCTGTCAGTGGCCCAGTCAGCCTCCATGGGTAGAGAGAACAGGTTGGGCGTAGTCATGGTTTGCACAGCCCGAGACTGAAAGCTTGCTGCCCTCTCTGCTGTGAAACGGAGCTTGCCAGAGGTTGGGATGAGGTGAATGAATATCTGTGAGGTGCAAGGGTTGGGTTTTCCAGTCACTGATAACTGTATGTTAAAGGGCAGCACAAAACAATTACCGCTTGCAATAGATACCTGTGAGGGGGGTTGGAAAGGAAGGGGGGGAAAAAGGGCAATATTTGCTGCACATCTATGTGTATTTTTGGGCCTGAAAGTGAGCGCTCTCTCGAGTCTTTGTTCCACATCTTGGCATTTTGCTGAAGAAGGCTAAGCCAGACTGATCAAAACAGAGTAGTGTGAAGAGGGACCAATTACTACTTGCATTGTGGCATGTGGGATTGTCTCCTAGACCTTGATAAGCTCTTAATATACTGAAAATAGCTTAAGAAGGGCCAGCTTTGTTGCTGGGATTGTATACATTGAATTGAAAGTATTTTGTAGCCTTCAAAATCTCCTTTAAAAGTACATTTCAGTTTGGGCTCATCTTCTCCTTTATGCCCCCTATGGAGGCATACAGAGTGAGTAAACATAGCACAGCAGAGCTGAAATCCTAGCAGATGGTGGTGGGGTCCGTGGTTCGTGCTGGGGTGGATCAAGAAAGGGAGCGTGGGTGGAGTAAAGCATGTCAGCCTTGCTGTTCAGCTCGGGCAGAAATTGGGCATCTGGGACAAAGTGTGTAGCCTACTACTGCCCCCTCACTTTCCACCCTGCCCTCCCCACCTTGGAGGCTCTCAGCTGATATATGTATTAAACACCAAAAGTTGTGCTGTTGAACAACCATCTTGGCTTGCAAGCAACCATCACCCTAGCCTGAGTAACCTGTTACTGTACTTTGTCAGGTTGGGTTTTAGCTGGTTCAGGTTCCTTAGCTGTGCAACCGTATCAGCTCTGTGGTTGTGGCCAGGGAGGAGAGACCTATGAGGTGTGAGGGGACACCTGTACCTCCAGGTAAAACCACAGGAGGACTCCAGGTGTCCTCAGCATCATGACTATTGCAAAACCCAACTGCTCTTTAGTGCTCAGGCAACTGAACTCCATTTGAAGGAAAGACGGGTTTTCCCTAATTCTTTTTTTTTCTCCTCCTTGATGTCTTTAATTGATTTTCTTTTGCTGTGGCCAAGGGCCTGGATTACCAAGTCCTCTCTGACCTTGGAGGTACAGGATACTTCTGAAGTCTTGAGGCAATGTGATTAGCCAGCTATAAGGAGAGATGAAGCCCATTTAAACTATCAGCCACTACTAGAAATCTGCAGCGGAGCCGTGCTGATCCTGCAGCGTGCAAGGCAGAAAAGCCATTAAAAGGAAGTCAGGTCCTGCTGAGGAGGAGAGGTATGTCTTGTGCTTAACGCATCCAACGGGGACTCAGGAAACAGAAGCCAAATCCCCACTCTCCCACATTCCCTCTCAGCCTTGCTGCCTGCCCTTAGGGTTGGCGCTTTCTATCCAAGCTAAGTTTCTGTGTGCCTGTGCAAAGCTGATTTTTCTTAGAAAGGCAAGATCCCAACACCACTGAGCCCTGCTCCCAACAGTTGCCATCAATACGAAGTGTCACGTGGATGGCTGGGTATTTACCCTTGAGTAATGACTGTGTTTCTAACCCACAGTGTAGAAGTAGCTTTGGCTTGTTGACTTTCTGCTATGCTTAGTGCTTCTTCCCATGGTTTGTTTCTTTCTTTTTTCTTTTTTTCCTGGTGTCACTCTGCTTGTGTGAAACTCTGCATCTGCACATTTCCAGTGATAGTCTTGTCCAGACAGAGTTAATATAAAGCTCTGTGAAGAAACAACAGGGCAGGCTAGTGTTAAAACGAAGGGAAGCAGAGGTGACTCAAAGTTTAGAGAGACTTCGAGAAAGTTTACTGTCTCCCGTTGCTCTCCGTTCGACAGAGTTGGCCCATCTAAAACCAACACTGGCCAGCAGCAGTGGGAATCCTTTTCAATCACCATTAGCAACACTTTTATTTCCATCATACTTGACCACAGCAGGCTGCATCCCAGTGAAGAGCATTCCTTTCAGAAAGCCAGCAGACATTCAAGTGCAGCGGATTTACTGTGTGAAAACGGCATTTTTAGGGGCTTCTGAAAATGTTTAAATGAATGCTCTTTTTTTTTTTTTTTTATTCTTTCTCACAGCTTGATTCTCAGCTTAGAAAGCCCTTCTTGCTAAACAATTTTAGAGTTTCCTACAGGAGCTTAGAAGTTAGGTTAATGTTCGCAATATAAATGTTCTTTTGCTGCTGCTGCTGCTGCTGTGAAATTCCACATTTCTTAAGGCCTGTATACCAGCAAAATGAATGTTTGTAGCTGTTTTGTTCAGGGTGAATGAATTGGAGTTACTGATGCATATTTTCGAGTCAACAAAAGAATTCTGCACAGTGTTTGTTTGGGGGTTTTTGATGAAACTCCCCAGTAATGTCTGTGAGGTTTTCTTGCTCACAAGAAAAGCAGCCTGTCGTAATACAGACCGATGCACGTTGAAAAGAGCCAAAAAGAAAAGTCTCCCCCCCTCCAGGTTTGGCCTTCTTCCTAAAACTTTCCATGTCCCATTCATCAGGAGACTGGTTTCAGGTCAGAGAGGGAGCCGGCAAAGGGACCTAAGGTGAAATCTTACTTGTTGGAGGGACCAAATAGGAATAAAGTCAGTCTCCGTTCCAAATCATAGCTGAAACAGAGTTACCAGGAGGTGGTTAAATCCGACTCACAATGTGGTGGACTGGTAGGACTTCCCTTTGCTCCCCAGACCAGATTAAAGTGGCTGTTGGGTTTGGTTCCTTCCCGTGCAGAAACGCCTGGGACGATGCCAGTTGTGACTGGAATCAAAGGGAATCTCTCTTCTGCAGTGAATTATGTGATAGGCAATTATGTGCAAATAACTATGAAAGTATGGGTTTTGTCAAGTTCCCGTAAAGTCCCTGTTTATATTCACAAACTTTTACTGTCTTCTTCCCCGAGGCTGGAGATTTCAGCAGCTGCTTGTGAACTTTGTGCCCCTGGTTTTTATTTTTTCCTGATGCCTGTTTCGGGGGTATTGCTGAACTGACGACTGCTCTCATGATGGGATCCCCACACGCCTCTCCGTACACAACCTGTATTGTGTCCCAGGTTAATTCCACCTCACTGAATTAATACCCCAGTCAACAAAGATGATCTTTGATAGTTACCTGAGAGAAACAAGTATATTTAGACAATATTTCAGACCCAACTATGGGATGAATTGTTTCCTGAAGAGATTGTAGCCCGAGTCATTGCCTAACCAAGATGGCACCACTGAGATCGGGTGAATCGAGGCCTGCGGTGTTCCCGCCCAAAGCCCTCGTGAGCATGCAGAGTGGTGGGTACAAATTTGGTTTGGGTTAGCCTGGAAACATAATGCAAAAATGCAGTCTGAAAACCATGTGCAGTGGAACAGTTTGACATACTTCTCTTGTTCTCGGGGAATAAGTGTGGCAACGCTTTGGGAGTCAAGCATATAATTTGAATATTGGGCCTTCTAATTGATCCCAGTCCTGATGAAGACAGACTTGACGTTACATACTGTGTGATCACTGGCACAGCAGGGGCAGTTAGGCAGAGGGGATTGAGTGGTATGTTCATGAAAGACCTAATGGAAATCAAAGATAAAACGTTGCCTCCAGGAAATTATGCTCCCACACACATGTGGTCTGTTCTTTCTTATACCAAGAATATAGGGAATATTTAATGAACTAGATCTTAAGTGAGTATAGGATGTTTCCCACTGTAACTCTGTGGTCTCACTTAAATGCAATACTGTATTTTTGATGGGCAAGCAAATTGGTTTCTTTTCTTTTGTTGTATTTTGTTTTGCTGACATTAGCCAAGAGCTTACATTTTCAATTTCCTACAGTAAATTGTGCTTGTCCACTTTTGAACAGTACAGAACAAAGGTGTATAAGCGTGTATGTTGAGCGTGGCAGCGTGGAAGATGGAGTTCAGTAGTACAGGCTCTGCTGGTTTTAGCTTAGATTGAGGAGAGTATTTACCTGACTGTCAGTTATTTTCTTTCCAGAAATCCCTGCCCTGCTAATAGTTCTCACATCCTAGTGCAGTCCTGAATTACATGCATATTCAGTAAAAAGGTATTTGGACTGCAATACTGCATTTAAATGACTGACTCAAGTGTTCTACTGTATATAAATTAAAGCTTCATTCTAGATTGATTGGTTCAGACATAAGGTGAGATGTGCTCAACAAACATGGGTTTATCTTGTTTCTGCCAAGTAAAAACATTCTTGTTTTGATGGTATTTTCCAGCATAATCTCTGTTATTAAGATATAGGTGGGAAGTGTTACTGTGAGTGTGTCTACTATTTTGGCAACAAAATGGGCAGCCACTGGGTGCTGAGACAATTTGAAAATGCAGCCAATACGGTGATCAAACTGGAGCTATTGCTGCTGTGACAGCTGCCAAAGATACATAGTTAGAGACTTCATTCAGGGAGAATGAGAAAATTCATAGTCCCATGACATTAAATAAAGAGAACAGCCAAAGCCTTTATTATATATTTCCTTTTTTCCATTTCTTTGTATGTGATTTTTCTCCTCCTTTACATCTCTCTGTGTCAGAAAGGTTTAAAAGGTTTTGTAGGTGTCTGGAACAAAAGCAGCTGAACTTGTCATCCGACCCAGCCAGCCAGCTCCTCCTGCCATAGACAGCTGTTCTTTCCTTTAAAACCCTCCAAAACCACTCTGAGCTCAGTGTTTAATTTTTTTAAAAAATGAATCATCAATCATAGCTTTTCTAGGAAGGAGAAGATAGTTCTGAACAATAACTGTAAAATTTCCTTGTGTTCCTGTGAAGATGGTGTCTATGGCTCTTTCTCTGCACCTCGTTGTCCTCCTTACTGTGTGTTCCTCCTTCTCCATCCTCTCTCAAAACCTGCTGTCCCCCCTGACTTCCCACTCGTATCACATTCCCCGACTTTCATCCTTTCCATCTTATTTCCATGGGCCTAGTCTGGTACCACTGAAATTAATGGACATTTTGGCAATTTCTCTGTCTCTAACAAAGCCGGATGCTGTCTAAGTGCTGCTGCACTTGGACCAGTAGTAAATGTATCAGGTTGCCTATGAAACTCCATCACGCTGGTGCTCTACGGGAAAACCACCGCTGCTTTTGTCAGGCTGGCCAGGATGTACATCATTACTAAAGAAGCAGTCAGGCCGTATGGAAAATTAAATCAAACTCTGAAGATCCCAATATGAATTGGAGATTGGCTTCCTCCCAGTTCTGTTCCTCGGGCTGAGATCTTTAGCAGACATGTGCTGGAGGAGGGATCAGGGAAGTTTAAATGCCCTGAGGCAAAAGCTTAGCTGTCCTCTGCGGCGGTTTCTAGCTCGCTGAAAACCTCTTGCTCTCAGCTACTGAATGAGTACTCACAGTTCCAATTTCTATTTTTTTCCTTCTCTCCGTAAAAGTATAAATATCAGTCTGTTCTAGTAGGGGAGTTTGGCTTTTGGAACAGTCAAAGGTTAAAAATCTGTCTGGGAAACTTTACAATAATATATAAAGAGAGCATCACCTACCTTCTTTCCACACTGGAGACTGTGCTACAAAACCTCTTCCTTTCGGTTAAAATAAGGTTGTCCATGTAAACCACACATGGCAAAGCAACTTGACTCTTGAAAAAAGAAACAGGCTGAGAGAGGAAGAGTCAAAATCAAGGACTGGAAAAAATGTATATACTTTGTCCTGGATCCATCCCCTCTAAGCACTTTTGTGATGCATTAGAAAGCCAGTAACCCGGAGTGTTCTTTTCTCAGTAGAAACCAGGAGGTATCTCCAAAGTGCAATCTGCTCAGCTAAAACCCAAGTCAGGCTCTCAACATACTGTCTCTCTTCAGGGATGTTAAAGGAAGCAAAGAGCAACTCTTTTTCTTTTTTTTTTTTTTTTCCTCTATTTTTGGCATCTCAAGCAAATGGTTAAATGTGAAAGGGATGAAATTGGTCCTTTCTATAAATGTAAGGGATACAGTATGTATGAACCTGCAGGGGTGCCAGAGGGAAAAAAGGGTCCTTAGAACCAGTGACATGGAGGAAGGACCGGCAGATGAATGAGCCTGTGCATGTGGGGCAAAGGAAGGAGGAAAAAACCATCATATCCAAGAATAGATGAGACCAAGTGATGGGCAGTTGGCAGAGTCACCTGTGTTGACAGAGAGGAGGAAATGTGGAACAAATGTCTCTGTTTTTAGCTCTGTTTGTTGCATGGTGGTGACAAGACAGACACAAGAAAATCTTAGAGGCTGGGAGGTGGGATTGCTTAGGAGGAAACAGCCAGCCATCTGTAGGTGTATTGGATGGTCAGTAGACTGCATGGAGACCTCTGTTTCCAATAAGCTCAATGTATCTGTGATTTTATGCTTCAATGGCCTTGTTGATTGTCAGTAATATGCAGCAAAACTAGACAAAATAACTTTTCCATTTGAAAAAAAAAACCTCCCTAAATAGTTGTGTATTTTTTCTTGCATTTTCTGTGTGGGAGCATCCTGGTCATGGCAACCTTGGAAAGGTTAGAGAATTTGTTTGCTAAGAGCCCATCGTTCTCCCATGTGTTTGTTGTTCCATCTGACTTATGCACTACCTGTCTTGCTGAGGGTTGTCTATAAATCTTGTACCTTGTACCAAATTAAGAAGACCATCTGTTGAAGAAAGCCTGTGTAAGGATGTTTCCTGGAATGGAGCGTTGATGAACCTGCACCTATACCAACAGTTGGAGCCTTGCTTACTCTGTAGAGGAGGGGGCAGGATTGGTTTTCCATTGAACAACACACAGCTCCAGTGAATCTGTAATTTCCAAATGTCTCTTGATCAAATTTGTGTATTAATGGTTATAAGGATCTTCCTCCTTAAGCCATAAATCACATTTTATGATATTAATTCATAGGAAATGATTAAAGCATCCTAAATAGGTAAAGATTTACAGGTTTAATATTAGCTGCTTGACTGGCATCTCCCCTTGATATTGTAGTGCCAGAAGAGTGATTGGAGCGAGTTCATTTTTATGGAGTTATTCTTCATTAATAACGTGTTTCTGACTCCATCTAACATGCACAAGGGACACAGAGACAGTTATTTGTTCTGAATATGAAGGACTGTAGGTTAAATGTTTTCCTTCATTTCAGATTAGTTACAGAGCTGTATTCTCTGCCTTAAGCAGCAGCTCACTGCTGGGAGATGTGTGAAACGGGAAAGCAATCTGGTTATAGCCCTCGTGGCACGAGATGCTGAAAAGTCAACGAGGTCCATGGCAGAGAGTCCACTGACTTCGGGTTGTTTTGTTGGATTTTTTTCATTTCATCACGCAGATGTTTTCCGTTTCAGAGAATGCACAATCTTGTAATAGATAATCTTGCTGCGGATCTGAAGACATGACATCTGGGAGATCCATTCAGAAAGCATTTTCCTACGTAGAGTCCAGCAAAGAAGAAACAATTTTTATGAGGGTTTGTGAGTTTTTGTATTGGAGGGAGTAGAGGGCAACATAGAGAGGATCAGAGACATAGTAGTTGTGTCTGGGAAGGTTGTGGATGGTCTGGAGAGTAGTTTGACCTGTGCTGGTATGAAGGACAAAGATCTTTCTTAAATGACAGGTTGACTTTCAGTGTTTGTGTGGAGCCAGGAGTTGGACTCAATGATCCTTATGGGTACCTTCCAGCATACTCTGTGATTCTCTGATAGCTTGTATGTCCCTAAGTTACCACATTTCTACAGCAAACAGGGCTGTTTCAGCATCTCAGATTTAACCTCCTGTTAAAAATAAACATTAATGTTGAAGTGTCACCATGTTTAATCAAACTCTTCAGGCCTGTAGCAAACAAACCTAAGGATGCTTCCTTTTATTTTGGTGTAGCTGGTTTTCCTTTCAGGGAGGTACTGTACCTTTTGATCTCCTGAAAATTAGATATTTTTTGGTGTCATCAAATTCATATATATCACATTGCTGTTCAGCAAACAGCAAGAGGTTGATACTACTCGCCTCTCATGTTGCCCAAACTTAATTCATTAGGCTGCTCAGGAATGAGGTACGCTCAGTCATTAGCCCTTGTGATGGAAGCTGGATTAAATCAGTGGTTTCCAAATTGTGATCCACAAACCTGAAGGTCTGACGAGATTTGGCTGATGTTGAGAATTCTTCATGCTTTGATTCAGCTGTTCAGAGAAGTTCACCAGTCAGAAACTTACCATCGGCTGGTGATATGGTAGGCAAAATTTGACAGGAGTCAGCACAGTCATGCAGCACCACTCTGCCTGAAGAACTGTCCCCCAGACTTTGTTCAAAATCCCTCTCTCTGAACGCCAGCAGCAGTGTCATTGCCACTGTGACATGACGCCGTACCAACAGGAGGGAAAGTCTCCAGGATCATCTTTAAAGCTTGACTGCAGTACTGAAAGTGTTGGACACTTCTGGCTTTTCCTTTCAAGAAGTCCATGTGAAAGTGAATTATTACTACAACAGAGAAACAGAAGTACAATATTAGGATGTTTAGATTTTAGAGGTGGTCCACATGCACAGTGCCTGGAGGTTCTCGTGATGAGATGTCACATCAAATAAGAAATCCAATACTCAAATTCAGTTGTCATAAAAAGGTTTTACTTTGACTGTATTCCAGCTCTCTGACTCCATTCCAGGGAAATAAAGATGCAGTTTCAGAATGATTTTTTATTTTGCTTTGAACACTGTTCACATACAATAAATGAAAAAGAACTTTCATGTTCTGGTTAGAAAAATTAGCTCTAAGAACATTTTAATGCTACTTGCTCTTATTTTTTATTTCATGTTCCAGAAATGTCTGTGGCGCTTGCTAAAGATCATAAAGCATCAGCAGCCTCTCCTTTGCCATGCCTAATGAAAGCCAGCATTTCAACAACGCTGGGAAGAAGCTTTATTTACACAGCGCAAAAGAAAACAATTTTTTGAAAGGCCAGCATTAATCACGGGCGGCAAAGCAATGTTTTCACAGCCAAACACAATGGAATGGTTTTATTCTGGCCAAGGAGCAGGTTTCTGATTCTGAGAATGACACCGTAATCCACGCCAAAGAGATACAAAAGCAGTTCTCCAGCACTCCTTCTCCTCTATGAGAGCTCAGTTCTGACAGCACTGACTCTGTTTCATGAACCTTGAAGTCAACAGGACTCTGTCCATGATAGCTACTCATGTCTCCCAGATCTCTGTCAGTAGATCTCTGGGAATAACACTCTTCTTCTACCCTGCTCAGCAGTCTGTTCACGCTCATGCACATAGAATCATAGAATCATAGAATCATAGAATTTTTAAGGCTGGAAAAGATTCCTAAGATCATCCAGTCCAACCATTAACCTACCGCCACCAAGTCTACCCTTAGACCATGTCCTCAAGCACTGCATCAGATAGCTGTGCCATTCATGGTGCTGATGTTCTACCTCACGGACTCAGCAGAAGCCCCTTTGGGACAGGGATCTGGAAGGAAATCCCCGTCTTTGAGTGCCTCTAAGCATAGGTTTGGGATTTGGGTCTTTTTGTGTTTGGTTTTGGGGAGGAGAGAGTGTCATCTTGTTTTGTGAGAAGAGACATGGTTTTGCTTTTAATATCTTTTTTGTTGGCTCACTTAATTCCCCTGGGCCACTAGGATGGATAGATAAGATACCTCAAGCTATGACTGAGGATAATTATTCCCTGCTTTCTTCACACATTTGCAGAGCTCACATACTGTTTTAAAAGCGAGTGGAGCAACGGAAGGGGAGAAACGGGCCTGCAGACATGACTTAAGGCCAACAAATCTGTAGGAAATTGCTTTGAGTGCACTAGATTGTTCAGAAAGCTTAATGCTATTGTATGGTTTTCCCTTAGTTTGATACCACCTAGGCTCTTTCTTGTCTTTGCTTCCTTGAGAAATGTGTCTTTTTCTTGCAGGTTGAATGCAGTTTGCAAAGATGAGTGAGATTCCCGAGGATTTCCCCTGAGACAAGTCAAATACTTGCAGCCTTTTTCTTATCAATTGATTCCAGGTTTTAATCCATCAAAAGTAGTTTGATGCAAAAGTTGCTTCTTCATGCCTTGACACCCTACATTTCCTTCTTGAGCTACTTCCTTCACTGTTCCAAAGAGAGAACATCTCCCATGTTATTAGCAGTAGTAATATAAATCCTTAAATACAGTAATTCTAACAGCAGCTCCTGGGACATCTTCCTGATGGGATCTGCAGGTCATTAAGAACCTGTGACTGCTTGAAAAAATGGATCAATACCACAGCACTCCAGGAGGCTTTGTGGTTTTTATTTTCTGTTTCCTGGCCTGTTGTTTTTCATATTCCTAGGGAAATCCCATCCAGCCTAACACTGATCTTTTTGGCACTGCTCTTTAATAGCTGCCACCCATCCAATCAAATGGGGCAGAAGCTGCCAAGCTCCTTGCTTTATTCCTCGAAGAACGCCCTTGCCTCTTCTCTCTTGAATGTTTTCTGGAGACACGCTCGTGACTCTGTCTCTATTCGCCAAGAACATGTTTGCTTGCAATTAGCAGAGCTTTTTAGCAGATATAGGCCACTGGTACATAACTCAATAATCACCACTATTCCACTCTTTTTCAGTCATTCTTTTGTGAGGGGCAAATATATTTCACGACATAATAATGTCCCTTGGCGGGTTTGATCTCATTCTCATAATGCAAATGTTTATAGACAATGGGCTCATTATGCCAGTTAAAACAGATTTTGATTTTTGCTTATCTACAGCCAAGGTTCTCGGCCCCTGGTGCACAACCAAACCATGTGTGAAAAGGTCTTCAGCTCTGAATGAGATCACTAACATCTGTTGCTGCACATTACATTTAATCTTCAAACACCATCAACAACAACAAAAATCAGGCAGTCCAAAACGCAGAAGTGGAGGAACATGGGCACGGCGAGAGCGAGCTTCGATTGCTCTTAATGGCTGCCATGGCTTGTGCCTGCAGTGGTGCTCTCCTATAATCTATGGTAGCCTGCCCTGGGGAGTCCCTGAGCATTGCACTGGGACAGGGAAAACCCCTGCTATGCTAGAAGAGCAACCCAACATGCAGCCCCTCCCCACCCATCCCATCTCTGGGTAGTTGTGGTCTTGCTCAAAGCAGGTGCTGAAGGGTGGTAATGAGAGAGGTACTGAAGTCGTCAGGAGTGTTTGCTAATATAATCTCTGATATGCAGAGATTAGCCTGACTGCTATGATAACTCATAACTGTTCTGGTTGCTCTTGACAGTCTACAAATGAAGTTTTAAATCCCTGATATTTATTCCTGAGAGATAAAGCACAATCACAACTTCCAACTCTCCCGAAGAGCCAGAACTATCAGCCACCCCTTCAGGTGCTCTTTTTGTTTGTCACTGACATACCTTTTGACAAATTTGTATTTCTTCTCCCTTCTTTGTTCCTCAGAGCTATCGTATCTCCTGGATCAGGAGCTAAATAAGGTCTCTCTGCATTACACAACCTTTCAAAGCGCTTGGACCCTACCTTGGAGCTTTCCCAGAAAGCTTGTAAAGCACCGTCCTTCTAGATGGATGTATTTTTACCTCTTTGTGGATGTCAGATGGTCTTGGCTTGAAGGCACTGTCCAGTGCACACTCCCATGTGCCTGGGGTCCGATGACCTCGACCATTTGAATCCCACTCCTGAGTGGTCAGGAATTCTTGATAATGCTGATGAAGGCTCACATATTATCTACTGCTTTTCTTAATTGTAAGGATCCTCCCACCACTAAGTGCTCTCTCAGACATGTATTGTTGTGCTTTGCTGATACATGTCTTGAGGCTGGTCTGGTGTTTAAATACAGTGGAAAAATACTGTGGCAACAATAATGGCAATAATACCAGAAACTGATGAAATAAAGTGAATTAAAGTTCAATGCTAGTGGCGGAAGTTAGTTATGACATTTTAGTTGTATTGTTCTGTCTTCTAGAGCTATAGTTCAGAGTCCTCAACGAAGGAAGGGCTTATTGAATTTTGTTGTATAACATTGTTCTTGCAAATGTACCTGCTGGTCTGTTCTGTTCTGTTATGCTCCCCATCTCCTTGACTGCTGTGAATTTTCATTGACTCATAGATTTCATGAAAGGTTCATCATCGCCTTGCACAGGCTGAGAGTCTGTTCCATTAAATGGTAATTCTGGTCTCTTGTCCTTTCCAGGAGTCACAGTTAGTGACCCTGACCCAAGGTTTCCTATGTGATGTGTGTTTGGTACCTGTGGTTACACCCAAGCATTCCTTGCAGTGAAACAGATGTTTGTCATATGCTTTTAAATGTATAAATTGGCCCGGTCTTTCCAAGTGATTTGCATGCCAAAGAATTCAGTGATGGCTCTGAATGGGCCTCGGCCATAACACCGTGACACGGGCTTGTTTCACTGAAATTCTAGAGCGTTTGGCACATACTGTTTACCAGGGTGAGGTGAACAGGGATGAAATGCAGTCTGGAAAGAGGACTGTCATGCAGATGACTCGCTGCAATCAAACACTTTGAGAAAATATGGTCTTTAAATGTTATGTCTACAGCTAATTAATTGTATTTATTATAGGACCTATAGAAATACGGAAACTGTGAAGTTAAGGGAAAACTAAATTAGGTTTTCAAACAAATGCCAGGATGCCCAGCATGCTCTCTTTCTTTTTTTTATTCAGCAAAAATGAAAAAAGCCAGTAATCTCTTTGCCAAGTAAACTGAAATATGCTAAAATGCAAATGTTGATGTATTTCAAGAAGGAAATTCAATCACTGAATACAAACTTTGTTTTAAAAAATTGAAATGTTGAAATCATCCAGGTTTCAAACTGAGAATTAGGATCATATATACACAGTCTTTATTTAATCAGCATCTTTGACATTTTAACTTTAATTCTCTCTCCAGATATTCTATTTTCTCCCATTGAAATATGCCCAATTTACACATCGTATACTCACACTCAGACACACTTGCAATACAGCAAGTTCCAGATGTGACTATATATGTATGTATATGTGTGCCATATAGTAAATATTGATTATATTTTTTTCCTTTTTGTTACTAATGCCTTAAAATTGTTTAAATATACTTGCATAAGGGTTTATATCACTAGGGACACGGCAGTATATGCTTTTTATTATAAGGGAGGGTAGGACGAGTTTCAGTAATCAAATTCCTGAATAAAAACTGTGAAAAATGTGAACTTCAGTGCAGTGGGAACATGGTCAACAAATAAAATGAACTGGTGCCTTACCATCCCTGGGGGAGTTATAAAAATGGGCAGATGAGGAGCTTCGGGAGATGGTTTAGAGGTTACTGTGGTGTAGGACTGACAGTTGGACTTGATGATCTTGAAAGTCTTTCCCAACCTTCATGACTTTATGATTCTAACAGGACATGTGTTCTTTGCATGTGTATTTTGGTGGTTTATTAATGGCATCAGAAGACAGAAGAAAGTAAAGAGGAGATGGATGGGTATCTGAAGGGCGAGTCCTCTACTGGACAAGTAGGTCGAAGGAAACTGTTTTTCTCTGCAGAATCTACTGCTGCTCATACAGCTCTGAGAAAATAGATGGAGCAGTCAGGAGATTAGTGACCTTAGGCACATCAACACCACATATCACAGCCCGTTTGAACTTGAGACCCTGGAAACACTGAAGACGGGCTTCACAAGCTTGAGCTCTGGTTTTATTATTTCTCATCAGGATAATGGTACCTCCTCTTGGCAGCTGAAAAGTTGCTCTGTGAGACCCGGTGTCTGTGCGTCAGTTGGAGAGCAGCCCAGGAAAGCATGGCACTGGTAGCCAGCCAGTGTGGTGGTGTGGACCTATGAAGAGCAAGAACATCTTTCTTCAGCTTGGTCAGGAGGGCGTTAGTGCGGCACTGAGTCTAAGTTCACAGGGAGCCCCGCCAAGCACCTTCTGGCTCCGTACAAGAGAAATGGTGCACGGGAGCCAAGGCAGGGAAGCCCTGAGGAAGGGTCGTGGCCAAAACTGTAGAAATCAAATCTAGGTCTGAATAGAGCGTTTCGATGACCAAATTTGAATTGTCACCAATTGCTGCTATTTAATGAGACCCTGTGGAAAGCAGGACCTCACGCTATAAACTTCCTAAAGGGGGAGCAGAGCGTCTCGGTTGTGATTAACCAACTAGAGTAATCAGTTGTGTGCGCGACACTTGGGGGGATAGCTGTGATTCAGTTTGTAGAAAGAACGAGGTGTCATTTCGGGTTTTTTAGGGATGTAAGTTTGTAACTAATTTTTGTCTCTCCTTGCCAGCGTAACGGTTTGAATGTTAATTTAATTTTGCAGAATATCATTTATGTAAATGTAATTAGAAGGGAAACATGATCGGGAGATGCACAGCACCAAAGAAAATTTATTACTCCGAGGGGTATTGCTCTAATCATTCAACTGCAATATTGAGTTTCCCCAGATTTAATCTAAAAGCAATAAATTACAAAAGGCTAATGTCCTGCCCAACAAAAAGCTGTCATGAACCCAAGTTTCTGTGGGGAAAAAAATTCAACTTCATCTCAGCAACAGGCTCTCCTCGTTTACACATTCCTTTTATGATTCCAGTCAAGTCAAAGTAAAATGAATACAAATGTGAGAGTTTGAACACTTTCCCTGAATATGTATGTGTGTCTGTTGGTGATTGTAATAATCAGCAACCCAAGGCGCTGGGACTCCGTTATCTCAGGCAGAACGTGGTCCTGCAAAGATACAGCCGCAGATTCTTCTCCCCACCTTCGTGTGACCCTGTGATTTAAGGCAAGGCAAACTTGAGTCTGATTAATTCCAGTGCCCATATGAAGTCTCTTGCTAATGTGCCGACGGTTGTGTTCTCCTGCAGATGAAATGAATGAGGAGAAATGAGCTGTCGTTCCGTCTGTGTTCGTAACTGTAGCCTGTGAACTCCGTGGGAAGCACTGCCTGTGCAGGAAAGTTGCCCTGCTGATGCTGCTGAAGGACCCTTCTGGAAAGTGGGATGAAGAGCACAGTCAGATAATACTGAGTTGGTTCTTCTCGAAGCTCTTGAGTAGCAGTCCCGCCGTTCGAGGAGCATCTCTCCACTTGATAAAACCTGCAGTGAAGATTTGTCAGTGAATAAACAACGGCCAGGCAAAACAAGAATTGGTAAATGCCTGCCTGATGCATATGCTAAAGCACTGTTAAGTGTTGGGGTTTTGTGGTGCAATTTAGTATGAAGGCTGATGCCAACATTACACTTCTCTGAGAAGCGGAGTAATTAGTACAGGAAATAGGTTTCTTATGTTTTATTTAGCCAAATTCATCTCTGGTTTAACTCTGCTGTAGCCTGGATTACATTTGTTCATATTTCCCAGTGTTCCTCTGCGCGGTTCTTTATACCATGACCTTTAATTCCCTGTGATTGTCTTTTATTTTAGGTAGGGGCCATAGTTCCTCTCTCAATTTGTTAGTATCAATTATGTTGTAAGCCCAGGTTTCTTGGCTCACGAGATGAAACCCATCAGATCTGCAGCAAGTTTTTACAAAGCGCACGTTGGCAGGTTTACAGATCCCCGCAGCTGTACATGGGACACGGGGAGAAGCCCAGGGCTGCAGCCTCGAAGGCGTGGAGGAACAGAGCTCTGAGGTGCCGGGGGAGAACGGAACACAGAAAAGGCATGTTGTTGGAAGCAGGGGAGGAGGGGCTCAACATCTGAATTACTCATGTCCTTGGAGGGGAGAAACAAGTCTTAGGGAGATGGCTGAAAGCAGTAACTAGCAGCCTGGAGAATGGGAGTGACTGGGCTGCTTGGGGTGTCTAAACAAACTGGTGAGGCTCAGGAGCTGCCGCTGACCAGCCAAGTAAAGCCAGTTATGAAAACAATTATTGAATTCTAATCAATATCTTCCTCCTCATCCCAGCCAAGCTCTGAAGATAAGGTTCAAGGGCTCCTTGTGAATAACTTTGAGAGCAGGGGATGTGTATATGCAAGTCTGTGCTGGGGTTCCATGCTGGGATGGCACTGATGGTATAGGGAGGCAGCTGCCTCCTCCTCCTCCTTCCTCTTGTATGTGTTGGAGAGATGAGTTCCTGCACGGGCTGCTTCCACACAGCAGGCACCCCAACTTCTTTTTCATTTCAGCCAATGCAAAGTTAAACTGAAAGGAAGAAAAGGTGGTTAAATAGTCATAACAACATACATGCTGCATCAGGCTTCGGTCTGCAGGGTACCAGTGTGAAGCTGTTACCATTGTAACACTCCACCCATGGGTGTTGAAGGCGGTACAGATGTGTGCAGCAGAACATAGGACAAACCACTGTGGGTACACTTAATTAACAGTGAACATGCACAGAATCATTTCACCCTTGATTGTATGTCAGTACAGCACAGATCATGGCAACCTGACAGGCTTCTACTCCATGATTGCAATGAAGAAACAGCTGCAGCAAGTTCCCTGGCTTTTTGCAGGCATGAAAAATCTGCAGAGCAAGAATGGCAAAGGTCTTACCTTAGTGATCTACGGCACATGCAGATTGCTAGATGTGGTGCTGAGAGACCTGAGATGTATTTTTCATCTCACAAGATGTAATTGCACTCATCTTGAAGTAACACTGAAGATGGTTTTGTTTTTGCATAATGTAAGAAGGGTAATACTGCATCATGGAAAATGTTTTCTGCCCCAAATTAAGACTACTGTTCTAAGATTCCTAAAGATACATACATGAAGCTTTTATTAGCCATAGAAGTCTTTCAAGATCATCATCATCATTTATTACAGTTCCTGTGTTTTTCATTCCAATGAGATTTATAATTATAAACTGGTAATTAAAGAGGCTCCACTCTGTAATTCCATAGGAATTCCACTGTGATCTGACATTAATTAACAACCAATTATAAATTATGATATAACTTTTAAAAAACCCACCAGTGTTGGGATGCCTTCTCTCAGTTACAACGAGATGTTGGGAGGAATTTCACTTTTGTAAGCCGGAGCTTTATTGCAGATTGATCCGTACTGCCGAGCGTTACAGATGTGTTTCCACAATGCAACAACCACACGACAGGCAGGTTTGACCTACAAAGGATCTGAAAGAATTGTTATTGTCAGCTTTCTTGTAAGAAGCATCTCTCTTGCAGGGTTTTCACTTCCGACATGTCAACAAGTGTGCACAATTTAACGCTTAGATTTTACCTGACTTGATATGCAAATTAGGCTGATGTGGTGCACCACTTGTCTGCCCAGCTTTCTCTAGCTTGTAAGTATATTTTCAAAAATTATACCAATCAGGAAGAAGGGAAAAATAGTTCCTGGCTCTGCTTCTCTGGGATAGAGAAGATGATAGCAAATTAAGGGGATAAACTGTCAAAATTCTGGCATTATTTGCCCATCTACATTAAAAATACAGTATCTGATGGAATTTGTGTATCCCCAAAGTCTGATGGGTAGAATGCTACCTACGGGTAAGTGCCTGCTTTGGGGGTTTTTGGTTTGGGTTTGGTTTATGGGTTGGTTGGGGTTTTTTTTAGAACTCAGGTCAGTAGTTGTCATTAAGCTGTTTGGAAAGATGGGGAAAGTGGGATAATACCAAAATCCGTTGCTTGCAAAAACGCGTAGAGAGTAAAAGGAGGCAACAGATTCTTTTCCATGGATGAAATCATGAGGTAAGTTTTCAGAGCCTTGCCTGACAGATTAATTTCCAGCATCTCCATTAAGCTAAATGAAAATCACGTGTATGTTTCTGAGCATTTCCTAGCACACTCTTCCTTTGTGTCTTGGCAGCTCTTCCCTGGGACCTTACGCAGCTCCTTTGATCAAACCTCTGAGACCTCTCCCATGAAGTAAGGCTTCTGGTCTGATCAAGGTTGGTACGGTAACGGAGTGAAGTGTGGTCCTTGTGGCGATCTCCATGTCCAGTTTTCATTATAAAGCATCACTGGTCTGAGCACAGAGTTGTTTGGGAAGGTAATAGTGTGGCTTGTTTAGCTGCCAGCTTGTGTTGGCTTGTGAATGCTCGCTGTTTCTAGGCGTCAGTGTGGCGTCAGTGGATGTACGGTGCTTATCCTTCTGTGGTCATTTTCTGCCAGCTTTACAATAGGTATCAGCACTGATCTGTGGGAGCAGTCCTTTTATTTAAACTCAGACAAATCTGACAGTCCTGACCAAGAGATAGTCCTGTCTGTTGCTTTTTCCCTCATTAATGCAAACGTACCTGTTCTCCTATAAAACAGATAAGATTTCATCTGGGAGATTCCCATAAAAATCTCATCCTGGTGTGCTGCATCTAACTTGCTATCAGGGCATCTCTGAATACCTTTGCCAGTTAGCCAGAGATGTGTCACTGACAGCAAGGAAGAAAATGCCTTGACGTAGGGAAATGTTATAAACTTGCTGGATCAGATCAGCAACAGTGGTGAATCAGCCTACTCCTGCTGGACACATGAACTGGGTTTACTTGTAACTATCCCTAGAAGGGATTAAATATTTAAGATCTGGCTACATGCATTTCAGATATTAATATGTTCTCTTGGTTCTGTGCCTGAATAAGATTTAAAGGAATTTAGAGAGCAGCTGGACGCTAAAGCTTTAGGAGATCCAGCGTCAAAGCAGGGCTCATAGTAACCAACATCCTGTCAGCAAATCCTGATGTTCTATATTTAACCTACTATTAAATTATGTTTTGTTATTTTTGTCTACCTTCAGCTCAAAAGTTTGGTTTCTGTAAGACTGCAGAACAAGGCAAGCTCAGTTAAGGCTGTAAAATTTATCTCTCTGCTTTTCTTTTAGCTCGCTGTTGATCTGATGGCAGCTGAAAGGGCAATGAGAACGGTAGGTATTATGTTTCAAGGGAGAGTTATAAAAGTCTAAACTGCATCCAAAGTATATTTTACTCCTAATAATGAGAACTGGATGAAGAGCATTTAAAAAAATATGAACCTACCCCAAGTACATTGGTTCAGAACTAACTGATCTAATGCAGTTTTCTAAAGAATAATTGATATTATATAATCATAACTGGCAGTTTATGTCATGAAAGTGACACTTGACACTTTCTTGCTAACTAGTTTAACATCATCAATTAGAACATCACTTGTGTAATGACATTTTAGTAACCAGTTTAATATCATAAATTATGACATCACCATCTTTTATGGCATCAGGGTTGAATAAAAGGTTTTCCTTAGGAAAGAGAGACAGGAAAGAAAGTAGGAAAGCTTAACATTGCCCCTCATTTTGTCCATAGAGTTATGTGTGCTCTAGCCCTCTGGTCACTGTCCTCATTAGGGAGGATCTGAGAGCTAAGAAGCTGCAAACAGGGGTGAGATAAACAATTTAAAAGAATGTGCTTTGGGTTAGCACAGACAACCTCCCAGTAGACAGCAGTGTCCTTTGCATCGCACTGATGGAACTCATCCAGAAATGGAGAAGAAAGTAAGGGCATGCTCATGGAACCTGATGAACTCAATTATAGTGCAGTAATATTTACTGAGATGTGGTGTGAAAGTTCAAGACTGCATCATTACCCACCGGTAGATGTTCTTTTTTCTTCACAGACAGTAGCTTTACGGTAATCCTTTATATCTTGCTCTTCACTGAATGGTCAAATTTGGGTGCTGGAGTCTGGTATTTTTACATCTCACGCTCTTGTGGCCACTGGATTGTATGATGATTGCTGGTGATTTGAGTCCCAAGTTGGCAAATGGCTCCATTTATTTGTATCCATTTAGCATCATGGAACCAGACAGGAGCCAGACATGAATTGACTTCAGAGTATTCTCAATTACACAGAGGTTTCTATGAATGTGTGTCTTTGCAGAGTTAATTGCAAGGAGTTAAATATTATAAGTCTATTTTGTGGTTTTAGAGCTGGCTTTCTAATGGCATGTAGCATCAGCTTCCTTCTCTTCCTACCAAGGTCATGAAAAGTGTTATCAGGAACCACAGCCACAGGCAGAACAAGTCATAATCAAGCATTTTCAAAATTATTTCTGCAATTTTCTTCTTTGAATCATTGCCATATTAAGATGTGCTGAACTCCACTGGGTCTCTACCCTGAGATAGCACCCAGTGCATCTTCTAGAACTTAACTATGCAGAAACTTAACTTTGTAGATGTAGATTGTCCCTGTGAATTCATGTCCTTTCCCCACGGCTTGCCTTCATATAAGGCCCTTGGTTTGCAGAGTGGGTGAATAATCCTAGATAGGGAGTCAAGTTCACATTTTTAGAAAATGAAAGATTGTTGTATATTGTCTGGGGCATAAGCACATCCCTGAGCAATCCAGAATAATTTCCCTTTCTAATTCCCAGACTGTAAATCAAGGATATGACAAATGAGTGCAACATGCTATCTGAGCAACTGTTGTGTCTTCGATCGAGTGTCCAGTGCTCAAGAAATGGCCAAACACCCATCAAGAAGGTGGAAGGCAGTAAGTGTGATAACACTTCTTAAATTACCCACAAAATTTTAAGCAAATCCCTGTAAATTGTCAGTGCATATCTTAGTGGCCTCTGAGGGATGCCATGATTTACCTACTCGCTTTTTTCAACATTTTTTCAAAAGTTTTTTTTCCCCCATGAATATTTATGTCGATGCCTCATTTGCTGACTGAATTTCCACTCTGCTGGAATTATGCTTCCCCATAGTGCACCCAGGAAAGGTGAGCTGTTAGAGGTGAGAAAAAGAGATTCCATGACCTTTAGGAAATAGCAAGTGGCACTAGATAAAACCTATTCTGTGAGGGGTTACTTATGGATTGGTTGGACGTAATTACCAAAAAATTATTATCTCTCTGAAACAATTAACTACTGGAAGATCAGAGTCCAAATCTCCAAAAGCTCTGATCTTTTGCAAATTGGCTTTGCCCGTTGCCACTCTTCTTAGGCAATGAGTAATTCTGAAAATAGGCGTGAGTGATAGATACCACATATTTCTAGTTATGAGTATGGACTTATTTACTGCTGGAATTTTTTTTAAAGTGAGTTGTAAATGTTAAGGTGCTAGATTCAATGCTTATGAATGTGTTTCCTTGGTGATAAAGCTTTCACTAAGCACGTTATCTATCTGTGCTATCTTATATGCAGACAAGAGATGATTCACACTGCATGTTATGGGTCTTGTGCTTTAAAATTGAATCCTCTATTGACTTATGGCTGAGAAACATAGAAATCAAATTCACAGCTGGTTCTTCTTAAAAGTGAACTTTTGGCAAAAGAAACAAAGGCTTTAATACATTACAATAGTGTGCATTTTTAAAAGTTATTTCACTTCCTATTTTCTCTCTGTGAAACTCCCTGAAGTTAGAAGTGCTGTTGGTCTTTGTCTTGTGCTTTCAGCAGGGCCTAGTCTTGCTTTTGCATGCCCCACTACTGCCTATTGAATGCAAGGTTAGTTCATGGAGGTACATAGATTAAGTAAACAAATACATGGAATGAAATATTTCTGGCACAAAGAAGCAATTTATCTAATGATGAAGCAGCTGTGGTTGGAAATCTCTTTGGGGGAGAAATAGAAGTGGCTTTGGAAAAGGTAAGGTGAGACAGAAAGACTGAGCAAGTAAAACCCTCCTGACAAATAATGTGACTTACATTAGAGGGAGAGTTCCTGGCCTGGTTTAGGGCAATGCCAGTTCTACCATTCTCTCCACCTGCCTTCCTTTGTAAGTCAAATAAAGAAGACTTGGCCCATTGGATGTCTGTGAGTAGTTACCTAGTCCATCTGTGGTTTACTCTGGCCCCCCCATAAAAGGATGCTCTTTCTTTTGAACGGCTGCAGCAGTCAGGAGCTTACAGGGGTTGTAACACAGCAGAACAGGTAGATGTGAAAGGTGCAGAGTGAAAGGAGGCACTGCTACCAGTGAAGCACTGCTGATCACAAAGAGCCGTCATCCCAGCACACATTACACATTAGGGTTCGAGAACTATAAATGGCATAGGGTTATGTGCATTAATTGCATCATAAAGTAGAGGGGCCCCAAAGGAGGTTTGGTCTCAGCTGTGCTATGACTGGGACAAACAATTAATGAGAGATCTTACAATCTCATTAGGCAGGAGAGAAGTAGAGAGTATTAATCTCCCTTTCTCTGTGTTTGAGACTCGAGTTTAAATATTCCCATCGTTTACACAATCTATGGATTAGAGGGGAATGGGCCTGACTTTTCCTGAGGCCTATTCCCAATTCAAGGACTGGCTTTTCTTCCCTTCCCATTTCCAGCAGCAAGAGCTCTGCAACCCCCTCATTGTGCAAAAGTCACCAGAGACATCTACATTTAGTTTTGCCTCTAATTACAACTTCTTTTTCTATGTCTTACGTTTTGACAGTTGCAGTATCATATAGTAAACTGCAAACACAATCCATTCCCAGTCATGTTCTCCTGATTTAAGCATCTCACTGCTGTCCTTGCACATGTGAAACTGTCCTAAACAGTTTTTGAGAATGTTATTTTGGGGGGTCCAGTATAGCAAAGGTAAATCATGAACCAGGTCAAGCAGCATTGCATTTCTGAAGCACAGTGGAGAGAGACTTTCTGAGCCTACAGGTTTTAAAACCTCTAGTTGGCTGCTTAGGAGAAACGAGCCAGGTGTTGACCCTCACTTTGCTTGTCCATTTAGCTAGTAGATAGTAATTCCCACACACAGGTCTGAAACTGGAACTAGTACAGGTTTCTGGCATCCCTAGGTAAACTCTTGTGTCATTTCCAAAAGTTGCCCAGGGTTTGCATTGCCTTTGGAGAAACCTTAGAGAGGAAGCACAGGGCTATGTACAAAACCACAGGCCTGCCCTGTATAAACCCTCATGGCAGCTACCAAGGTTACAGGCTGCAGGGATGGCTTTATGTGCTCTGTACCTCCTGGGCTTGCAGGACTGATCTGGAGAAACCTATTTATTGATAAGTGGGCATGAATGTAAATGTAAGGATCTCTCATGTCAGCCTCCAAGTGGGCCAACACCCGGCAGATGGCTCTGATTAGAGGCCAGGAGAAAGGAAGAAGGTGCGGTGCCTCCTGGAGCCTGTAGTGCAGCTTTTTGGACAACTGTTACTGTGGTCTTGGCTTTGGAACAGCTTTTCCTGGAGCAGTTGCCTAGATCCTGATTTTGGCATTGTTTTGTCTGTTCTTGTACTGTTTCATCCCAGTATGTCTTTGGAAATGTCCAGAAATGGAGGAGGCACCATTTTGTCAGTAGTGTGGGGGGCAGAGAATTATTCTCTTTCGCTCTTGGTTAGCCTTGAAATTCCCTTTAATTAGTATTATCATTACATACTTCTATCTCCCACTCTGTCTGTTCTGCTTAAATATACTACATCCAAGCATATTAAATCTGAAGAAAACGTGCCTAGTATTTTTCCTTCTAAATCAAGTATAAAATAATGAACCATCAGTACAGTTCTCCTGCAGTAACTGCTGGTTTTCCCACTTAATTTCCACCATGCACCACCTTCTTTCCTATTTCCCTTTGTTTTTCTCCATATCTCCAAGATACATAAACTCCCTGTCACTCTCACAGCTGTGAAGCTGCCTGTCAAGAAATACATGGTAAAATTCCTACTATCATCTGTCCCTTTACACTCAGTCAAGTGTTGGGCCAAGATTTACAAATGTGATTAACTTGCCTAGATTTTACCCATTCCATGATAAAATTTGCAGATTAATGGGAAACAGCACAAAGCTTCCCTGTAACCTGGGAAATTCCTCTAGAACATCTCCCTTGGAAAATCCCCGCATTAGGACAAATATAAGGGCGTCAGAAAAAAGTATTTTCACCTAAACTTTGGCTGGATTTCCTGGAGAGCAGTTTCCTTTTTGAAAACCAACTGAAAATGGAGTGAGGTGAAGATTGGTATTTGTTTGATCCCATCTTGTCCATTACTAAATAATACTGCTAATAATAGAAAGATAAAAGGGCTTTGTAGGCTCCTGAAAGTTGTTCAGGATGGACCCTTGTGAGAGCAGGGAAATGAGTTTGAAAGAGGCAGTGTCTTTTTGCTTTAACACATTTAAAGAAATGCAGGAGCTGAAGTGTACATTACTGTCAGTATTTACTTTCAACTTTCTCAATACTGGCATAATTATCCTTAATTGCAAAACTGACCTCTTTTTCAGGTAATAAGTGCTTTCATTGGTGTTGTTCCCTTCCTCAAGGTCAAGACATTTTAGGAGAAGTTACAGATCTGACAAGCAATAAACAAAATCCAAGGTAGCGTTTGCTTTTCTAGCAATATTCCTTCATAGTCGCTGCTGACATTTTCAATTTTCTGACAAAGCAGCTGTTTACTAAGTCCCTTTCAGTTCTTTTCCAGCCAGAGCCAAAGTCCTCTCCCAAGCAAATTCCTCCTTGCAGTAACAGTGTGATACTTCAGACCCGGTATATCTGTTCCTCAGAGCCTGATTATGAGCTATGAATTCTGAACTAGCTTTATTTAAGTCTGTAATTTGGGGTTTTTTTAAGTTCTTCCTTGTCATTTGCCATTTTTCAGTCTCCCTGCAAATCTCTTTTACAAGCATGGAAGTCCCACCAGACCCTAGTGGACAAAGGGGGGGCAGAGGTGTTGCAAATACCCAGCCCTCTCGCTAACCAGTGCTTCACAGGGAGCACTGTGAACATCAGCTTTGACTTTAAAGTACGGCATTGCTTGGGCACTGCCGGGAGGGCAAACAAGGGAACATGACACCATTTTTATAAATATTCCTTGGACTTGCATGGATTCTCATTAGCTGATCTATCAAACCTTCACTAACTACAAGATAAATAAGAAAATAGATGCATAAGTTAAACAAGGTTGATCTTAAGTGTCTTGGGTAATAAAGCTTTGTATACATTCTAATTCAAGCAATTTCAGCAAAAACCATAATAAGTAGCCAATCTGGGATAAAAATGTTTTTATTTCAGTACCTTGTTCTCCATAACATCCTTCACAGACACTATAATATTATTTTAGTCTTTAGAAAAATATCTAACAACATGATTGTCTCACACCAGGCATAATCCCAGTGGAAATTAAAATTGCATGCATTTTCTCATCACTCTTTATTTAACAACTGGGAGAGTTTTAATATTTGAAACTCAGCAAGAAAATTGTCTTGAAACACAGAGATTCCTTTGGGGTAATTTCACTTTTGTTTTGTGTGAACTTTAGCTGAGCATTTTTTTTTTTTTTTACAGTAATGTGGATCTATGGATTGTGTGACGGTTAACAGGACTTTTTAGATATGCTTCTCACCTAACACACAGAGAAAAATGGCAAAGATCATCATACTAAAATAATTTGAGTCAACTAGCCTTAGTAATAAAGATGCCCTCTTTCATTTTTTTTAATAGTTTCCTTCAAACCCACATCACTGGGTATAAAAGCAAATCTGAAAGTCGCTGTATTCCTGCAGGGAAAGCAATATAGTTGTGACAGTTCTTCAATTTTCACAACAATAACATCAGACAAAAGAGGGTGAAAGAATAAACATAACTCTGCTGTGAATATTCAATGCTGGGAACAAGTGAACACTGAAAAATCACTTTAGACTCTAATAGCAACTAAAATTACAGCTCTAACCCAGAGCTATGTTTGTTGAAAAGAGCAAAAGTAGGTTCTAAGAGGAGAAGACATCAAAGAAAAATAGAGACCTCTGCTTGCTTACATGGAGTGTCTTGGAAAAGGTTTTGCACTCTTACTTTCTCATCTCAGCTGGTGGAAAATAGCATTTTTCTATTTCAGGTAAAATTGGGGTGCTACCCCTGCCGTAAAGTCAGTAAGAACGGGGGCTTTTAATAACTAAGTATAGGCTTGGCCCCAGTGCAAGTCACTTGGCATTTTCCTTGGTGTTTTTGAGGACACTGATTTTTATTCTTATTTTTCTTTAAGTGAGAGGACATCTGGCATGCCCAAGAAATCTAACATTGATGGGATTTGGTAATGAAGTTTGCTTGGCTCAGAGCAGCAGTAATCCAGAAACTGATGGCTCATCTACAAAATGAGCTGGTTGTTTCCCTTCAACAGCTACAGGATAAATGCTTGCAATGCAAAATAACATTACAATAGGCTCTTGCAAGTGGTCACAGAAAAGTGACAGTGGATTTAGTAGGGTTGATTGTATCAACTGATTTCCATTAGAACCTTTTCCTTTTTGCCTGTAATGACCCTCGGAAGATAGGCTTGCTAGCAAGGCACCATGGCTATCATGTGGTGGCTTCCTATATTCATTGTAGCTCAGGTCTTTTCTGCAGATTGATGATTTGGAAGTCAATAGGAGACTTTCAGAAACACTCCATCCACGCTCAGGAAATGTGGTTGTTGCGATGTGTTTCATTGTGCCTTATTATAGTGGCTGGAGAGCAGCCTGGCGGAAAGGGACCTGGGGGTGTTGGTTGACAGCCGCCTAAACATCAGTCAGCAGTGTGCCCAGGTGGCCAAGAGGGCCAATGGCATCCTGGCTTGTATCAGGAGCGGTGTGGCCAGCAGGACCAGGGAGGTGATTATCCCCCTGTATTTGGCTTCAAGTACTGTGTTCAGTTTTGGGCCCCTCACTTCAAGAAGGACGTTGAGGTTCTGGAGAGTGTCCAGAGAAGGGCAACGAGGATGGTGAAGGGTCTGGAGAACAGGCCCTACGAGGAGGCTGAGGGAGCTGGGGGTGTTTAGTTTGGAGAAGAGGAGATTGAGGGGAGACCTTATTGCTCTCTACAACTACCTGAAAGGAGGTTGCAGTGAGGTGGGGGTTGGTCTCTTCTCCCCAGTAACAGGCGACAGAACTCGAGGTAATGGCCTCAAGTTGCGCCAGGGAAAATTTAGGTTGGATATTAGGAAGAGCTTCTTTACTGAAAGAGTCATCAAGCACTGGAACAGTCTACCCAGGGAGGTGGTTGAGTCCCCATCTCTTGAGGTGTTTAAAAGATGGGTAGATGGTCTAAGAGTAGACTTGGTGGCGGTAGGTTAATGGTTGGACTGGATGATCTTGGGGGTCTCTTCCAACCTTAACAATTCTATGATTCTATGATTATCACTTGTTTTCATGCGCTCTGCAGAGTAACATCAACACCCTTGATGTTCTGCTTGCACTCTGGATGTTTCCATCTTCAGCATTTCTGAGATAAATCAAGACCTGCCAGACCCAATCAGAAATTTGGGGCACTTCCCTCAAGTGTTTCTAGCAAAGTCAGATCTGCAGTGTCCAAGGCCTGTCTTTATGCAGAGCTGATATTTCTGTCACCACGTTCCAACCCAATTTGCTTGTCAGATGGGATGACTGCACACTAAAATATATGCTCAGATACATATTTCTGTGGATTTCACTCTTTCTGTAATAGAGATTCAGAGATTCACAGAACAGCAGGGGTTGGAAGGGGCTCTGTAGATCATCTAGTCCAACCCACCTGATGAAGCAGCATCACCTAGAGCAGGTTGAACAGGATTGTGTCCGGGCAAGTTCTGAATATCTCCAGAGAAGGGGACTCCACAACTTCTCTGGGAAGCCTGCTCAGTGCTCTGCCACCCTCACAATAAAAATTTTTTTTCTCATTTTCAGACAGAACTTCCTGTGTTGTCCCCTGTCCTGTCACTGGGCACCACTGAGAAGAGTCTAGCTGTTTCCTCTAGACATCCACCCTTTAGATATTTACAAAAAAATAATCAAATCCCTTCTCAGTCTTCTCCAGGTTAAATATATGTACACATATAAAATATTTTCAATCTTTTCTGTGAATGTCTCATGACATCTTTTTCTCCAGGCCAATGTACTTATTCTTTAGCTAACAAAGGAATACTTCAGACCTCCAAGTTGTTTCCGAAAACAGGCATCAGATCTACCCCACCGGTGCAGCATCAGTGAGACCGAACAGAAACAGTGCTTCTGTGCTCTGTGTCCCTTTAGTCCTGTGCAGGGATACAGGTGGGTATTGTCACACCGGAGCATTTGTCATCAGACTCATTTCAATGACACAGTGAGTACCTGTAAGAGAAGAGGAGAGAGGTCTGTCAGAGAAGAGAAGGTAAAGGGAGATGTTTATTCTTGGACCTTTCTGCCAATCCCACACATATAAGGCCTCAGGAATCTGAATTGCACTGGCCAAGTGGACTTCAGGTGTTTGTGGAGTGTGGGTAGCCAACAACAATTCAGTGTTCAAGGATAAGTGTTTTGCAAAAAACAAGTTCTTCACCAAAACATTAGACCACCATCAGAATTCCTAGAAATTCAGAGACTTGTTGGTCCACTGTGTTGTTTTTTTGTTTGGTTTTTTTTTTTTTCTGCACTTAAACTAAATACTAAGAATTCAGTTGCCTGGTAGTGGATGGAAAGATCACGTTTCTGTAAAAAGGTGGCTGTTCATAGGCTCAAGACTCCAGGTAGGTTCTAACAGCCCTTGCAATCTTTATGCTGAGAACAGGAGCACTGAGGTGTCAGGCTTACCTGTATGCAAGCCAAATGCATCAGGAGTTCACTCTGGACCAGTTATGACAAAGGTGTCAGCTAAATCTCGTCCTGCTCAGACCACACAGCCACATGTGCAAGATGAACCCTTGAAGCAGTTACAACTACTTTCTGCCCAGGCAGGGGGCTTTTCTATGCCAAGGGGTGATTTTGCACTTTAATCTTGCAAATTGAGTTTAAATTGAGGCCAGGATTATCCTTGTTCTGCTTGTGCAGAGCCTCGCACAGCAAACACCAACCTGCAATCTGGTTCTTTTGTGCAGTGGTGTTGCGGAAGGCCAGATACCCATGTCAAAAATTAACTTTATTTCCTACTGAAAAGGCCTGTCATCACCTTGTCCATGCTGGGGCACTGACAAGATTTTGGTTTGTATCAGTCATGGGCGACTCTGGAGTGTATACAACTCTCTCCAGAGTATTCACTGAGGTTGCCAGTCACTTGTTTGCAGACTGCCTTTACTTACCTTTTTTAATATTGCAGCTCTCACCATTGCAACCTTTCAACCCTATCAAAGTCATCACAATTATTTCTTAGACTGTTTCTCCTGCATTAGCATGACTGATACAAGTATGCTAAAGGATTTCCATTTTATGTTGCAGCCTGAATATCAGTATTTGAGAAACAAACTGGTCATCTTACTGATAGAATTAGTTAGTGCACAGAAGGCATTTTATTTCTTCTTCTCTTTGGTATTTTAATAAGGGCAAACAACTTAATTCCATGTTCTCTTGTGAGATTTTGCCTTCTGGGTAAAGAACATCCTTTACCTCTCCATCTCCCCCTTTTCCCAAACAATCTGCTGTGCTGGGAAGATGGAATGTATAGGTGATATCCCTTTCAGAAAATATATCCATAATATATCACAAGTATTGTCATTATGATGTATTAATGTAATGCATCATCAGAGAGCTGTCAGGGTGAAGATTTATTACCCTAAAATAAGTTATGGTGAGGCACCAGGGAATGGGCTGACAGAATTTTTGTTTATTTTTCTAAATTAAGGACTTCTAAAGCAAAATCTCTTACCTTCAAGAAGTAGTAGGGGTGGGAGGGTCACAGAAAATAGGGCTTGAATCAGAAACAGCAGAAGGACTCAGGAGGCCTCATAGAATAAGAATGTAGTATTTTTCCCCCCAGGTAGTTTCCATGAGGTCTGCAAAGCTTAAGTTTCCAGCTTAGATGAGAGCTAGAGCAGACAGTCAAAGTCATTTTAATCAACCTGAACTGGACTTTATTGTTTCTACTCAAAGGGAAAACAGGGTCACCATAGCATGAAGACTTAGGCTAAAAAAGGTAAACGGAGCTAACAGCAGTCTTAAAATAATTGTGTTTCAGTACAAAAGGTTATTCCCTTTCCAGGTGTGTCCAGAGGACTTTTCATAAACCTGATACAAATGGACTGAAACCGGTGAGAGCTTTTCAGCAGGTTTGCACACGCTTTGGATCTAGCCCCTTCCCCTCATCATGTGGCGAAGCCATGAAACTTGGCACATTTATAGCATTGTAACGTAAAGCCATCTGTGTACAAGTACAAACTTTTCCTTATTGCCAGGGTGCTTAATGTAATTACAATCAGGCTTGCTTCTCCTCTGCTCCGTTCATCCATATGCTGAGATGGATGAAAACTTGCGCCGGTGAAGAATCCCGCAGCATCGGAGTTTGCGTGCTGCTTGCAGCAGTGTACATTGCTAACCTTGTAAATCTCAGGCACTTTTGCTTTTTAAGGAGCACACATAAAGTTACAGACTGTCTTATGGGGAAACCAGTAGCAGAAGTATATCAAACAGTTCTTGCTAGCTACACAAGACGCATGACTTAGGAGCTCAGTTGCCCTCGCTTCTCTGTGTAGTCAGTGAGGAGTCAAAGGTGTCATAGAATTTAGATACCTAAAGTGGGAATTGCCTTCAGGAAGTGGCCTTTACTCTTTGCCAGCTGGAAAATGAATGCTAAACTCCAGTTCACCACCTAAACAAGGTTGTGTTAATCCTGAGCATTGGTTCCCCAGGCTGTCCCTGTCCATGAGAAGCCTCAAAATAGTTGTTTCATCTTAGGATATGCTCTTTATATTAACTGTTTCCAAATGCAATGTTATCCCATGGCATTTATTGTATCTTATTTCATGGTATTTGCATGCAGTTTCTTTAATACAGACTATAATGGTCAGCCTGAGTTAAGTACCAAGGTTGGTTATAGGTTAATGAATGCACTGTGCTTGCTGCTGACTGACGTAATTACTGAGAGGTGGTACGCTGAACTTGACCCTACAGCCCATAGACATGTACTTGACTTTATCAGTGGGGATGGTATATTCAGAATGAATATTAATAATATTAATATTAAAAAGAAACATAACATCTGCAGTAGATGCATTCCCAGGCACAGGGACTAAGTTTTCAGGAAGAAAAAAATGCTGGAAGCAAAAGGTGGTTATGCCAGAAATGTCTACAGACCTCTCTTCCTGAAGGAAAGTAATTAGAAGCTGCTTAATTTTGGCCAATTTTAGAATGACAGTTTAATTAATTACCTAAATTGTAGGTATGAAACAAGTGCCAAAAGTTATGCAGATTACCTCTACCCAAAGTCCTGTATGAACTCTGCCACTGTCAATACAGGAGAAGGCTTTCCTCCTCCTCCTCCATAAACTACATTTTAGTTTAGTCATGTATAGTGACACAGATATGTTGGCTCAAGCCAAATTTATTTTGCGATAATGTCAGAAATGGGTATGTACAGATGCTTATAAAGCATCTGCCCTCTGCAGATGCCAAATAACCTGTTTCTGCACATACAGAAAGCTCTTCTGGCTCTCCTTTAGGTTGTGTAGATACCCACTTGTTGTTACAGATGTACTACTGCCTGTGGGCACAGTATCTCCATCTCGGGTACAGCCGGGATTGACTTCTCTCGACTGAGATGCACGAAGGGCACAGTTTCTAAAAATTGTAACTAGTTCAAAATTTCCTTAGTATGTATTCATTATCAACAAAGTCACTTAATGGAGGAGTGTGGGTCTGGTCCTCTGTAGTGTCAGGGAGGTCAGCCTGTAGAATCACCTTATGAAGCTGGGTAATTGAGGGAAGGTTTGTGGTGGGATCTGTAGTCTGCTGAGAGTAGTTGTTTCCTAATGCCAAAGGAAAGAACTTCTGACCTGTGCTGCAAGTGTTAAGAGACAAGTAAGTCTTTCATTTGAAGGTTTCTCTGGGAGGTTATCACACGTGCTACGAATCAGACGTTTTAAGTGTTTGTGTTGCATAGAGGTTGGAGTTAGAAGGGGTTTGCCCAAACTTCTGTCCCCTCCGTGAACAGGGTTTCACTTAAATTGTCTCATCTGTGGTGGTTGCTGCTCACACCATCGGTTAACACAGTCTTAGGTCAGCCAGTTTTTAAGGAGGTAAAACGTCTTGGAGAGACCATATGAAATCTATCACGGCAAACCACTGATAACTCCACATCTTATTAGCTTCAATTAAGTATTTCCATGGGGAACCGTGGAACTGTTTAAAGTCATGATGACACACATACACACTTTGTTCCATCCAAAGAAATAATCTGTTTTCCAGATTTGCAAATAGCCAAGTGATTTTGTTACTGTTTGGGTTTTTTTTTCCTTTTCCTCCTTTTAAAAGAAATAATTTATAAAATTTTATCTTGGGCTCGCTACAGATTTAAAAGGAGAAAAAAGGTTTCTTCTGTCCGACTTTTTAAATCATATGCATGACCAAAGATAAATATGTTTTGTATTTATAACTGTGGATAGATGCCAAACAAAGCCTTTCATATGACGCACCGCTGCTGTAGTAGAGAAGTACTTAAAACAGTTTCAGTCAAGTTAGGCCCCAAGACTTTTCATGCAACTTCATGCAAAATGGTTCAGACCTTTCGTTTATTTAATTCTTATTTTTTTCTTCTTCTTCTTTTTTGAACATCTTCAAAGGTTGAAAGTGTAACATGTTTAGAGGATGGCAGGCTTCTTCCTGTTGATCCGAGAAGGTCTGAAAACCACATTGAAACATGGGAAACTGCAGCTACCACAGACTGCAGATGTGGGGGGGAGGTTGGAGGTTGCAGGCTGTGGATCTTGCCTGCCCCCGCCCCATGTGGTTAGTAACAGTTGGGTGAAGGTTATGGATGGAGGCTGGTAAAGCCAAGGAGTGGTGTGCTGTTCTGAGACAGGGATGAATGGACTTTGACAGTACCGCTGAATAGGAATACTTGTGGAGCTAATACAAACAATTTGTAATTGTCATAGCTGAAAAGTAAAAACATGATTATAAACTGTGCCTAGGATCAGCTTATGTCAGCTTTAAATGATTTAAAAGTCTGGTGTCTGGAGCTGCATCTTACTTGCCTGTAAAACTCCTTAAAGAAGACTTACATAACCCTGTAAGCATGTTTCTCCCTTCTCGTGTATTTATTGTGAAAAGTAACCCTTTGTCTGGCTGACAGGAGACGGGTGTTCAGGACAGATATGAAACAAAGCCTTCCAGATAAATCAGAAAATACTGGATTTCTCAGTCCAAACAGGATGAGACAATTGCCTGGTAACAGTGACTCTTTTAGAAACTACTGGTTGCCCTTGTTCAATGCAAGGAGAGGCTCTGAAACATTAGGTGCTAATGCACCTTGGTCACCTGGTGGCTTTGTGCTATGCCAGGCTTGGAAACTGCTTCTCCATGGATGTGGAGAAAGTCTGTAGAGGATACAAACTTGCCCTGGAGAAGGGAAGGAGCATGTGAAAGCATCCTCTGTTACCTAGAGCCTGCCATCATTATGCCTGACCCTAGCTCGTTATTTATCCCTTGATATCTGCAGCAGATGATGACCTTTGATGACACCGCACAGCAGTATGCAAAGGAGATACCTTCCTTTTAAATTTTGTCTCCAGAATCCCAAACATGGTGGCTTCTTCCCCACCCTGTGGCCAGCCTTATGCAGCTCAAACACAGTACAAAAATTAAAATGTCGCTAAATAGAGCTAAGCGACAACATTCAGGTACTAGCTTGCATTTCTGATTTTGCTAGGAGTGCCTCTGTCTTCCTGTCACCTAGGAGTCTGGAGTAGGCTGGAAGCAACTAATTTACCATGTAATAAGATAGGTTCCTGTTGACACAAGTCAAGGGCAGAAACTATTAAGTCATTAGGGCTGATGTTGTAACATTCCGATACAAAGGCAGGGCCTGAGCCTTTCAGATGTACATCTGACCTTTGAGGATTAAGTTACTTCGCAGCTTATTTTGGGGACTCAAAATGTGCCTTTTTCTTTCTTTTTATTTTTTTTTTTCTTTTTGCTTCACATTCATTGATCTTTGGCCATAGCAGCTTCTGCAGTCCTGATTTGTCTCAGCTTTATCAGAGGAATTAAGGATAGAAAAGACATCACATTCTTAATCCTTCAATACGAAGAGCAGTACGTCACATATTCATTTGCTTAGCACTGCCCCTGTCACAGCTTGGTGCTGCTGGACAAAGGGAACTGTGGAAATAGAGGCAGCTCTCAGGATCCTTCCACAAAGAAAAGAGAGTGAGTAATATAGTGAGAGATTGGCTTAAGCCAATCTATCTCGATGTCATTGAAATATATATAAGATGTGTCTTGCTACGGCCCTGAGGTCTTTTGGTGAAGCAGCCTTTCACAGGTTGAGTAGTTTTGCCCACAACCACTATTTCAACCGTTGTGTCCGCACTTGTTTCACTTCTATTGCGTGGACAAGAGTAGTGGGATGCCAAAACTTGTCTTGGTGTCTCTCAGGATTGGTTCACTTGATGCCAACTTCATAGACTGGTTTAGCTCTGGAATTTTTGGCTTAATGCTTTTCCTTTTATGAGTCACTCTCTGAAATAAGGATCCAAGAAATGTTCTCACTCAGACCTGTGTTGGGTTGTGTCTCCATTTACCATCAAACTGAAAGCTGACTTTTCTTCTGGGTGAAATCAGCCTTACCCACAGGCAAGCCTCACAGCCTTCATACATACCACAAACCATTTTTCAGTTTCAAGGGCCGTGAGGAAACCAGATCAAAAGACACCCCAAGCTGTTGACTAAGTCATGTGCCTGAAACTTTCCACCAAAAGGTGTTAGATCACATAGGCAGGCTGAGAAGGACTATTATAGCCTGAGTAACATTGTCAAAGCTACTCCCAGAAAGTCATTATTTAACAAGGAAATCTCATATTATCCATCATTTACATATTTATCTGGTGGTTTTGTTAATTATATAGGAATGTATTCAGTGATGTGGAGCATACACACACACACAAAAAATCTGAGATTTTAAATGTCACTTAAAAGTTGTTTAAGTTTGTCTTGCTTATGCAAGCTTGTCCTTTCAAACTACTGAGAAGAGTCTCTCTCTGGAGGAAGAATTAGCAAACCTTTCTTTATAAAGGACTTTTGGGAAGTAAGGCATCCAGGGATCTTATGGCAATTAGCCATGGAGTTATATGTGTCGTTAATTTCTGGTTTATGTCATTTTTGCATTCAGTGTTTTAAAATATGATGATGAGGAGGAAATTTGCATTTCATTAATTTCTGTTTCATTTTATTTCGTTTTTGCATTCAGTGACTTTAAATACAATGGTGATAGGGAAAGGGAAGTTGCAGTAAAAAAGATTCTGCTGTTAAGACTGCACATGCCAAGGTAGGTCTGGAAAGGATGCTCATGGCTGAATTAATAAACTCTGACTGTAGAGGTTTCAAACATGAATTCTGACAGACCCTTCACTATGACAATACTAGTGGGAGTCACAATAATATCATCTGCTGCTGAACATCGCTAGTGTGTGTGCACTGTTGTGCCAAAGGTTAATATGCCAGTTTTATTTCCTTCTCTCTACAGCTATAATTTAAACGAGTTGCACACATAAGTGATGTTATATGCATAGGGTTTTGCATTAAGTTTGCTATGTCAGATTTGTTTATAAAAATCATATTTTGAACCACTTGCCCAGGGGCTCCGTTCTGGGGAGCTGCAAGCTGATTTCTTTTAAAGAGGCAGTTTTCATTTTCCATGAACTTTCAGTAGAGACTTTGGAGCTCTGAACAGGGAGCTCAGTTTCAAAATTAGCGCTTGCCCAGGTTTGCAGTTAGGCTTAATTACTTAGCAAAAGAGAGTTTAATCTAGTTTTACATGTGTGCCACATGACCCTTTCCATACATTACCTGGATTGGAAGGGCCCCTGCCTCTCTTGGGGAAAATTGCTTCCCAACATTTTGGAGAGTGTTTACAATGTTTTTGTTCCTACACTGCAATGTTAACATGGCCCATAAACCTAATAGTCACACAGTGGTTAATAAGGGGCAGAAAGTTTTATAGTCTTTTCCGCAGTTGTTAAAATCCCGCTACTGTAATTTAGTCCTGGCCACACAAAGCCTATCAGTTGTTGTGAAAAATAGGAGGCTCTGTATTGGTGTATTCTTGGAAACCAGTGCAAGAGAAGACCTTTCCTGAGCATCTAGCTGAACCTAATGAACTTGGGGATTATTATTTAAATTGCTTGGTTTGTAATATAAACACTTGAGGGCTTGCCAGCGGTGTACCTTCAGGATTTGTGGCTTTTCTAAAAAAAAAAGAAAATCATTTTGGATATTTTTATTTTCAGAATCCATTGCAATTAGTGGCACTACGGCAAAGGGTGATTTATCTAATTGCCTTTCGGTTACAGGAAACAGAACCCATTAATGATGATGCAAACATATTTTTAGTCAGGTTCAGCAAGAATAATCTTCTAGCTGTCTTTTTATGTTATATAAACTAAGAACATTCCCAAGGTACCAGATGAATTGTCCTTTGTACCTTTAGAAGGGTTTTGACCATCTGCTAGAGGAGATGCTGATCCTCATGACCACACCTGTGGGGAAGAAGTACTTCTCAAAGTTAGCAAGATTTCTAGAGTCAGGCAGGAACTGAAAACTGGAGAGGGACTTTCTGCAAGGGCAGGTAGGGACAGGGTGAGGGAGAATGGGTTTAAATGGAAAGAGGGGAGATTTAGATAAGATCTAAGGAAAACTTCTTCCCTGTGAGGGTGGTGAGTCCCTTGCACGGGGTGCCCAGAGAAGCTGTGGCTGCCCCCTCCTTGGCAGTGTTCAAGGCCAGGTTGGATGGGGCTTTGGGCATCCTGGTCTAGTGGAGAATGTCCCTGCCCATCCAACTGTTTGGGAATAGATGGGCTTTAAGGTCCCTTCCAACTGTTCTGTGATTCTGTGAAATGGGGTCAAACCTAATTAGTGTTGATATACTAGTACCTGTTGGGTCGATACTTACTCCAGTTCCTTTATCACATCAACAGGGAGCAGGAGAGATGGGACAGAGTGATCACTGGAATGAGTGGCAGACAAGAGCTCCTCTGAAAAGGAACAGTTCACAAATTTATCTAAAACAGAATTTTCCATTAATCAGCCTCTGGTTGTAGCTGATTATTAAAATAATTAAAATACTTAAAATATTCTTAAAATACTGTGGACACCATGAGCTCTTAAACACAGTGATGCTGCCTGCTGCCTAAAAGGGCAGAGTTCTAATTACTTGACTGCCATAACTCTACTTCAGTGCTTAAGATGTGATTCCTTTAGGTTTCATCACCCTCTGTATTGTCTGGGATTGCAATGCCACATCTTGATCTTCCATTTCTGAAATGCATTTTATCTCACAGTAACAGTGAGAACTTTGCTATTTACATAGCAAATTTGCTATTTACATAGTTTTCCTCCACTGTCCTCAAGAAGAGCTTATAGGCTGTCATGGATGTTTTGGCACTGCCAAAACGCTGGGGTTTGTATCCTCTGAAAACTTGGTGCAGTTGCCAGAGCAGAAATCTGTGGGCTTGGTGCTGATTTCTGTGGGAGTTCTGAACGCAGGGAATGGAAAATCTAACAATGATAGAAGCGAGTAGTGTATTGTGTCTGTGGTGGGCAGGCACTTCACCAAGAAGTCTTGGTGAGCAGGACTAGAGCTCCACACTTACTCCCCTGTGCACTGTGCTGAAGTGTCACCCAAATACAGCACAATTATACTGCCACCATGCTGGGACACAAGCCTAAAAAGAAAATGGTACTGCTATGCACTCGGTAAGTTCTGACTCGTGTGATTACACTTCTGGATTCATTCTGAAGCACATATATGGAGAATCCTTGTCATTATCTGTCTAAAAATGCAGCACTGCCATTTCTGGGTTGGTTTTTGAAGAGTGGTTGCATAGAATTTTATCAAGATGCTTAATATGCTGAGTTGTGCTCTTCTTGGACTGGATAGTTACTGGGAATATGAACACAGCATTGCAGAGTCTTCCAACTTTGGCATGCTGAGCACCAATCTGAAATTCCCATAAGGGAAGGCTCAATGCTGAAGGGGTGGGAAGAGGTAGGAAGCAGAAGCAGGTCCCTATGGCTGCCCCTTCCCACACAGCCTGGCTTCCCTGCTCCTCTGGCCTCCGCAGACCTGGTCTGGTGCCACTTTTTGCTTAACCACAGGGGTAAGCTGCCTTGTTGTCTTGAGCAAGCTGTGGGGAGAGCAGAGGGGCAATTCCTTCTTTGAGATGCTCCTGGACACCCTATGATTATATACAGCCCTTCAGGATAGGTTTGTCCCAAATGTATGCTCTGCTGCTCTCTGACAGGCTGCTCCTCTCGCGAAGTCAAGCACTGCTCTGGAAAACAGACTTATCTTCGTGTGGTAAGTTTGTTCTCCTAAACCTCCATCTCCAAACCAACTGTGTTTTGAAGTCAATTTCCACTGATTTCCATAGTCTGGAGATTAGATTTCACTGCCTTTTCAGCCCTGGATCTCAACAGTTCCCATCCACCTCGCCGTGCCTCTTTTTTGCTGTATTGTGGGGAAAAAAAAAGATGCTGAGATCTAAATAACTGGCACCGTGCACAGAAACTACAGCTCTATTGTTAGACAAGGAAGCTGTATCTGAAATGATACCTACAGGTTGCAGAAAGCTGAGAATTGAATCCAAGTTCTGTTCTGTAGATATCCTAGTACGAGGAAATATTTCAGCCTCATTTTTATCTGCAGATATTTGCAAAGATGTCACTTTACCCTTAGACTCTTACAAATGCAGCTGTGAACTGGAAATTCTTCATGTTCATTTTCCTATTGCGTTTCTTTTCTTTCCTTTTCTTTTTCTTGATAGTTTATTCAACAGTTACTGAATAAATCAGTCATGGGGAAAAATATACTAATAGGTAATTGAGCTTTTTTATTCCGGTGCTGATTGAGGTAGAATATGCCAGAGAAAAACACACAGATATTTTCAAACCAAAATGGAGTATTTTTTTCTGAAACTGAACTGACTTACAAACCTCAACACTCATAACTTCCACTAAGAATAGGCTCCTTAAAAAAGAGACTGAGACCCTTCTCATATTTTCCCTTACTGAAGAAGTATCCGCAGTTCAGCAGCCAGTCAGGGGCGGTGGTTGGAGAGAGCTACATTGCAGGTGACACTTTGGAATTGTAGTTTTTCAGTATTTATCAACCACTGTATTTTCTGCTTGAAGGTACCAATGTTTTTGTGTCGTGTAATAAATTACAGAGTGTTTACATGTAATTAGGTGTGTGCCTATGGAGGAGAAGACACCAGGAAACAGGATTTTCCAGAGGCAGTAGCTAGTTCAGAAGCCCAGAGCCACTGCAGTAGCTGTTGTCAGGGAGGACTGAGTGGCAGTTCTAATTACCAGTGTCTGCACAGGTTTCTCATAGGAAGATACAAGCTGTCATGATCCCTTGCCAATCACATGAGAACTGACCTAGGGAGAACATCAACTGAAGGTGAGTGTACATGTCCAATAAATTCAGTCCCCACTGCATTAGCTTATTTTTAGGATTGTCCTGAAAAGACATTCAGCCTGTATCATAAAACCTTCAACTGAGCAGAAAATATACAGGATGATGATGACTTTAAATTTGGGTTCATGCCCTCTGGGGTATGAATTCATAGTGCTTCGGATGTGATTTGATAATGCACTGAATGCCGAAGGAACACAGAATCTCTAGATAAGTTCATAAAGACGGAGAATGTGTGCAGCGTCCATGCTCACCTAATCAAAGGAAACAAAAGACATTTTATTCTTAATTTTACCACAAATACTATTCTTAATTTGCAGAGAAACCGCCCTTTCGATGCACAGTGTTTCTCAGGAACAGGGTGTTTAAAGGTGGTTCATACATTCACGCGTGCAACTGATCCGCCGTTTTCTGATTTTATTTCACCTTCTTCCATTGAATGTATTAGAGACTTGTTCTTGAACATAGTTTAGACAATACATGTGTCACAAGCAATGATGAATCAAAGAAAGAAAGCATCCAGAAAGGCAAGCTAACTAGACAGGTAGGCCCTCATCAGCATCACATTCTGTTCCGTAGCTACAATAACAGTAATTGAGTCAGACACATGGATTTTAAGTGCCTCTTAAAGAGGAAAGTTAGGGAGAGACACTGTGGAAAGAAAATTATATACTGAAATGTGGCATCTCAGTTTTGCAGCTGCCAACCTTGTTCTGTCAGTAGCCACAGCTGTTGCCTTTTCTTCTAAACTTAGCAGGGGATGGGTGAAACTAAAGGGAAGCAGTGCAGGCACTTCAGCTGATAAGGAGGTAGGGCTCCAAGTCCCTCTGCGTAATCAAAGGAAACCTTTAATTAGTTTTAACTCTTGAGAGGGAGGTATTTTATTTGAGCAGACAGAAGATGACATCCAGGGAGATGTGTGCCTGCCCCATGTGGATGAATGAGCTCTCAGGATGCTCCTCAGCAGCCCTTCTTGCACCGGTTAAGTTTCTTCTGGTTTTGCTATTTTGCTGCTTAGTTTTTGTGCATTTGGGCAGCAGTGCTCCCCAGTGTCAGCTTTCCCAGTCATTGAAGTTAGGGAGATACTTATCTTAAAAAGGATGAAATCTAGTCTCTAGTTCTGCTGCTGATTGAATATGGTCTTTTAGCATGTGTTCCTCAACCCCAGAGTGATTTCAAATCTGGAGTGATGAAAAGTACTGGCTTCTTACAGCAGAACTTGATGTCACTGGGACAGGTTTTCAGTAAGACTCCTGTAATACTCTTGATGAGTTTGCGTGGAGGATGGGGGTTAAGTGTCAGTTTGAGATGGCAGAAGACTAAGTACAAATATGAACTTCCCTTTTTTTTTCCTGCTCTTGGGGTTGCGGAAGAAAATGTGAAGACAGGAACTGACATTAAAAAAAAAAAAACAAAAACAAACCACCGTAAAGACAAAACCAAATTGTCCAGCATTTGTGATTTTCTTTTCCAGTAATTTTTTTTAATGCACTTAAAAGCCAGTTCTCTGCTTTTCAGTGTGCTGGCTTGGGATTTTTGTGTGCTTTCTCTTGCCAAATGAGAGTCACCTGCCAGTACCCGAGTAATTTGGGGAGATGAACAAAATGCAGGTGTAGATAATGGAAGATATGTATCCCACACACACACATTCTCTCTAGTAGTCTGGGCCTTGGCATAAGGGCCTGAAGGCTGGTTTTGGGGCAAAGGAGTGCCATTGTGCTGCTGATGTTGCAGTACTGTAAGACCACCAAACCTGGGTTTGACCTGTAAGAAATAGTCCCAGGGCAAAGTAACCTGCTGAATGTCTTTAAGCTCCATGGGATGTAGTTGGTTTCTTCCATCTCCCAGATGCTGGGTGTGATTTAATGTGAGGTGTGGATATTCAGGAGGGAAGTGGGAATATAACTTAGCTGATGACATAGATATATCCTCTACTTCCCTTATGGATGAGCTTCATAGGGGGATAAAAATATTCTCAGCACCAGTGGTGGTAATGCTCATCGGTGCTGAACTGTTGTATGAGCCACCGACAGCAAAGGAAAGAAGGTCCTAAGGAAACAGAGGAAACATGGATGTTTGTGTCATATACAGAAAATTCGGCCTGGCCTGCATGCCAGATGATCTCCTTCCATCTGGAGAAGCTGAAGATGCTGAGAACAACGATAGAAGGAATGGGACCATACCCGAGTTAGATCTAGGCACAGTATGTAGTTGAATGAAATAAAATATTTCTTGAAAAATGATTGATGAAGACTAGAGCTCATAAGTCCTGGGGTAATTTTGTCACTTTTATCTTCAGGGTGGAGATCACTACATGCCAGGCTGCATTCCTTCATAGCATCTGAATCATTCTTATTGTCTCCACAAGCTGAAAATGAGAAACAGACTGGGAGGAAAATTCAAATTTTCAAGGTGGAAAGAGCAGGGAATAGCCTGATTCTTTTATTAGTATTATTTTTAAGATTAAAAGTTCCTGTTGCGTACACTGAATTTTATGATTCCCCTGTTTAAAACAAGACTAGAGTTTCCTATATTTTGAGGACAAAAAAGAACACCTGAAAAAAAAAGGGCTTACTCCAGGGCCATCTATATCCAGCCTGGCTTTCTGTGAGCTGCACAGGGAAGAAATATTTCCAAGTCACCGGTGGTTGCCATATCCTGTATGCAAAAAGATTCCATAAATGTCTGAAAACAGATGGAATGCAACTTTGGAGGAATAAATGGATTTTTAATTTTCTGAACATTTTGGATTCCATCTGGTTGAAGTAACTAAGTGACCTAGTAGAATACTTTTGCCTTTCTTGTATAGTAGATAGAAACACAGACTGCATTGCTATTGACTGACACACTCCCCATTCATACATGGGGTTTATTTGTTCATACATTTGCTTACTTTAACTCTTTTCACTGTATGACAAGGGACACGTGATGCACCTCTTTTTTTGTGCCAAATCAAAACGTTGTCCCACCTTCAATTAATGATTTAGCCTTGCAGCTAATAAAGGAGGAACCTGCCTAAGCCTACCTGGCAGTTGTGGGAACCTAAGGAGATAACATACCTCAGATTTCTCTCCTTATTGGTTTTGCTGCAAGCATTGGAATGTGATGGAAATTGAAAAAATAGTACTAAAATCTTAATTTTATGTCTAGTGTAAAGGCAAAGAATAAGAAGGAATAGAGACTTTGTGTACAGGTACCAATAAGGTGTTTATTTCTATTTACTGCTCTTTTTGTTACTGCCATTTAGAATGTTGTCAAACAAAGAGTAAATACTCCTGTGTTTTTCAACAGGAAATGAGCATTTCTCTATGAATAGGAAAACACAGGCAACTTGAACTCACAGGAAAGAAGTCATCAGGTCTACAGCACTATATTAAGAAAAATGGAGGACACAGGTTTATGGAAAGACAGCAGTTTGGTGCCTGCCTTGGTGAAATTTAAAAACAAAATTTGCTCATCTCCTCCCGTCGCCTTGAGAGAAAAGGTGGGTCTTCTGATCACTGTTATTAAGCCTGTGCTTATTAGTTGCACTATTTATGAAGCTGACTATTTATGATTGCCACCCAGAAAGTTCTACTGAGAATAACTATTTCCATGCCAGTAAGTTCATAAGCAGTACTTAGTAGGGTATTGGAGTGGGCTTGGTATTAGTTTTCATACTTTTTGGCACTTCGGACCATTTCTTAGGGTTCTCACTATGAATATGGATGAAACATTCCAAAGAATGGGGAATAACAGCCTGGTTTTTAAGGGACAGTAGCGAGACTGTTTTCCACTGCTGGAAGCAAGGATGTTTGTCTTTCATTAAAAGCTGTTGCATTTTAGGATCACAAGTTTCAGTCTAGCACAAAGCCTGAAATCATTGGAAGATTTCACTTTTGCCTGATATATTAATGCTACATAAAAAGTGTGTTTGCTTAGTCCTTAATAGGACAAAATATAGCATTTCCACTGCAGATAACTTTTCTATAAATCTCTGGTCACTGTAACCCCATAATTCAATCTGGGCTTGTTTCTTTTCCCTGAAATTTGTGATTATGAACTTCTGACGGCTGGCAGGAACACACAGTGATGCTGCCAGCAAAACTCTGGACACAGTGCAGTTGTGTTTGGAGTGTCTTTTGCTGGGATCCTGTAATAAGTTTGCCTTGTATGGCATCGAGACAATTGAGTTCTCTTTTGCATTATACACTTACATAATTGTATTACTGTCTCTGAAGCTTTTTTGCCCCCGTAAATGATTAAAACTGTTGTTACACAGATTTGGACTTGGGAGACAGCTTTAAACCTCCTTGTATTGAAAGACTTGGAGGCTGCAAGCATGGAGAATTTGCTGGTTTGTGATTTTCTGAGTTTAGAGTTTTGTACAAGAGAAGCCTGTATCCCACTAATGGTACTGATCACATGTTTTCTCATTTGTATAATTGAGAAAATTACCAATATAATGAAAACAGCTCCATCTAAATAAGTTCTCTATCCACGGTTAATAAAATAGCATCTACCCTCAGAGACCTGGAATTTCTCTGCAAACGCTTTTAGTTAAACAAAGCATTTTGTGTATCTACAGTAAATGTGATATTTATTTTTTCATTATTCATGAAACAACTTTAATGTCACTGCTGATTTTCCTGGTAGGATGTTCAGCTCCAGCATACCGGAGCTCACGCTGAGTCGTAGCTGAAGATGTCATTCACAATAAACATGAGCTGCTGTGACAATACGACAGCAGAAGGTGAAGAATCTCTTCTTCTTGTGCAAGGGCGTGCATGTGTGTGTGTGTGTGTGTGTGTGTGTGTGTGTGTGTGGAAGAGAAAGAAAGAGATTTGATTGTGTTTACAAGATTCATTCGCGGCACAGCAGGCAGCAGTCACATTGTAATATTCACCTTAACACAGATAATTTGATTTTCAACCTGGTTATCATGCATTTAGACATAATGATACATGAAAATATATGCTTTAGCAGTGCATTTTAAACAAGGTTGCACACTTTAAGTCGGAATATATTAGGGATGAGCATTGATTTTTGCAACTGCAGAAGTCCTGGAAAGCACCATTCAGCACATGTTACCAAATTACTAAGAGGAAAGCAAATTGTAATGGGTGTCAGGGAGTACTACTGTTTCAGGGCTGAACTGAACAGGGTGGCCTTCCCCAAATTTGACATCTCTAAAGGTGTATAAATTTGTCTCATCTGAGAGCCTCAGGCACTAATGGAATTTCTTTTCCAAGTCCCAGGTTGTTTCTTGACTAGAAGACAAAGAGTTAAAAAAATCCCGTGGCCTTTCTGCCCTTTGTACTGAAAGGAGAACGAACAGCCTGGTCCTAGGATGAACGTTGTCTTGGGTCACCATCAAGACCCTAACCTGCCTAACTGATGTGACACAGGGAAGCAGGTATGTTGATGCTCATCAAAAATAGATCCTCATTACCTCAGCAGCCTGAGAGATAAGGGGATCTATCAGCAATTTAATTATAGTCATAACACACTAGTCCTCATGCAAGACAAAAAGGAATCTGCTGTTTGCACTATGAGAATTCAAGCTCGACTCTAAAGCGCATGGACGTGGTTGGGCATGAGTTTGTGAATCATCTACAGCACATTTGCAACAAACAAAAGCAGGCATAATTCTCTTGAAGTCAATAGAGTTGGGCTTGTTTATATGCATGGGGCATTTGGCCCAAATCCAGCTGGAGTCTTTGCAGTATCACACCTCTGAATCTTCAGAGGTTTTCTTAGAGTCGTTAATGTTGAGGCTGTATGGTACCCAAGGTAATTATCCATTACTGCTTGGGCCTGGCCCAGGAATTATTCCACCACATGTTGCCTCATTAGTATAATATAATGAAAAAAAAAAAAAGAAACAGAAACAAACTAGAAATTAGGAAAATAAGGGTGCTAAAAGGAGTAGAGTGTGGAGAAGGAAACACAGGGTGTGAGGTCCTCCAATGGTGTAAATCGGTATCACCTCCCATGAGGCCCTGCCAGTTTACACCCTATGATGCTCTGTCCCATGATTATTAGGAAAATATGTTGTTGATATGCTCTATAATGGCTTCCATTACCAGCCCATGCTAAAAGAAGCAGCTGGTGAAAGTTATGTTTATGTTCCACAGATGGATCGGCAACGGCAGACACATAGCTCTGTGTCTGGTAAACAGGTGTTTGACTTGTGTTTGCTAGCTAGCCAGAAGTCAGATTCTTGGTGAGGGGAATAGGCAAATGAGATCAATTTAGTTGTTGAAAAGAAAGAAACAATTCTTTTGGTTGCACTTTATTGTCTTTTAAATGGCGAGTAGTATCCTGAAACACATCCTGCCTTTTGTCAGCATCATCAAAGCATCTGGGAAGAAAAATTGACAGAGGGGCAAAAATCCAAAAACTGATGGGAATATTCAAATTACACTATTTCACCTTCTTCCTTTCTTGCCCATTTTTAGCAGGAGAAGGAAGCACTTTCACTTCAGATGAAGTGAGAGGCACCTGTAAGGTAGTCAGTACTTCCCGTGCCAGAAGAGCAACATCACCAGTTGCTGCAGTGCAGAGCAGGACTAGTTGAAATTGCAGCAGAGCTTAACTATGCCTTTGCTGTGAGGTGGAAGTAAGTCCTCTTTTTAATAACAAATGTTTTGCAAACCAAGTCCAACACCTGTAAATTTAATACTTACAGGTGGTACAGCCAGTGCAGAAGGAGAACAATTGCTTTTCAACTTACTCAGACCATTTGTTTTGACTGTGTTTATTCATTTCTCATGGCTCAAAAAAAGAAACAAACAAAAATAAAGCTGAGATTTTTTCTGGTCTCCAGATGAAAAATACTTCTAGATGGAAGAATGTAAATTCCTGGGTGAGTATCATTCAGGCTAAAATTCCTTAAACTCTGGGGGTCTGGAAGCATTTTCATGGATACCCAGCAGTAGGCTGAATAATTAATAACTAATATTATGACTCTGTGCATCATAGTGATCCAGATTCAGCCCTTCTAGTTGAGAGCAGATTATTATTTTACTCTTTGACCAGCTCTAGGGAAAGCTCCTTAGTATGTAATGCAAAGAAGTTGCCTGAGGGAGCAGAGAAAGCTGGCATCATCTGCCTAGGACTTTCCCACACTGCTGTTGCGTGTTGATCCTCTGGCAGAAGGTTAAATTCATCTTGGTGAGTCCTTGAAATCAGTGGTCAAGGCAGGCACAAGTGGTTCTACAAGACAAGAGGTGACCCAGGGAGTGGAAAGAGCAGCTGTGAAGGCTGAAGAACCTGGGGTAGGTCTGAGGAGAAGTTTGCCCTTTGCGTGGTTAACTCGTTATCATGCCTGTTTTATTGAACACAAACTGCCCGAAGGAGCAGCTTTGGAACCGGCCTGCTATGTCAGAAGGTAGCTGTTTAAATGAAGTGTGAGCAGCGCGTGGCTTGGAGCTTCTGTTGTAGATGTAATATATGGAGGAATAGCGAGAGCAGCAGGTGTTGTCGAAATTTATAGAGGTGCCGCAAGCCCAGGCAGCAGCCCCACAGGAAGAGCAGTGACAGTTACCACAGCAGATGCTCTCAAGAATTATGAACATGGGACCTATCCCCAGCTGCCTCTATAACCTGGTTCTTCTTGAGCAGGAACCAACGAGACATGGACTCCAGGCCTACACGGTCAACATGAGCAGCAAGACTGGTGAGGGTCAGAGCAACCAGACACTCTACATCCATGGCGACCGAGCCTGACCCAAGCTGAGCATACTGATCCCTGAGCAGTGGTTCTGCTGCTGACTAGGAGAGGTACATCTTGAACCAGTTGGGAATCCCAGAATAGAAGTACTGATAAAGGCTCATGGAGGAATTTAACTACCCAGACATCTGTTGAGTAACAAATACAGCTGAACATGCATCATCGCAGAGGTTCCTAAATTACAGTGAAGACAACTTTATGATCCAGAAAGTAGAGACTCCTGAGGAGAAGCCATCCTGGATCTACAGGAGTATATTAATGAAATTTGCAGACGAAACTTCACAAGTGCATTAAAAATACAGCAGCACTGTGTGTTAGGATTGACTTCAGCAGAGTATCATATGTGGTTCGAATGCGCTGTCTTCCTCACCCATTCATTGATTTTACTGTTCCACGAGTAAATGATAGTTCAGCCTTACCTTCTCCTGTCTTTAAACCTGTTTGCATCATCGACACACGAGACCTGTGAGATCTGCTGACTCTTTAACTTACATACTTTGCAGATGTCTCTCTTGGAAAACACACAGCTCACGACAGAGACCACGAGAGTTAGCAAACTCTGGATAGATAATAGCACAATTCCAGATCAGAAATGCAAGTGCCTACCTTTGCAGAAAAAAAATCATTTGAAACAAATGTTGAAGAAGATGAGGATATTTTAGATACTCGTGATCAGCAAATAAGGCATGAGTTTTCAATAAGGCACAATAGCAAAGGAGGCCTATAAAATTTTGGAGCACAAACAAAGAGATATTACATCACAGGGTAAAGTTTGACTAGGGCTTCCCCCCACCACCAGTCCCTTGTTGGTTTCAGGAGATATAAAATAGGATAGGGCACTGAAAAAAGCAACAGAAAGGTTACATTGACTATAATGATGAACTGACAGTAAGACCGAGGAATTTCTGACAAATTTTCTAGAAGTTTTGATTTACAGTGACACTGAAAAAAAAAAAAGCACACAAGACTTGATTTTTATCCTGAAACAAATGAATATGAGAAATCTTGGGGGAAAAAGTGATCTGAAAAATTCTCACATAAATCAGCTAATCTTTGTCATCCTCAAAGAAACAGCAGCCCTGAATGAATCCTGCTTCATTCCTCAGATTCAGTACAGGGATAATGCCAGGTTTACTCTCTAATGATTCATTTCCTTACATCTGGAGAATGTGTCTTTTAAAAATTTGGGGGGGGGGAAAAGTTGGTTGTTTTTCTTTTTCTTCTCTCTTGCCAAGTTTTAATTTGATGCATTCATTTCCCCATTACCATTCTGTCCCAAAGCTTATTGTCTCAAACACTACACAGCAAAATCTTTTTCTCATCTCTTTAGGAAGGTAATGTTTCAATTTACATTTGTAATAGCAAGGTATGATCATCTCAGTGGGATGGTAACCTTAGTAATCTTCCTGCTAAAAACCTGATCATTAGCTTTATGATAAAATATGCCCGTGCTGTAAATATTTCCAGAAAAGAACAAAACTTTTCACTTGTCTACATTAATCCTGACATCTGCTATAGGTCATGCAGAGAATGAAATCTCCCTCCAAAAGTGATTCTAATTCGGTATAGTACTAGGACTATTATCAAATAATTCCGCTCCACCAGATCAAAGGCTTTCTCAGCATCTCATGCTAATAACGTTCATGGTCTTGAGCCTTGGCTTTTCCAAAGATTTTAGACTCCCCAAAGCATCACCTAAAATGTCACTGAGGGGTCAGGGGGTGTTCAGCTCTTTGATGAGAGAGAACCAAGAGCTCCTTTTAATCTTAATATTCAACTTCAGTACACACACACACTAAAAAAAAATTTAAAAAAAGGAAAAATAATCTCAGGAAGACTGATATCCATCCAGGCACAAGCAATAGTTGAAGACTTTTTTTTTATTTGTCAAAGGTGCAATCTAAGAGCTACCTTTGCAAGCAAGGAATTTGGAAGGAGATGAAAAAATGAATGAGAATCCCTCTCTTGTCTTATTTCTGTCTGAATTCCGTTTGAATTGGACTCAGACAAAGAAGATTGGAGACAAGGATGCTATCAACAAGATAGCAGCAGTGATATACAAACCACCACTAATGAACTCCCTTTATGTGTCCAGGGAGCCCTTCTAAAGAAAGCCTACAAAAACCTGCCTGAAGGCTCTTCCTGCTTCAGGCTGGATGGATTTGCTTGCTATTCTTGCTCAAAGTTAATTTGTAATCTACAAAACCAGTCTCCTATTAAGAGACAGAAACAAAACCTGAAGGTAAAACAAAAAGAACCTGAAGCTTCAATTTTTCTGTCTGCTGCACCCGAACCGGCGTACGCAGTCACTGAACTGAGTCTCTGCAAGGTTTCAGCACCGCGGTGGAAGCAAAGGAGAGAAAGAAAAGTCACTTGTGGATCCCAGTTTCTATGAGGGAAGGTATAAAAGGCTCTGAACTGTCCCTGAGCAAGGTTATTAACTTGAAAAGTACTTAGCTGAAACTCTTTCCTGGTGCATTGACTCATGCCCTCCACTTCAGCAAAGCCAGATTACAGTGATTTGCCAACGATTTTGCGGCTGCAAAATGCAGGAAGGTATTTTAATTGCATTTTCCCCTGTGATCAGTTCTGTTGCCATATTCTGTGGTTGAAATCTTATTGGAATGCTTTAAATAGAACAAAGACTCGGTCGGCTGTTCTGCCCCGTCGCCCTTCCTCTTCCCCACCCAAACTGGTCCAGGTTGTTTGGATGGAAATGCTACCTTTATCTAAAGGCTTTTCACTTAGGAAGTGACTGCAGATGAATACTGCTGACAGGAACTCCTCATAATCCTTGACCAGGCTTTTCTCCCTCAGTGTACTTTTACAAAAGGAAGTACACTGAAAAATTTGTATGACGTTTACAAATGGAGTGGTGTGAACTGATTCAGAGCCATCAATGGGCCAATTTACCTCACCTGAGGTACCTGCTGCACAAAAAGCCCCCACATACATAATGTGTGAATCTGCTGCTCAGTAGTCAGTAGTGTTCAAGTTCTGGTGGTCTTCCACAAAAAGCAGGGAAAACATTTTTATCACATTTTGCCTCATGATCAGCTCTGAGGCCTTATCGACAAATGAAATTTCATTTCAGTCTTATTTGCATTAATGAAAGATGGTTAAACTATTTTTTCTCTCGCTCTTCACACATATATACTCACCTTGAGTAGGGATTGTATTTAGAACTTGCCTCAAAATCACAGAATGACAGAATGTCAGGAGTTGGAAGGGACCTCAAAAGATCATCTAGTCCAACGCCTCTGGATCCCGAGGAGGATCCCCTAGATTAAATCACACAGGAACGTGTCCAGATTGGTCTTGAATGTCTCCAGAGAAGGAGACTCCACAATCTCTCTGGGCAGACTGTTCCAGGGCTCTGTCACCCTCACAGGGAAAAATGTTTTCCTTACATTCACATGGAACTTCCTCTGTTCCAGCTTTGATCCATTATCCCTTGTCCTACTATCACTGGCCATCACTGAGAAGAGCCTGGCTCTGTCCTCCTGACACTCACCCTTTACATATTATAAACATTAATGTGGTCACCCCTCAGTCTCCTCTTCTCCAAGCTAAAGAGCCCCAGCTCCCTCAGCCTGTCCTCATAGGAAAGGTGTTCCACTCCCTTCATCATCTTGGTGGCCCTGTGCTGGACTCTTTCAAGGAGTTCTATGTCCTTCTGGAACTGAGAGGCCCAGAACTTGCCTCATTAACCTTAACAGCCCATCTGGTGGAGGTGCAGAGATGGTGATTCTAAGGTCCCTTAACAGCCTCTTGCAGGACATGGCCTCTTCACTGATATCACCTGAATTGCCAGGTGGAGCTGTTTACCTCTTTCTGTCAGATAAGGTGAGTGCTTCTGTTGTTTGCTTGAGGTTGACACTATTTGTGCAAGGTCACAAAGATGCATTTAATATCAGATACCAGTTCCCATGAAATGTTTGTGTATGAGCGGGATTTGGGTTTACATGGAGGAGGAAGCATGGGTTGATTAGGTCCCCTTGGTTAGATTGGATCTAGTTCCTATCTTGTGCTAATCCACCCCAGACTCCTGGCGGTAAGATCCAAAGCAGCATAAAGCAGATAACAGGAGAAGGCGGAGGGGGCTGGTCAGGGGTGTTTGTAAATAAATCTGGAACCTGGGATCTGCAGCCTGCTTGGTTATGGTTTTGTGAAAACACAATTACAGCATAAAATGAAAGCAGGCTGTGCAATGAAAACAAGAGGAATGCTATCACCCAGGTTGGCTTGTACTGCAAACCACCCTGGTCAATCATCCGAGATGAATGGAGGTATCCGCTGAATAACCTCACTTTGCAACTTTTATGTGAAGGCTTGATAAATGAAGTCAGGGAGAGGTACAAGAAAGTGATTAAAACCAGCCTGCGCAAAAGGCAATGATAACCTCCCTGAGCTTGAAACTTTTTTTCCCCTTCTGTCTGAGTTTGTTGGATAATTAACCCTTTCGTCCTTCGGTCTCTGTACACAAACATTTGTGTATTCGTACAGAGCAGCTGCCTCTTGACAGGTAATTTGTCACTGGTGATAGATTGGACCCAGTGGCAAGGCCAACCCCTTCCAATGGAGATGGGTACAGCCAGGTACTGAGCTCTGGAATTTCATAGTGGCCTTGCTGTAGCAGAAGACCTTTTCCAAAGTTCACTTGTTTCTTGTCTCTGGGCTCTCCAGACTGCCCAGGAGCTCATTTAGACACCTCCATTTAGGCACCCTCTTGGAAGAAGATGCCCCAAACAAGAGTGGCCAAACAGTTTTAGGGGATGCCAGTCTGTTGTCACAGTGAGCTTGAATGGGTTATTAGTGTCACTAAAGCAGAAGGCAATTCTAACATTATTGCCAGGCAGGAGCCAGGATTTCTCTTTGTGGACCTGGAACCATCATCTGTCATCTCTTGCACTAAAATTAGTTACTGACTTAGAGGATGACTTCAGTTTGCAGAAAAGTGTTTTACCCACGTATGGCATAGTCAGTGATCAGTAGGTTTCACGTTCCTAGGTATAGACCATTGTGGTCCTAGACACTTGCTGGGGTTAAAAAGAAAGGGACTAACAAATAGGTCTCACAAGCAGACCCTTGACCAAACCTGGTCTTTGGTTGTTTCATTTTTGGTCTGCCCAACCACCTTATGATACCTAATAGGAGCTTATGAAAAAACAGCTGTCACGAGCATGAGTCTGAGATGGGCTCTCAGGTAAAGATCTAGAAGTCAGCATTAACAAAATAAACAGCAGCTTTCTTGCATGTCAGAGAAACAAGCTTTTCTAAGAGGAAGCCCTGCTAGACTTAGCCCAAAGAATGGCAGCAGCACCACTGCCTGTATTGAACAAAGCTCTTTAAACCCTTCCCGAGAAGCAAAATCTCGGCTGAGAAATGTCAACAGAGCTTTTACGACAGCCTGAAAATTAATTGTCCTCTGAAATGGCAGTCCTCAATTTAGGCTTAATCTCTCTTGCATTACTCAGGTAGCTATTGTGAAGTATCACCCCGCTTGCTGCTCTTGCTGACAGTTTCTATATCCCTTCACCACGCCCACTGGAAGGAAAACAATCACATAAATCCCTCTTGCAGGGCATGCTCAAACTCGTTTCTTATTGTGGGGCAAATTTATGGTTGCCTTTACTATGTAATCTTTAAAGGGGACTGGCTGGTAGTTGAAGGTCTAAAATTACAGATGACCTGGGTGTAAGCAAAAGTGGATTTGTTAAAGAATCTGAATTTAAGGGAGGAGGGAAGGGGGTGAGAGAGGAGAGCTAGATGTTCCCTATGTAGTTTATGACCTTTCCTTAAGAAAAAAAAAATACAACAAAACCCCAAACCCCCAGGTCACCTTACAAGAAAGGTAGACAAGCAGTTTTCCTTCTGTGGCTCTAACTATCTGTTTATCCCACTGCCTTGATGCGAGCATGCCCAGTTGGGATGATTTAGCACTCCACTGATGACTACCAACGGAAGGACTTCATGTGAAAAGGTAGTCTGCCACGGCTAATGGGCTCTTGTTTCAAAGGGATGCTGTGTGTACATTACTAGTGTATGGAGAAGGTGCAGAAAGGCCTCAGCAGACATTAGGAATGGAGTGTTGTTGATGATGAAAAGGCACTTTGCTGTTGAGGGAATGGTGGGAGAGAAAAGGCGTATCTGTCTTTTTGATTAGAAATGCATGCTTCCTTTCATCATCTGAGCTGAAAAATTGGCTTCTGCTCTTGGTTTATGAAACCATTTTTCTTTTCCCTTCCTTCCCAGGTTTGCAAACTCTTTAATAAATTAGTTACTGTGAGGTGCATGGGTGCAAAAATCACCTTAGAGGCTTTTCCCAAATGCATCTTTAATATTTTATAAGTATTTAAATAGATTTATTCAATGTGAACAGCCTGATTTATTAACAGTGGCACTCTGGCATGGAAAGGGGGTTCAATACAAATTATGTTGTGTCAGAAATTTTTAGCAGCTAGATCTCAATTTAGCAATGGATTCTTGGAAGTCAGGAAATAATAGGACCCACCCCATGTTAATATTTAATCAGGCTTTCGTGCCAGATAGGAGAAGTCATTGAATGAATGAGACACAATGAGAGGAGTCCTGTATTACATTAAAATGTACATCATGTGTGGTCACTTCTTAGATGGGGGGGGTGGAGAAGGGGATCAGTTATTATTGAGGGTGAAAGGCTCGGACCTGCTGCTGAATGAAGATGCTCTGTCAGGCTCTGAGAGTTGACCAGTCTCACTGTAGGCATGTGTGGGAAACGTGAGTGACCAGGTGTGGAACTTCTTTCCTTTGTGATGTCCTGGGTCTGAGAGATACCTTTCCTTGAGCATGTTCCACAAGTAATCTGTGACAGTAGAAGCACTGAGCCCACCATGATAGCGGAGCTGCTTTGTAAAGCGCTTTGTGATGATGCGATGAGAAGCGTGCTACCAAACCTAATCTTGCTCTGCACAACTAGTGCATCAGGGGGCGGGGGAAAGGTGGGTTTACCAGTCATCTGCACATCAGTGCCCTGGAGGGTACTGGTTTCAATTATGCAGAGTTCATTTTTTCAGGATAAGTTTATTTTTGTTTAGACTGGTACATTACCCTCATAAAACCAAACGTTTTATTTCCATTTGGAAACACCAGGCCACCTTCTCGATGCAGCTTTTAGGTATAAATGTGAAATACAAGGAAGCTCAAAAGCAGAGTTTTTGACAGTAGTGTTTGCTCACTCGAGTGAAACAGGAGACAGATAGCACAATTGTGAAATAGCTGGGCACAGCTAAATCACTAAATTTCCTAAATCACTGCACCCAGTGTGGAGCAATGAGTTAGGGGTCTGCTCAAAAACTGGCAGCATCTCATTTCTGCTGAGCACCGCTGGCACAGCATCCCCAGTCCACCCCACAAGGCAGAGGCTAAATAGGTGAAGGAAAAATGAGAAGAAAGCTTCAACCGGTGGCAGTGGGATCAATACTGGATAAAGAGGAGAAAAAAAGGACATCTCAGAGGCCACAGATCTTTTCCTGGAATATTTCAGTATGCTTCAGCAATGAAGAAACCCTCCAGTGGTCAAGACTGTCTAGCCATAATTGCATGCTCGTGTGCAGGGCTGAGTTCTTCGGAGGGTGTGAACTAGTGTAGTGTGGTTGGAGCGCCTGGAATAACCAGCTGGGCACTGGCTTAAATTTTGTCCTGTAGCTGAAGTCTTGGTGGCAGAGAGCTACTTTTCTGGTAGGAATTGTATTCATTTCCTTCTCTCACTTACTTATGTTTATTTCTATCCCTTTAAACACGCATTGTGTTTAGTTTCCCCATGTGCTCTGTTCATTTAAAGAGAGTCCTTTGTTAACATATAAACCTCTAGTCCTTTGTAATGTTAATATTAGGAAAATTGGACAGTGACACAGTGAGAAGACTGGGTCAAGACAAGGGCCTGCATCTGGTTCTGCCAGATTGTGATTGGAATGGTTTTTGTAAGGTTGGGTTACCAGGGAAGAAGAACCCCTTAGTTTGTGCTCTGACACTTGCCTTTTGCTGCTGGTATGGGGATCTTGGTTCTTTAAGCTGAACATTTGAAGGCAGAAGGTAATTTGAGGAGTTGAGAGGAATGCTGTGTGTGATTTCTTTGTGCTGTTTATGGTGAAGTGGTGTTTGGGTTTATGCAATGAATACCTGAGAACATTCGGATGAGATGGTGGTAGAGCCAGAGCAAGTTCAACTCTACGTCACTACTTACAGATCTCCATCTAGTCTACCACAAGGCAGGCTGGCTGCTCAGGGTAGTCCCTTCCACATGGTAGTAGTTTTAGCTATTATTAATATGTATTCATACAGTTCCCTAAAAATAAGCAGAGATGTTACAATCTACTTCATATAAAAGAGTAACGTACAGAGTTGCACCTACGTCAGCGGTGAGGATGATCCTAGTTCAAAAAAGAATAATTTTTCTTCCATTCCAAGGAGGGCTTGTGTCCCTTGACATCCAGGGTTTTATGGTTCAGGGTTTTGGGGACAACAGATCCAGATTTATGCTGGAGTATCAGCCACATTTTTCTTGCCTCTGTGAGACAGCTCTTTGACCTGTGTTTTGAGGGTAAGGAGGGATGAAGCCAGTCTACATTTTCCGCTGTTGTTTGCTTCTTGTGTGGTGAAAAAAAAAATGTGTGCCATGTAAATGAACTTCTAAATTCACTGGTTTTCTATATTAAAACACTGCAAATGTTTTAGCACTTAATTGCAAAGTTATTAGAAATTACATACTAAGTCTTTGCTGCGGCACATGATGTCCAGGTGAGGTGATGATCTCTGGTAGGCATTTTGATATGGTCACTAGCAAAGAAAATCCTATTACTTTTATCTCATGAAAAGAATACCATCACCTACTTTATGCTCAAATATGTATGAACAGATTTTTCCCTAAAGTTTTTTCAAGTTGGGGCTAGGAAAGAAGTAGAGGAGAGAAAATCAGAGGGCATAGGGCAGTCTGTGCAATTCAAATTTATGAAGATTAACTATCGTGATATCAGGAAAACTGTTGTTATAAAAACATTGCAGAAAGTAAAGGCAGTGGTACAGGTTTTTCAGCTGAGTCTCACTGTTGAAAATCTCATCTGGGCTTCTTGTTGCTAAAGAATATGACTGGCATTAGAAATATGCCCGAAAGCACGGACATTTCAGCCCCCTTCTTCCCAAAGGAGCACATTGGTTGGGATGGAGGAACAGCTTCTGCAGTCCTTCACTGGTCAGGGCCTCTCTGGGGAAAACGGTCTCCCTCTGGTCATTAGGACAGTTACCGGGTACTCCTTTCTGTGTGAGTGAGGCCAGAGTGGTTATCTCAGAAATCTGAATGTGATTTTAATTAGAGCTTTTATTATTGAAACAGCTGTAACCAAGATCGTAACAGTCAATTATATATGGAGGTTTATTGGCAAAGGGTGTTTAATATTAAACAATCATTGCTAACCGTGAACATACCTGATATAATAATGAACTTCATTTGAGAGATCGGCATGAGATAAAGGAGTTAAATTTAGCTGTACAGGCTGTAACAATAACACGAGGGGATATTGTGAATTCATTTTATTTGGAAACAGAAAACTCTGAATGTTGTTAGATTATCTTTTTGAGAGCATAAAGTAAATGTTTGGTAACCAGAGATTTGTATTGCTAGAGAGAATCACTTTCACTAAAGCTACAGTAACCCAATGTTTAAATGTGCAGGGCTGAACTGTCAAAGCACGCAACAACATCTTTAAATAAAATGGGAGCAGCTTAGAGCTGCCTTGCTCGGTGTCCTCCTCTGACAACAGCTTAAGGTTCAGTTCCTTTCCCTCTAAAGTTGGCAGAGAACCTCCTGGTAACCTGGAATGATTCACACGCCTCGCTGGGGAAAAAGGAGAAGTCTCAGAGGGCCGAGGAAGGCGCGGTGCTGTCACGCTGCATGTGTGTTGTGTGTGCCCGTGCAGAGCGGTATTGCACACCCACTCCGAGTTGTGGCGGGAGCCCCTTGCAAGAGCCACATCAAAGGCACAAGTTCTAACCTCCCCCCAGGAAATTTTTTCCTATCTCCCAGTTTTTAAGTCACTGGACATCTTTGGCACTTACAGTACCTGGGTTTTCAGCTGAGCTGCGGGCTCAGAAAAGCTCTTACAATATTTTTTAGTTTGTTTTAATTAAAGCTGACAGTCTGATAACCGATTGTAGGCTCGTGTGGCAAAATCTGCCCTAAGCCCACAGCTACGAAGCACTGAGAAAGTAAGCGCTGGCCGGGCCGTATTCCTGATACATCAAGGTTTGGGTTTACTTTATTTTAACTTGTTACTTGTGCTGCTGGCTACGTGTGCTGTTTGGCTTAAAGCAGCAGTCCCGATGCATGCGAGGAGCCGAGATGTAAAGCAGCCTGGACATGTCAGGGACCTGCATGGTGGGTTCTACTCATGCCCAACCACACTCCACACTGGCAGGGGGACAAGCCACGCTCTCCTCTTTTCAGTCTTATTTTTTCAGTTGTCAGAAGCTAAACTGGAAACCAGCAGTTTGAATTTACTCTTGGGTTTGGGTCTTCCTCTTCAGGCCCACTCACCTTGTGATTGCTGCTTGTTTAGACCCGATGGACCCATATTCCACAAAAACGGCATCTTTGTCGGCGTCTGTCAAACTGAAATGCTCGAACCAGAGCTCCCTCCTGCCTCTAGGTTTCCAAAATGCAGCTCAGATTCTTAATTGGGTAACCTGAACTTCTCTGTAATCTGTGTATCAGCGTGTATGGCTGTAATGGACATGTCAGTGCTGTGTACACTAACACTTTTAAGTCATATAATGGGCCTGTTCACTAGAAGAATAAACACACCGTGCAATTTAACCGCAAACTGGGGGGAAACAAGAGAATGTTCGCTGAAAGGTTATCTACAGTGTAAAAGCAGTCAGTTTCCTTTTGCAGATTTTGGGGGTGATCTGCAGCAGTGGTATTCTCCTTAATTTTGAGAACTGATTGTCTAATCATTTCACTTGAATGGTGGAGGGGAGAGGAAAGGAAATGGAGAGAATTTCTTCTTTCAGGCACTTTTCAGCTCTTAAGAGGCTTTTGTGTTGCCCACACAAGCCTACAGTTGGATCTCACAGAATCCAGTACTTTTCTTCAGAGAAAAAAGGATTAGGAAAAAAAAAGCAACCCAAAAAGTGTGAAAGATAACAAAGGGCAATATTTGGAATTGTGCTGTTTGGAGACATGGCTGGAGTCAACGGGAGTTTGATCCATGAAAGCGCAGCAGGACCGCACCATATATAGGAAAGCACAATCTGTCAAAATTAAGTGTGTGGTTTATGGTATGCTTTTTGTTTGAAATAACATATTACCTCCTATTTATAGTAAAGCAGACTAAACAGTTCTATATGTCTACATTTAAGATTTTTCAGACAGAGACTAAGGATACCTTTTACCTGGAAATTGTAGAGTCAGAGCTCAGAATTGTTAGCAGTGATATAAATGAATACCTGTGATTTTACAGGCATATAAATCTCGGGCTTCTGCTTACATAGCCCCACTCTGTCTGCAGTATTGGCTGGATCCGGAGATCACTGCTGGAGAACTACTAGGAAACAAATGAACTTGCAATGCATAGTATCTTAAAGGAAACTATAAATGGGATAGGTCAAGGACTAGGCATGTAAGCGACAGGGAAAAAAATCTTCCTTTTAGTTTATACAACTCCTGCGTCCTTGTCTGTGCAGATTCCTAATAAGGAATAGTAACTTTTTGCGGCACTAGGCCTGTACATATTTCCTGACCTTATAATTCTCACAGTTCTAGACATTCCAAGGTAGGGGGTCATTCAGACAGAGTTGTAATTTCTTGTGCATATTTATTTCCAAAGTATCTTTTGCATAGTTTCCCAGTGAAATCATGTGCTGGGGCTGGGGAACGCTAAATAGGTTATTTTTCAAGCTTGCATAGAAAGGGCCTGTCCAAGTGGATTGTTTTGGACTTATCAAGGAAAAGTGCTGGAGCCAAACCATGATGTCTGTAGCTTGTACTTCCCAACCCCGTTACGAGCCGGGCTCTCAAACCTTCCAGTGGGAGGTGACATAAAAAGGTTAAGGAGATCTTGTTGTGCTATCAGTGAGGATTTTAATGATGATAAAAGCCTTGAAAGCATACTTTGGTGCAAGAGGAGTGTGACCTGAGTCTTCCCCCAAAAAAATGTATTTTTTTAACCCTTTGCCATTAGATGTGTGCTCCTTTTCCTTCCCGTTCTTTAAATAAACACACGACAAACTTTTTTGGGAAAAAGGTTGTAGAAGCCCAGCCTCTCTGTAAATAACCTTAACTGGTTGTGAAAGCACATTTTGAATTCATTTTCCCAGTCCTTCAAGACACATACTTTTTTTTTTTAAGCAATTACATTTATCTGATCAAGGAATTAAAATACATCAGAGACCAGCTAAGACATCATGAATTTCAAATATTCATTTCTCAAAATCCATCAGCCAAACAGCAGCTAGAACTTATCTACTGACTAAAGAAGCTTTACACAAAGTATTTGTCTGGCCATTTTCTAAACAAAACAAAACAAAAAACCCCAAGAAAACCTCCACAAAAAATCCTGCAGATAACAAGTTCATCAAGGAGACGCTGAACTCGAGACAGAGGAAAGAGTTTCCCCTTTATGCTGTGCCTGCCCTGCTCGGAGCAGCATTAAGGAGGGTTAGACAGACCTCGGCTTTTATCAAGATGTGTCTAACTAATCTGAATTGAAATGTGGGCACCTTCTTTCTGAGCTCCAAAATCACATAATGCATTTGGGACCGAGGTTTTCAAGCTCTTGTCGAAAAGTAAACGTAGACTTTCTGCTCGCAAAAATCCCAATGAAAACATTCAAGCCTCTTTTCTAAGCGTTTGGAAAGAATGGCGAGGGGAAGATCCCGTGGAAATTGGGAGTGTTTTCACAGATTGCTGGTGACAGTAAGTATCATTTTATAAAACACCAGTTAGGCTGTGTATGACATATGGAGACAATTTCTGCCTCAGCTATATTTACCTTTCCCTTTGATCTAATGGGAACAGCCTCGCATATATTGAGGCAGAGCTTGGTCTACAGTATCCTGTTTGGTTTGTGTATTGGAAGAAGCTTGGAAGGGCTAAACTGACACGTGCTGCTGTAGCTAAGAGGACAAGATGGTGCAATGAGGAGCCTGGTTTAGTCATGTGGAGGCACAGTTATGAAGATGTAGGAGTGAAATGCATGAATCATAGAATGGTTTGGGCTGGAAGGGTCTTTATCATTAGGGAATCAGTGACATGTAAGACTGGAAGGAAATTCCATACACCATATATTCTGTTTTCTTGCATGAAGTTAGGATCAATTATACAGCCAACCCTGGCAGCCATTTAAGTAAAATATTGCTGGAATGAAGAGATATTCTTTATATTTGGAAGGGACAATGTTGCCAGCACAGTTAGTTACTTACCTTCTGGACAAAAAAAAAAAAAAGAAAAAAACACAGAAGTGAGGCTATTACAGCTCTCTAAGAGTTATCATTCAAACTAGTCTGATGATTTGCTTGGGATCATTGGAGAAGCCTGACTAAATGGGACATAAGACAGGATATGTGGAAGTGAAAAATAAGGAGATATGATCACAGGGTTGAATGGGCTCCCAGTTGAGGTGGTGAGCTCCAAAGGCAATAGTATATGTAGGCAACAACTGAGTGAGCATGTGGAATTTGAAAATACAAAGAACTGTAGTTTGTACTTTTGAGCTTTGAATTACCTGGTGACTCTTTCAAAAGTTAGAAGAGAGACTTTGCACAACTTTGATTAGTATCAGAGATTTGTCTGGGTTTATACCTACTGAACAAAAGGGCACCATCATTCAAAGAGTCTTTAAAAAAAAACCCAAAAAACCAAAGAACAAGTTTTAAAGTTTCTTGAAGTAATGCAGGAGAGTGAGAAGAACAAACAGCATTAGATTCAGATCCTCGTGGATCCTTCTTGCCTCTTTCATAGTTGTGCCACTGTAAGGCTCCCCGCCTGATCAGCACAAGTTCTTTTCCTAGAGCCAGACCATTTCATGTGACTTTCATCAGAGATGTGGTTTGCTCCACTCTGCTTTTAAGGGTAAAGACAACTGTTTGCAAAGTGCTATTAGTCATTAATTTTATCAATCTAATATTCTTATATCATGCATCTTAATACTACTATTAACTGTTTTTGGGTCATTTCTTATTTGTATACCAGAAAAGTGCTTCCAGTGTTATTACTTATTGGTCATAATCAATTAGGGAAGTTTTTAGACTATGGCAGTCTTATATAAATACACTGGCAAAGTTCACCTCCTATGATTTCTGACAATTAAATTGTTCTGTCACTTTGGGACCTTCATTAATCTCAACTTGTCATCCTTGTTTATGCAGGTTATAATGGCCTGTGTGTGTAAGTGAAATGAGATGCTAAAAGCCCTTGGCTGTTTAACTCTTTGATGAAAGTCAAGCAGGAATATGTTGTTGAAGGGAAAAGTTGACTTAATTTTATTTTTTTTTTCATCCCCCAAAATTGCACCGTGGAAATTATTACACCATTTAATGACTAGCTATGAAATAAGCCAAGGAAAAGTTTTACAGAGGGGTGAAGAAAACTGGGTTGACCGCACTGTTATCACAGACTTTTGCGTGTCTGCATGAGTGCACATCGAAGCAAAGATGTGGCAGCACAGATTGCTTTCTCTTCCAGGAAAGTGGCATGAAGACATCATGTTCCAGCAGAGGAATCTAGCGGCCAGAGATTTTCAGATAACATTGCAGGATTGTTGTAACTGGGGTGAAGGACGTGGCTGAAGCCTCTTGGGAGTTGGAGATGTGAGTGTTGTTCGTAAGGCCTTTGGTTTGGGCAGTACTGGTACATCAGTTGGGGTGGCTGCAGTCACATTTCTGACACCTCTGTAAAAGTCCAGAATTGAGAATTTTAAAATTACAAAATTGCATTTAATATTTACACTGCAGAGGGAGTTTGTAAGTTTCTTCTTTCTTAAATTATCTTGCAGAATTCGAGGACCTGCTGTCTGACATCTACAAATGCAGATGGTGGTTAGTTACCTTCTGCCCTTTGCTGCTGTTTTTAAGAAGGTTTTAAAAGGCTTTCCAGAGCAGTGACTACAGCTCCAGCAGTGTTACTTGTACCAGCCTGAGCAGAGGTCCGTGCTGATCCTTCCTCCTGGAGTGGCCTCTTACTTTACCGCCCTCTGAACTATCTCCAGGTCCTCGCCTGCCATTCACCAAAGATGGAGGTAACTTTTATTCCATGCATTTCATCAAGCCCAGTGTTTCCCCTTGAGCGAGCGCCTGCTGAAATTGAAACCCATCCTAACAGGTCTTTATTCTCATTTCCAGCTGGAAATGAGGGGCCAGGTCAGAGCAAGTGGTGCTCTGTCCCCATGATGGCAAGCTGGAGATGGAGCGCCAGTCTCCTGACCCACTCAGAGCCTCCATCCATGCGCAGCTGGCCAAGGTTAAAAAATAGGAATGGCCTTTGAGTTATCCATCTCAAATCTAAAAGGAGTGTAATGATATGCTATTCTCTGCACCCTGAGAAACATACGAGTTACATCCTCTCTCTGAGCACTAATTACCATAATTCTTAGACCAGAGAGCGATCCAGAACACTGCACAAATTATCACCCAATATCTTTAATAAATGTGGATGGTAAGTTACTTGCAAAGGTGCTGGTTAATAATCTGGAACACATATTCCCAGACCTAATTCATTTCAGTCAGGTGGGATTTATTAGGAATTGGGCTGTCATGCAGTCGTGTGAGGCAACTCTTCAGTACAGTAAGTTTGCACAGAAGCAAAGGAGAGACCTGGTGTGTCTGTTGGAACTATAAATGACTTAGACCATACAGAGACAGACTATTTCTGACTGTGCTGAATGCTCAGCTATGGACAACTCTTTGACACTGTACAGTAAAAGCCAATGGCACCCATCAATCTATAGCAGAAATGCTGATGCCAGTGGGTTAACGGTTATGGTTCCTATGTTACAAAAAGGAGAAATGGCAGAGCAGCTCTCCCATTTCTGCTTGATCCAGAGTTCACATCATAACTGTTTATTTTTTCTTTATGAGATTAATCTATGAAGAAAACCAAATCCTGTGTGCTTCGGGGATGCCCGTTTGGGTTGTGTCTGCCTTTCTTTCTTGCCTAGAGAGGAAACAAAGTGATGGACTCCCACCAAAGATGCCTCAGCGTGTGTACCTAAAGTTCAGTAGGATAAATGCAAGTCTTGGAGGCAAACTGCCAGATGTTATTTGTCGAAGCTGCCTCTAGGCTGCTCTGAAACATACCAACACATGTGTCAGGGCAGAATGAGAGTCAGGGCAACTTTCCAATTTTTCTTGCTCCCAGAGGTTCTCAAGGGGAAGCCGAGTTTAGAGAAACAAAGTCCATGAAAATAGGAGATTGGTGCGTTTTGGGTTCCAATGCTGAAGCAACTATAGAGCATCATACGTGTAATTTCACTTCAATTTTTAACACAAAACAATATACATGTCTTTCTAGATACTTCAGTGTGAGGTGAGGTGCAGAAATCAGATGCAAATGCTTCTGAAGCTGTGGGGGCAGCATTACTGCTTCTGCCTTGACAATGCCGGCTGATCATATGCTTTGGGAATGAGGTAAAAAGCTTTAACGGGCCTTTTGAAATAGATGCTGAAAAAGCCACACGGGATTTTACTGAAGATCACACTAGGAAAATCTTGAGTTTAGCCAGTTCATTTCTACCCACTGCCTTCAAAACATTTGTAATACGGGTTGTGAAATAGCAATTCATCCTACAATGGAGAAAAACCCTTGCCCAAATAAACATAACATAGTGGTGAAGCACTGCTCTTGAAGTAACGACCCCACGAAGATGCTGTTGCTTATATTCTTGCATTATCATCTTTCCATGAACAGTCAGTTTACTTAGGCTGATATCTATGGGGAAAGTCTATTTTTAGCACATGTTTGTACATTGGCTAGTGTAGCCAGATGGCAATGTCTAATACTTGCCCATCAAAAGTGAAAAGGCAGAACTGGATGTAGTTTAAGAAGGGAACTCTCAAAAAGGTTTACTATACAATGTAAAGGATGGCTTATTTAGTTCTTAACCTCCATTTCTTTGCAGTAATACAGCATTAGAGAGGTGACATTGATGTATTCGTTATCCTACCTGCTGGTTTGCTGGTCTTTTACCCCCTCTTGCAATTCTACTCGAGTGACATTCTCCATCTTAATGTTTACATCAGACACTTTGGGTACTATGTAAATTACATTTAGTGCATAATTATGCACAGCCGCTAGGTCACATAAATAATTTCTCATCAGTTTTGTGTGTGAACCCTGAAATGAGTACACCTGTACTAGCTCAAAACCCTAACCTGATGAATGGCACCCAGACCACTTAGCTTGGGTGGGATTCAGCACCGAGCTCTTCCACTTCCACACAAGCTGGTGTCTGTGCGACATCGTGTCCTCTTATAGACTTATATGGGGATATATCAGAAAATAATTACCACCCCTCCAAAAGTGATCGCAGGGAGTAGAGTGCAGCGGCGCTGCGCTCAGGAAGTGAAGTGGGGTCAGCTGAAGATGGACAGTTGAGGCTTTCACTCAATTCACAGTTCCTTATGAGACTGGGAAATTCACTTCACGGGATTCTTTGTAAAGCCTTGCTGAACACAACGTTCAGAGTCGTATTTGTACGAACAATGGCTTTGATGAAAAAATGGAAATTGTCATGTTGAGTTTCCCGAGAAGCAGGCTTCCAATTTTCATTCAGCACTCTTGAGTGAAAATTCCCATGTTTTTAATGAATTTCTGGGACATTGTGAAGATTAACTTGGAGAAAAGAAGGCTATAAAATGTAGCTCACAAGTCCTTTATTTCTCACTTGCCGCCATCTGATACCCTCAGTGTGTGTAAATCAGTTCAGTTTAGCAATCCCAATTAAACAAAATGTGGCTTTAAAATCTCGCAGTATATTTAAATAAAATGAAATTAAATATTTAAATTTTCCAAGTGAGCAATCTCACATAATTAATTAGTTTTAAGTTTTCCATAATCACAGAAATATACAGGGACACAGGGGGGCTAGCTAATACGGACACAGAAATGTGTTCTCATGCACGAGCACCGCACGTCTATGTATATATAACACGTGCTTTCGTATCCCCATGTGTGAAAACACACACGTGTGTGTGTGTGTGTGTGTGCATACATACATATATATATATATATACACACACATACATATGCATAAAATCACTGATGAAACTACTGGTGGCTACCTCTCCAGGCAAATAAGGCTCATAAATTGACACATTTTGCTTAATCTGTATGTAAAGCATGTTACACATCACTGTTATAATGCAGACATCTTAACTTTAAATGAGACGAAAACAAACATAAAATTAGCACTTTAGGGAACCCCCTGCCACTCAATTTGTGTTGGGTTTAACACCTTCTTATTTTATATATCCTTCTACATAAACAGTTTTATATCGGCCCTTGATATGATGCCTTCAAAGAATTAAATGTGGAGCTGTTTAAAAGCACTAATTAGCAGCTTTAATACAAAGGGGAGCGTAGTTATTTAGTAAAATCTTGTAAACCTAGAAAACCCTTCGGGCCCAGTCATTTGTGTGTGAAATAACTCAATAAAAATATTGTATTGTTAATCACAAAAACCTTCCAGGGAACTGCTAAACCCGAGACCAAGTATAAACCGTACCTTTCCGAACAAAGGAGGAAAAGTGACCGTCCACATTAAAGCAAAGCCATAAAAACCCCAAGAAGAATATATTCATTGATAAAACACAGCTTGTTTCCCGGGAAGGGGTTTTGCAGTCCGTAACCTCACGCGCGTACAACAACAAACATACATTAATGGTGTTTAGTTTGAGCACAGCTAGCGACATATTTATTAAATTAGCACTTCATTCCTTTCAATATCGTGCACCAATGGCAGGGCTTTTTCAGAAGGTAGTTTTTGGTAGTGGTGTGATAATATTTAAATCTGTGCACTTTGTTTTGTGCAATGCAAATGTTGTTACATATATGTATGTATATATGTACCATTAAAGATGTTTATAAAGGCATCGAGAACAATTCCATCTAGATTTTCTTTCTAAAAAAAACCTCTGTACATACTCTAAATTTTGTTTCATACATTTAAATTTATGCTTGACAGTGCTGAGGTCTGCTTCTTTCAGTGCATCGCATATGGTTTATGTTAATAGTATTTATGATGCAAGTAAATAATTATATTCTTAAACTTTTAAAAATTACACAAATTCCAGCCTTATTAAGGAGGTAGTGTTTCTATTTTATACCATGTGGGATATCGAGTGGTGCTAGATAACAGAAGAAATATGCATTAAGCATGGAAAAAATCTGTTGGCTGGCAATTATTGCTTAAACTAAAGAATCTCAGAATTTATAGATGCTAAAAAAAGACATAGGACATTGCTTCTTTAGTTTGGGAGTGATTTAATGAGATAGAACTGAAGACTTTCACCTTAAAAACCTAACTTCTTGCTGGTGTTTCAGTGAATGGTGTTTGAACGGTTCTTTAAATTTCAGGAGGAAAAAATGTGAGGTATGTTAACCTTCCAAAGTCATTATGATTATACAAGCTTTATATGCCATCACGCAGGATCATTATTTTCATCTAGTACCATCCTCCTCCTCACATTTCTTAGGAAAAAGATTAGGGAAAATAAAGCTGGGCATGTGTATTTTAACCAGCGTCATTGTAATGATCGTTTGCTGGTCTTAGCGCTAGTGGATATTTTATTTTATTTTTTTTTTAAAGAAAAAGTAAATAAGAGTATTTTCCAATATTTGAGGACAATTTTAACTAGAAATTTTTCCATAATGAGCAATATCTATGCTTTCCAGCTACGGGCTACTATAAGAAGCAGATTTATTCAAAGCCCCAGTATATTTGCTGTGAATATATTTTTAATGTATTTCTCTAACATGAAAGAGCTGGCCAGAGCTTAAACATTTTTCTGTGTGTGTATGTCATGCTTTGCTTCTTACAGTGTTTTATGTTACAACCTAATTAGTATCTTACAGCGCCCTTGCATGTACTTAGGGTGTAGGGTTTCACTAAATACACTGAACGTTTTATTTTGGGGGACCTCCGTGACACACTCTAAGCAGTTTTAAGCAGGGTAAGAATATGTTTCCAGTCAATCAAGCCTCTAGAGATAGGTTATCCACCTCTGGCTAATGCACTGCTATAAAACCTTCACTGTTTCTGACTGCACGATACACTCCGTTATTAAACCCCTAACCGTGCACGGCCGCGGGATTCAGAAGTGGGGGGAGGGAGACAATTATTTCCAGTACTTCATAAAGCCTACTTTAACAAATTATATGAAGATTAACTAATAGCAGCCTCAGCATTGGATGTCTGGCCAAATTAGGTATGACTTATCAGACTGGTGCTTCGCCGGCTGCTCTTTCGAGCCTGCCTTTGCAGAGGAGCTCTTTGCTGGCAGACGGTTCGATAGATGGTGAACCAGGGCTGATATTTGGTCTGCACCACCAGGATATGGATACGAAGCAAGCAGCACTTTGAGCTCCCCTGCAAACCAGTTTTGAGGTCTCTGAGTGCCAGCAGTTTTCCTGCAGAGGATTAAGTGCGCCTGCACAAAGCCGGCATATCCCACAAATCAAAAGCGGCGCGCGAGGAGAAGGGGCAAGCGATGGCAAGCGCAGTCTGGAGCGCCGTGATGGATTGTGGAGAGGGCCTTGTGAAGGCTCCCTTTTCTGAAGGAGAGGCAATCTGTCAGTCTCAACAAGGCAATCCTGTCAGAGGACACCATGGCCCTGTCCAAGGCATCCTCTTCGGATTTTTTTATCTGTCCTGTGGAGGGCACCAGCATTCAGTGGCTACCCTTGGGTGTTTGGTGGGGACCTGAGGAGAGATACTTTGGGATGTTTTGGAAAGGGAGTGTCTGTTGCCTTCTCTGCAGAAGGTCTGTATTTTCTTCCAGGTTCACAGAGCTGGGGAGAAGGCAGCCCAGGATGCTTTGCAAAGGCTGACACCACTCTAGCCATACAGTAATAAAATGCAAGACAAATCGTTCATGTTTAAAACATCTTAAGATCCAAACAAGTTAAGCTTGGTCCAGCATCATGCAGATAGAGCACTTTTGGGGGTAGGAGAGCTTCCCAGGAGAAAAATCCAGGAGAAATCTTGGCTCAAACAGAGTTTACATTTAACTGTGGAGGGATCACCCTGCTCTCCCTACAAAGACCTTTCATTTCCATCTGGAATGAGTATACGATAACCTAGTCAGACCAGCCTCTCAGTCACCAATCAAAACACTGACTCTTGACATTTGCCTAATTATCTTTTCTCATCATCAGTCATCTCTTGAAGTCTTTGCTTCATTCAGATGCCAGGTATTTCCGAAATTAATCATGTCATTGAAAGCGGCATCTTTTCATGTAAATGGACTTTATTATCTGGATCGAAAAGCTCCCCCCCCCCTCCTCCTTTGAGCTGCAAAAGCCCATTTGTAGGGTAAGTGTCTGAAATCTGACATGCTGCCTTCTCAAGAAAGATTCCTAGTGGTGACCTCCCAGCAAGAGCTAAGCATCCGTCACCGGGCGTGCGTGTGTGTGCTGCTTGCACCCTTGGGCTGGATGCATGCTAATTTGCCCCATTGTTTCGGGGTGAGTGGCTTTCTAGCCCTTCTGAACAAAGCCTTTTTGCATAAGCTTCTGTGTGTACTTATTTTATGTTCACATCATTCCATCATCCTATCTCTATTCCTGATATAAGAGGGGATGGAAACGTCTTTGTTTTATTGTTATGCTGGGGATTACAGGCTGGATTTAGCATGTTAGCAAGGACACTCCTCTTTCATTAAATCCCATTTGACAAATGTTTGGGACCTTAGGATTGATCAGCCCATTGCACTGCTCATCCCAGCTTTAACTTTCAGAGGGGCACTATCTTCAAACCACATCGATTCAACAAGAAACCAAATTGGCTATGCACGCAGAGTGTCACGGGGATGGATGGATGGATGGATGGATGGATGGATGGATGGATGGATGGATGGAATGAAAATGGGAGGCATACTCCTGGAAACGTTATTGAAGCCTTGGTAGAAGAATGCATTCATTTTGCTCGTTAGACCCATACTTTAATGAATTCTGTGATGAGCAGGATGGAGCATAGATGAGCACCGATAACGCAGATCTACATTTGGAGAGTTCAGTTAAGTTTGTGGTAGTACATTTACAAGCTCCTTTCAAAAATACCCAGTTATTTTACACCCTCACAGCTTTGTCCCTGGGACCATTTGAGAACAACAATATTAACTGCTTGCAAGAAATGTGCTCAAATTAAAAGTGAAATGTGGGCATCGCCTGACTGAAAGGGAGAGCTGGAACAGGTCGCTGGCCTCCTGCGCTTTCGCTGTACAGCAATGAAAAATCAAGATCATTCTTCTTTAGCATCATCAAACCAGGCTTGATCTCAATAGGAAGCAACAAGTACATTGGAAAGCTTTTGGCATTGTGTGTATCATGTGGTTTGTGTTCTGTATTCCCTGGTTAACAGTTCAAGAGTATGAACAGACCAAAATTGTGGGGTTTTTTTTCAATAGCGGGTGTACTGTTACACATCAGCAAGGATAGCTGGGAATGTTTAGACGTAAAGCATAGATTATAAATTGTTGGATACGGAATATGGAAGGAAGTGATGCCATTATCTAGTTTGCCTTTCTGCCTAGTCAAGGCCACAAGACTCCTCGGAGGTTTTCCCTTCATGTATCTTTCAGCAGATCTTCCAAAACTGATGTTAAAAAATCATGATGAAGAAGCCACCACAATATTCAGCAAACTGCTCCCATTGTTAAGCCATTAAAAAATTCCCCTTAATTTCTGGCACAAATTCATCTAGCTTTGACCTCCAGACGTTAGATCTCGGTTTACGTATGTCTTTGTTAAACTGAAGAGCTCTTCATCAAATTTCTGTTTCCTGTGAAGGTTCTTGTATACTGCGGGCAAGTCACTCCTTAACCTTTTCTCTATTAAGCTAAACAGTCTGAGCTTCTTGAGCCTCTCACAATTGTTTTCTAATCCTCACAGTGTTTTCTAGTCCTTTAGCCATTCTCTTGGCTCCTCTCTCTAATTTATCAACAACCTCTTGAAACATAGGCACCAGAAACAGATTCACTGTTCCATTAGTGGTCACACCAGTGCCATAGACAAAGATAATATTACCTCGGGCTTCTAGACTATATCCCCCTGTTTACATATCCTAAGGACTGAAGTTACCCTTCCAGCTACAGAGCTAATGTGTTGCTGAGCATCCACCACCCTGTCTTGTTCTTTCTGGAACTGTTTCTTTCCAGGGTAGAGTGCTCTCCTTCCATAAGGATTCCCTACAATCACTTGAACCAAAGATGTCCTTTTACACTACCCCCGACTTACCGTTTTCTTCGTGCGTTGGTGACCCGCTGTCACTATTTACCACTTTACCAACCTGCGTCAGCAGCCACTTCATGTTTTCTGACAAGCCTTGAAAATGGCACCCATCCATCCAAGAAATACTGCTGTGTCCCCAAACCCTTGATAAGGATTCCCTGCATGGAGTGAAAGATTGCCAGCTGCCCTCCAGCCCCTTCCTCGCAAAGAAAATCGCGCGCTATAAACCATGGAGAAGACGCAATACCCGTAACTCTGCCCGACACTCCACATCAGTCATGCCCACTTCCATGGGGGATTTTTCATCCTGTTTTTTTTCTACACCATCTTGAGGAGGTATCTGTGCTTGGGCTCGGAGAAAGATCCTGGGAAACCATCACCTCTGCCCAGGATGAGTTAAAACTCTTGTCTGCTTGATGGAATGATGCTGGCCGATGCCGAGATGTATTTCGCCAGGTGAAGGTTCTTTATAGGAAGCACCATGTTTGTTTCCTCAAATTTAGATTTGTTGTTTTGTGTAGTGCTCCTGCAGCATCCCAAGATTGACAGGCTGCATAGTGTTTATTACTTGTATTTAATTACTATTATCTTTTTTTTTTTGCTTTGGTACTGAAGTGATGGGCACAACCTACTTGTACCAGTAACAGCCTTGTCCACAGGAACTGTGGGAGGGTTTGTTTTTTCCAAAAGTCACAACAATAAAACCCCCCTTACCAGTTTTAAATTATTTATTGCTATGAATGCATTTAAATGGATTTCCCTGTAGTAGCCATAACATTTATTTTTCTCAATAGTTTTCAGTAGTTCTGGGAACTGTTTTTCAAAGAAATGTCTAATTATTATCACTAGCAATTAAATTTATTTATTATGTTTTGCCGGAGGAGCTTCTCATGCCATTGACATGCTCCCTTGTACACTCTCTCCAAAGATGAATAGAGGTATAATTAAATTGCAAAATAAAATTGTCACTGTTGACATTGTTTCACAGGACAACTTGTAACCATCTACCTTTCTGTTTTTCCAGTTTTATTTTGTTTTCCGTTTTGTAGGTTTGCCTGTGTCTCTTCTACCCCCTTGTTCTTTAATTCCTTCTCATCCATGAAATGTTGTTTGGGTCCTGATAACTTTTCGAGAAAGCTTGTGGAGCATCAGCTACAAGCTTGGCCTGAACCTCTTTTGCCAGATCCATCCTTTCCACGTCGCGATTTAGAGAAATTGCCACAGTGAAAAAAAATAGAAAAAGAAAAGAAAGAAATGTGAACAAGTGGAAAAGAATTATCTGCCACAAAGAAAAAATGCCCTTTCTATAGCAAAAAAAAAGAAGAGATTTTTTAAAAAGAAGAGAAAGAGAAAAATGGAACTTCAAAATACTCAGTTCTAATGGAGAAAAAAAAGTTTGGAACAACCAGAAGCATCTTTACAGAAAAGTAGGATTCTGGGATGAGTAGAAAAAGCAAAAACATGTGGGAAGGGATGGGTGCTGGAGGAAAAAGAAAAGCTTTAAATGGAAATTCTTTTTTCCTAATGCTTGCTTTCTGCCCTTCTTTCATAGAGCATTAGGACACACAAGGGGTTAAAGGTCCAGGAAGAGAGCTGGGGAAGAAAAATCCCTCTGTTAATTGATCTGCCTGTCTGGTGAGGAGGGCCAGCTGAAGCTTGTCAGAAACTGCATGAGCTGAATCAGGCTTGGGGCCCTAAGCAAAGCACAGACACCTGGAGCGAGGAGGGGCTGGCTGGCTCTGTGCAGCTATTTAGTTGTTCTTTTAATGGAGGCAGGGAAGGGAAAGGGTCAAGCGGTGCTGAGCCTGGGCTTGAGGGATGTCAAATAGGTTTTTTTCCCCAGTGAAAAGAAACAAGGCTAAAGCCCCGTTAATGGCATCTAATGCCATTATTGTGTGAGGCTGTGTGTACTTGTGGGCTTGCTGGTGTATGTTGGAGGCACGTTTTGGCAATTGAGGAGGCATTGTCGTTTGATGGCCTTACCCATAGGCTTGTGGCTGGGTGAGAAGCAGCAGAAATCTTAGTGAAATTTGTGCAACTCGATTTGGATTCGCGCTGTTCGGGGCAACATGCTCAGAGGGGATCCTTTACCTTCTGCCCTCTCCTTGCCGAAGGTTGAAGTGATCCAGAGTACATCCTAAAAGGCATTTTTCTTCCTTGTTACTCTTCAGCTCTGCCTCCAGACCCCTCCACTGATGCAATCTGGCTATGATTCTGCATGCCACTTTGTTTGACCCTGATGACATAAGTTGACGCATGTACTTTTGAACCTTCTCAAGAATGACTAATATCCCTGCAATAAAATGAAATCCTAGCGTTTTTAACCCGCCAAGGCCCTGTGGTTGTTGGGGCCAGGCATGTCAAATGGTGGCTCAGCCGGTGGACGCCTGAAATGCAAGTGGATAGGTTTCAGCCCCCCAAACAAACAAGCCATTGAGAGCTGGCACTGGCTCCTTTTTCTTGTGATACCTGTGATGAGTACGTTGGAAACACTGAAAGCTTTTTTCCATGGGTAGCAGGAGGAGGGAGAGAGGAGTAAAGAAGGTGCAGAAGAGTAGAGAGACTTGGAGCTTTAGATTTTAAAGGGAACAAGTAGGCTGGCCTTAAAGCTGTCAGGGTTGCTTTGATTTTCATGGGCTAGGTACAGCCTGAAATAGGTCATTCCCTCCCCTTTGTCCCGAGGTCCCAACATGCTGCACTTTAATTAAAGATGGGCCTCAAGGTTACACCAAGATCAAACTTCCACCAATTTTAGAGAGGTCAAACCCAGAAATTTACTTGGGGATCTCTATGCTGGTTTTGAAAACTTCCATACACCTGGCTGAGCCCAGGCCCTATAAATGAAGACTGAGACACAAGTGTTCTGCATCATCATTATTAATGTTAGATCTTAAGTCTTAGAGTGTCACTCCATCAGCTTTCCTATTTAGTGCCTAGGCACATCAAGAGCAGCCCAGGAGTGTGATACCAGCCAAGCCCTCTTCTCCAAGAGGAAGCTGCCAGGCTTCTCCTTAAAGCCTGATAAGGTACTGTGAAATTCTAAAATAATCTGTGCTGGAGGAGGACTGTGTTTAAGTTGGGGTGTAGGAGTTTGTGTTTGGCTGAATTAGTGGGGTACATCTGCATGACTGAAATAGAAACTTCCAGTGTTTACTTGTGTGTGTTATTTGTTGAATGCCATGAGTCTTTTTTTTTTTTTTTCCTCTGTGCTTCTAACATTATGTCGCATCTATCAGTGGAGCAGCAGATTTGCTTAGCTGTGATAAATTTACATCTTTATAAGTAAATACTGCATTGAAAATAGCAGGAATGAACAAATGCATGTTTGCTTGGTCTCCGATTAGGTCGGTGTCTTAATGTAAAGAAGTCAGGTTTCACTTTTGTCATTCACTTAGAACAGTAAGACTACCTTGGATCTATCTTTCACACTTCAGTTTTGTTTTGTTTCTTCAAGAGAGGCACTGAGGAGAACTGATTGCAGTTATTCTTGACGTTTTAAATGGCCATCCTTTTCCTCTTGAATATGGTACCCAGATGTATAGTTAGAAAGTTAAAGTGGCTCAGCGAAAGATAAGGATGCTGTGAACTTCAGTTTTACAACTCCTGCCTTGGCCTCCCAGCCTGGCTGATTTAGTAGGAACGAGCTTGCTCCACTCACAGAAATTCAGAGACAAGAATGGCCAGAGAATAATAAGTGTTCTGCAGGCCCCCCACTCCAATTGTAGAAAGCTGCTTGACTGGGGTGTCAGGAGCAATCCTGTTTCTGCAGCCTACCCTGAAGCAGGGGGCCAGGGATGCTGCCTGCAGCAGGGAAGATGGACTTAGCCCAGGCAGCAGTACAGAGAGAAGCTGGGGTTGCCTGGCTAGAGAAATTCAGGAGATAGAAAGATAGCAAAGGGAAAGTGTGGCGAACGGATTTTGCTTGAGCAGAATATTTTAGCTTATTAAAATCAAAATAATGAGAGAAAGCCCCAGACAGGCCCCCTCCCTTAAGCCCACAGCCCTCTGTACAATGAAATTTATACGAGAGAGACATCATGAAAGAAATTGTTTATTTGTTTGTTTGCCTTTATAAAACCCATTTGGGAGGAACATCAACGAATATACCATACATCAGTTATCTGCCTTATCCCAGTTACACTGATGCCGGCGACGTCCTTTGTTAGAAATTAATGTATGTAATAAAGTTTTACATTTTTCATATGTTTTGAAGTATGTGGGCCATAATTCTTTTGACTGCATAATTACTTTTTGTACACAAGAAAAATGAGGTGCTTAGTCCTAAGTAAATAACCTCAAAACAAACCAAGTTGCATCTTTTTTATCTTCTGGGTTTTGCACAATAAATATTTTGTTTGAAACTTGGAGAGGAAAAAAAAGTTATATATTCTCAATGTAATTTCACTTAAAAAAAAAAAAAAAAAGTCCAAGCCCCTCTAGGATCACATTGAAAAATGCATTGAAGTTAGTGAGGAAAGGAAATGTATTATTTTGTGACATTTTTAGGTGCAGATAAAAATAATAGTTTCTGGAAGGGTTTGCCTGGTTAATAATTTTAGCTGAGTTTTCCCCCTCTCCTTCCTTTCAGGCTATCAAAAAGCTCTAGTAAACTGATTTCACTAGATGCAGGATCACTTAGTGTCCTCGCTTCTCTGCCACGGTTCCCTTTAGCTGAGCCCGAAGGCACGACTGAAGAGCCGGAGTGATGCGTGGCCACATCAGAAGGGCAGTCCCGATCAACCAGCCGGCAGCGGAGATGCTCTCGCTGCGAATCAAGCTGACTTTCTGTTGATTATTAATGGCAGGCCTTGGAAAGTGGTGAGAGAACCTCCCAAAAGTCAGGAGGCTGGCCGATACGCCGTGCCAGCACGAGAGAAGGGTTAGTGGCGTCCTCTTTCTCCTGCACTTTAGGACTCGCTTTGTTTGCCGGGGTGATTTCCTGAGCTTTTTGGGGGATGCTTGTTTGGGGTGGGTAAGGTGCTCCAAAGGACTGTAAGCTTTTTTTAGAAGACTTTTAAAGGATTTTCAGGGATGTGGCAGCAGCTCAGGTTCCCCAACCTGTAAGCAGCTGCATTAAATGGCACGAGGGGTTTTCTCCAGCCATGAACCACTGGCAGCAGCTCAGTCCCTCAAAGAAAAGAGCCCTGGAAAAGGCTGTAGCCTGTTTACCTCCTCTAATCCTCAAGCACCAAACTAATGCCAACTCAGAGTCTCATAAATACAGAGGTAGGAAAAGGGGAGGAAGGAATGTTGGGGGGTGTGTGAGTGTGGAATCTAGGGACAGGTTTTCTTAAACTAAGCTGAAATAAGGTTCTCTTCGGCAGAAATCAGGGAGTCACACCAGGTTTGGCACCGGCTTCGATAAATCAATTAAAGTACTGACTTAAGTTAAACCAATATGCTAGCAAGGCCTTAGGTTTTCATCTTCCAAAGACTTATGTGCATGCTTGGCTGAACAGTGGGAGTGATTATCTGTGTAATTCATGGTTGGAATACGGCCTTATTATTTAAGGATTCAGCTTTGTAATATATACTGTATTTGCAGATGGTTGCCTCTGTACAGGGCTACTGCGGATCTGGAGCCGCTTGCTCTAGGTAAAATGTTGTTGCAGCTCCTCTGCTGACCCCCCACACTCTCCTGGTCAGGACTCTTGGCTCTTCTTCCTCATCCCCATGAATTGCACTGGTGGTGCTGGTGAGGGACACACCACTTCTGCAGATCCAGGCCGTTTTTTATAAATATGTAAATAAAATTTACCTCCTTTTACTGACCCCTCGAAGGGCCGCTTTTGGCCTGCAGCAAATATTTATGTGCGAGCTGTAAACCCCTGAAACTGAGGAGTTATAGTGGAAATGCTGACAGAGTATTAAGAGACCTTTAACCCTTGGTTTAGCTGGCCCTGCTATAATTACAGGTCTGACTGTTATTTTCAATAGCACTCGTCATGACCTTGCCTCTATTTTTTAATTATAGGAGAACTTGTGAAGAGAATTATTACTAAGTTGGGGGTTCCCCCTCTCTCTAAATTCAGTCTTTATTAAAGATGTAAACCGCTGAAGGGGCAGGATTGGGCTAATAGCCTTTTTCCCCTCCCTTCCCCTCCCCGCTTTCTGGACTGCAGCTCAAGTTGTGCATAAGCCCTGAGTAAAATGAATGCTGCGATTTGAGCCTCCCAAGTCCCCCATGAGCACTGAAACCGGCTGTACAATAAGCATCAAAGGTTAATGAACAAGGGAAAAAAATTGACATTTTATTTGGTAATGGTTCTGGTGGTTGAAATCCGAATGGAAAAGATGAGATGTAGGAGGACTTCGCCTTTTCTTTTTTTCTTTCCTCCCCCTTTGGTTTTTTTTAATTCCCAAAACATCCACGTCTGGAGGAGGAAGGTCCTATTGGACCCCAGAAATGCCTCTTTGAAAATGTTTGTGATAGCAAATAGCCAGGCTGTCACTTGCAGTTCAGGGAGAGCAGCTGGAATACATTTTTCAAGCAGCCCTGTTAGTCCCCACCCTGGCTGCTTTAGGCTTTCCCCTACCTTGGGGAGCTTGCTGGCTGGGGCCATGACATCCAGCCCCCTTCACTACTGACCAGTTCATCGACCTGCTAGTGCTCAAGGTGGAAAAATGTCCCATTCCCACCAGCTCTGTGATGTCCTGGTGGACTTTCTCAGCTGGTCCCTGCAGAGTCTCCCTCAGCCCCGGCTGCCTGAGCTTAATGATGCTGAAGGTCCCCACCAGCTCTGTGGCACACAGGGAATCCCCTGGGTATAGAGTTATTTTACAGCTCAGTGTTCTTTTATCAGTGCTAACAAGGTGACAGAGGGATATACTCTTCCCCAGTAGGTGAGCATCTCCCTGCAGCCCACCAGTGACCTGGGTATCTCCAACCACGGATGGAGGAGAGAGCAGCAAACATCTGCAGTGTCAGGCTTTCCTGCAGCAGGTGTGTCAGCAGGCTTAGACGGGGCCACATGGAGCCTGGAGAAAAGAGGATGCTCCATCCTTAAGTTATGGGATGCAGGAAAGTCTTTGGGGATGACTTTTCCTTGCATGGGACATATGTAAGCTCTGGACTTCGTATACCTGAGTCTCACGGTGCAGAGAGGCAAGCAGAGTCTCAGGCTGGGAGAAGCACAGTGGCTCCTTGCACTGCTAAAAAGACGGGGATGATGAGAGAGGCGCTTCAAGGCAGGAATTTTCCTGGGATCTTTTGGCTTCTTGCTGGAATCCTTGAAACAAGCCCCAGGAAGGGTACAGGCTCTATGTTGGCCCTCATCCCCCTGGGGAAGGGGACCTCGTCTGTTCTTTCAGTATCTCCCCATCAGGTCCACAAATTGAACCTTTGGAGCAGTTTAGGTATTTTCTTTTTTAATGGGAGTGATGGATTGGCCTTCAGTGGCTGAATGACCTTTCTGTTCCAGTCTAGACAGCTGCGGAGGGTTTGAGAAGCATGACTGGATCAGGCCCTTAGGAAATGCTCTCGCTAAAGCACTTTATGTACGTTTGGAGAGCTCATGAATCACTGGGCTTTGCAGATAACTTTACCCTGAAAATATAGTAGATTATATTCATTTTCATATTTACCCAGGTAGGATGCAAAGCGTGTGGCCGTGAGGCGTAGCACGGCGTTGAGTGATGGCTTGTCTGCATTGTTTATAGATGAGTAATTAGAGTTGCTGCGCCGAGGCTGTGGGACGGGGACCAAACCGGCTGGATATTTATTTACATGACTCAGTGAACGAAACAGGGTTGGAAGCAGAACTTAGAGGTGTTATTCTTTCTCTTCTGCCCTCACCCCTTCCACCTCCCTGCCCCAGATCTGCAGTTTCAGAGTATCCATAGCTTCTTTACACTGTGTCTTGGCACTGCTTATTGCGAACAGCATCTTCCTTCACTGAGGCTTGAGGAAAACGAATCGGCGCGAGCTGGGGCAGGCAATTAATATTGTGTGGGCGAGAGAGGGAGAAGACTTTTTAAATGGCTTCTGGTACATTTATAAATCAGTCCTGTGGTGTTCACTGCTTGTAGTTATGGGTAAGGATGCTCGCCTGCCCCTTGTCTACCACGTCATACCGCTGACTGCCTTCCCCGGTTTCATGATCCCCTCACTGCAGAGTATTTTAAAGAATTTTAATTTCTTTCATTCTACCTGCTTTAAAGAATTTTAAAGCTTAAATTGTGTGTTTGCACTTAATTATTGCTGATACACAGTTGTTAATAGAAGAAATTGCTGCTCAGTGATCAAATGTGTGAGCTTTTGCCTGGGAAAGTTGTGAGCATTTTGAAAGGCAACGGAGCCACCTCTGGAGGTTGAACCAATCTTACCAGTGCTTTGCATGGAATATTTTTAGTATTATTCTGGTATATTTTAAAGCATGCATTGTTATGTACATTGTATTATTGAAAGCAGGACTAAAAGTAAGGTGTTATTTTTAAAAAGGAAAAAAATAAAAAACACTTCTTCCATAGACCTTTAGATTTTAAACTACTGAAAGATGTGCAAAGTGTATGAAAAAGCAGACCCTTGGCTCCTAAATGAAAATAACATCTCTATTCCCAAATTGATTGCCAGAGTGGGTTTCCACTTTTCCTCCTCCTTCAATTAAATCAATGACTAGCCTGTACACAGTCAGCGTAGCTCACAGGGTAGAAAGCATTCAAGGGGAAGTCTGGCATAGGAAGATTAAGCCCCTTACAGGGAAAAGGCTGCGCTGGGACCTGAGTCTCACCGAACGTCGGGTTGTTTTGGTTTATGTTCCTTTCCATGCCTTGCTCTGCTTGTGAAGAACTACAGTGCTGATTGGCAGGTTGATGTTTTCATACATCTGCCCAAAACACACAGATGTGTGTCTACAAGTTAATCACAACTATGGCTCCGCTGTAACTCAGCGTTTATTTTCTTGCTTTCTATAAACCCTGTAGTTGTGTAGGTGGGCTCGGTTGCTGTGTGCTGCGGGTGCTCCCTGTCTATTTTGAACAGGTACATTGGCTTTATTTTAAGGATCTTCACAAAGCTGAACAACTAAGTGGGGAAATGTGTCAGCTGGCCAGGAGAAGTGTTTCCTGCCTGTCCCTTAGGTAGCTGCCCTGCTGTGGGGTGACGAGAGGATGAATTGGCCACATCACTTGCTCTCCATGTTCTAAAGAATTCTTTCATCAAAGCTATTCTTCTGCCCACTCCGCTTTCCATAATGTACCAGGACTGGCGTGGATAGACCTTGACCGTCCTATATAGAATCACAGAATCCCCTGGGTTGGAAAAGACATCCAGATCATCAAGTCCAACCCCAGCCTGACCCTGCCTAGTCCTCCTCTAGACCATGGCCTTCAGCACCTCATCTATTCACCTTTTCAATCCCTGGTGTAGCGTGTAACCATTTCTTCTCATCCTGTTGCTTGTTACCAGGCTTGGTTCTCCTGCCTACTCCTCCTATGTCTACCAAAACCCAAAGCAAGGCCAGCTCTACTTGCACATGGGGTCTGCCTTTACTTCTTTCTTTCCTGTGGTATCTGTAGTTACTGAGCATGGCACTTACTGTTGATGAAGGCAGCCTTTCATNAGCCGTTATTTGCTCTTCTGTAATAATTTGTATATTCCCTAAACGCCAAAAGGATATTCTTCTTGCTAAATAAAATAAAATAGACGAGAGGAAACCTCTGGCTGTGTGTTAGGGCAGGTCAGCAGAGGGGCAAGTTGATTTATGCTCCCAAATGACCCAATGCCACAAAGCACTTAAAGGCACGCACGCTTGCTCACAAGGCCTGTGAGGAGTTCCCAGTTGCCACCCCTGTGCCTGCCCTGGGGAGGAGGGGGTGTCAGGGGTGCCACTGGTCCCACCTCTGCCCGGTGCAAAAGCCAGGAATCAGGGAGACACGTGCTCTCAAGTCGGTTTGGTGCTTCACAAAACCCTACCTGAGCTACCAGAGCGCCAAAGTAAATGAGCAAATCGTGTTCCTAGTGTTTGGCTCGTTTCTTTTGATGGATTGCCAAGTGAGAACTTTGAGGGGGTTCTGAAAGTCACTTAGGTGAAAGAGCAACTCCACTCTGTTTTCCTGGGAGTAAATTGCCAATCTGTAAAGGATTAGGAGCCTTTATTCAGAGTTTGAACTTTTAACATTCCTCAAGCCTCGAATTTTTAATCTTCAAAAGAAAGTAGTTATTTCATGGTGAGTTATGAAACGTGAATTATTTATTCCGCCAGTAAATATGTAATTAGGCATATTTTGAAAATCTGTAATTAATCCCTCACCCCTTAAACCCATAAGAAATGCTAATATGCCTCTGAGGTAAGGCAGGTTTCCATAAAGGGCATTATGTAAGCTGTTCTGATCTGTTGTGTAATTATGTTCGCTGTCTGTAGTGGGGGGAAAAAAAATCTAGTGAGAATTTGTTGTGGAGGAGAGGGAAGAAAAGGGGAAAAAACAAAAGCCTCACTCCTTGCTGAGCGAGAGGCAGTTATTAAATGGCAATATATCCAAAGCTCTTCACCTGGTTGGGTTTCAAAGGGTGCACAGCACATGCATCAGGCAAGAAGATCAAAGCAAGTTATTTTATTCCTATTTGATGTAGCAAATTATCAGCCTGGCCTTAGTAACCCCATAGCCAAGGAGCTGGTTTGGCCTGGCTCGTCCACCCACTGCTTAGCACAATGATTGTCCCCCTCCTCATCGTCTTGCTCTAGCAGCTCCCCCAGTGGATTTTTCCTGATAAAACAGGGAGATATTGAATCCAAGCAGTGCCTTTTGAACCATTTTGTGTTCACTTTTTCATCCTGCATCCTGTTAACACAATATAAAGAAATATGGCCAAATATACATTTATTTTATCTATTAAAATATTATATTTTCCAAAACCAATGGTGGAGGGAAATAATAGATAATAGATAATAGATAAAAATAATGTCACAAGAATACTTTCCAGCTTGTCTTCGGAGGAGGGTAATCTGTTGAGAAGAAAAATATGGTTGATCTGACTAATTTTGCCATTGTGGACAGCCCAGCACCAAGTTGCTCAGCTCAGACATGGTGTTAGTTTAGAAGGGCTAGACATCCTTTTAAGAGTCTTTTGCTAACAGCATCTGCAAGAGTTCTGTTACTCTGTTGTAAGACTCTTCATTAAGAGGACAAGTGCACACTACTACTTGAGCTAGTGAAAACAAGGAGAGATTTAAAGGTCACTGAATGACATTTTGGTCAAAATAGGGCTTGTTGGCACTTAGGATGGCCAATAGCATTGTACACATCAGGAGCTATGGTATGAATTGGCACAGAAAGCAAGTGGGTGAGTTCATGCAGCTGTTTGTTGGTGATCAGTAAATATGGCCACCTGACTATATGCTTGGAATCTGTTGGGTGATGGTTTCCAAAACCAATGGGGGGAAAAAGATTCTGTGTGATGTACCCTTTTCCTACACTCAACCATTGTCAGAATAATAATTATGGAGCTTAGCTCGTTACTTCCTCAGCTCCCACCAGTGGAGGTAGGTGGGAACCATATCTCCTTTTTCTCTGTGCAGCTTTTTACCTTTGTCCCAAGGGAAGGACCTTGGGTCAGACCTGTGGCCTCAGAACTGTCTGGCCTCGGAAGCCCTGTGGAGAGACACCTTTAAATGCATGCTGAGCTTGCCCGCCACACTTGGGAGCAGGCAGCAAGTGCTGACTCAGTACTTTGTGAAGAAAGGCTGGATCCCAGAAGTCCACCAAAAGGTTAGGCATCAATCAAGCAGCCTGATCTCTTCTGACATGTAATCACCTGCTGGTAAATTTGTCTGGGGTATTTTGATGTTGGTCACCTTTATTGGAAGCCTTGGAGTTGTGAAATGATGTGAGGAGCTCAGCTTTTGTCTGAATCAAGCAAGCTTACCATCAGAGAGGGTGCTGCCTCACTGGGGAGAAAGTCTATGAAAATCCAACGTGCTCCATCATGATTTATGGCTCCAAAAGCCTTTAATGCCTAGGCTCCCTCTTAGGGGAAGGAAAGATGTTTCCGGGGAGTCGTTGATGCCACCTTAAATAGATGTGTCAGCTTTTCCATACCCATTAGCCCACGGTAGATGGACAAGACATCTAATTTTCTGGTGTATGTATAGTTGACTGAGGTGATTAGGAGCCCAACTCAAGCTTTCAGAGAACCTGGCCCAGATCGCGATTACAAAGAGCTTCTTATCTTTCTAGAAAATTCTAGTGATGCATAATTTCTGGGGTCCTAAATGATGAGTATTCAGGACTGGCACTTGGCAAAGCTGCGTCTGCTTACTTTTACTTCAATTACACATAAGTCAAAAATAGTCCTGCTTGTATTTTAAGGGACAGTAAAAAGGGAATATAGGTTCCCATAACGTGACCTTTTTGGTGAGGTTTCATTTCAGTTTTTCAGTCATTTTCCAAAGTGTATTTACAATAGGAATGGTGCCAGGGGACACCATAGCCAAAAGTAGGCTGGTTTCAGTGATAGGGAGATAACCCCGCCTCAGACTGTGCTTTTGGTGCAGAGAAGTGTCTGTGTCAACAAAGTGATCCTCAAAAAAACGTGAAGGACTGCTGCAGAAAGGAAAGGAATAATCAGTTGTCCCTGCCTCCTGCAGATAGGACAAGAAGTAATGGGCTTAAATTGCAGTAAGAAAGATTCAGGTTAAAACCTCCTTGTGATAAGGACATGCAAGACACTGCCTGGGGAGGTGGCAGCGTCTCCAGGCCGAAGGCTTTAAAACCCCAGAGATAAACATCTGTCAGGAATGACACAGGTGCCGTGGGCCAGGGAAGGGACCAGTGACCTCTGGAAATCCCCTCCAGCCCTTTGAGGAGGTGACTCTGGGGAATTGTGCTTTGGGGAGGTCTGCAGTGGGAGTTGTGCCTGTTGCCATCTGTGATAGGGGCTCCACGTTGTTGTGTCTGGGGAACAGCAACTGTTCAAAGCTGGAGCTTTGAAGAGTGATGAATGAGTTTGGAGGAAATGAGAAGGAGCACGAAAAAGAACTAGCATATCTTGTTCTGGAAAAAAATAATGTAGCCAAGTGGGGCAGGATGAAGTCCCAGACTTTCAGTGGACCATCTCTTTGTTCTGACAAGCTCTCAGGATACCCCAGTGCCCGGCTTTCTTGTGGGACACAGGTATCCCCAAGTGACAAACTTGAGAGTTTGGAGCATTTCACTTACACGACTCGGCAGACCAGGAGATTGCCAAAACCTCAAGGAGAGGTGAAATGGGGTGGGCTTTTGGGGAACACCACCGAGAAAGGACACTGAAGTATGGGGAGCCTTTAGAGGGCAGTTAGTGTCCTTGAAGGGGAGAATGGGTGGGAAGGGGAAGCCTGTGGTAGGTGACAGGTGGGACAAGAGGAAATGCTTTCAAATTGCACCGGGGGAGATTTAGGTTAGATATCAGGAAAAATGTCTTTACTAAAAGAGTTGTCAGGCATTGCAATGGGCTGCCCAGGGCAGTGGTGGAGTCACCATCCCTGGAGGGATTTAAATGTGAATAGATTATGTGCTTGAGGACATGATCTAGAGGTGGACTAGGCACGGTTAGGCTATGGGTGGACTCGGTGATCTTGGAGGCCTCTTCCAACCAAAGGGATTCTATGATTTGATATAAATATGTGTAAGTGGGAATCTGTTGTGTGTGTGTGTCTTGGGTGCTTTGGCCACACCTGACCCAAAGGGACAAGTAGAAGCAATGAGGTGCAGACACTCACCCACTGCTCTTGGCCACAGCCACCACTACAGTCCTGCTCTCGGTGACGACCTTCTTCAGGAAGAGCTTGACTCCTGAGCAAGGTGGAAATTTACTCCAGACAAGCAAATCCTGTCTGAATTTTGCCTCTTGGCACCATGAGAAAAAATTCATGTCTTGACTGCCAAGTGTTTCTCTAGGAAACTGGTGTCTGGACACCTGCGTGTTACCTGTCATGCACAGCAGGTCAGCTGCCCTTTAGGATTATGGTTTTATCAGCACCATTCGGTAGTTTACGTAACACTGGATGTTTAATTAAAATATCCCCTCCAATATCAGAAGATTCTCCTGCACTGTCATTCATCAAACATCTGCCAGGTGATAGCTGCCATGTCCTGTTACACCCCAGATTTTGGGGTTTAGTTTCCCACAGTAAAATTGCCCTTACGCTGTAACGACTGCATGGCACAGAATTGCACCTGCCTTGCCAACTGGTCCTCCTGTGCTGGTTTGAGCAGAAAACCAGGGGAGAAACTGGAAATGGGAAGGCATACAGCGCTAAACCCAGGACCTAACGTGCCGTAGCTGCTCTGCTAGCTTATCCGCGGGTCTCCGCTTCCCCAGTATGTTTCGTATAATTACTACATTACATTTTTAATTATGTTTGTTCTCCTCCTTGCAGTGCCCATTTCTTCTTCAGTGTATATAGTGCCCCAGCAACATCCACATTTATAATTACGGAAGATAAAGTTATAATATTCCTGAGGCAAAACTGCATTTTAACAACTGTGCTAATGTGGAAAACAACTTGTGNGTCTGATATTGTCTGTCTGATGAACCGTCGCCACGTCGCAGGGTCCCCGAAGCCTGTCATTTGGCTGAGGCTAACAGGAGGTGACTGGGCAAAGCCGTTTCACCTGAGGGTGGGCCAGGTCACAGGTCACTTGTAATAGCTTCTCCATGCATCTGCAGACCTGTAAATGAGACCAGAGCCCGACTCACTCCACTACGCTTCCTTTGTCTTAGACGGATGCTCTAATCAAACAAATTACCGAGCCCGTGATCACAGCCACTGAGCCAGAGATGGTTCTGCAGACGCTTGTCTGGAGCCCCCCGAGCCCCCTCGACCGTGCAGCGCCGCTCAAAAGAGAGGGCTGACGTTTTTCCACCCAAGGTAATAAAAAAAGATGTGCGGTCACTGGGCTAAGCTGGCCTCGGAAAACAATCCCCGGGGATCTGGCGGGACGCGTTGTGACGCGCAGAGCGCGGCTTACTTCAGCGAAGGGCACGTCCGCGAAACAACGGAGCGGCCTCCTGGCGCACGTGTGGTACTGTGCCACTGACCCAGCGCCCAGGTAGTACCTTACCTCTGGGCAGTGCTACATTCCCCTGGCATTCTGGATTACTGCTCTAACAAGAGGAAAGCTGAGATGGGCAAAAAGTACTGGGGGTCGGTGGGGAAGAAGGTGAGGCCACCGAGTGCAACGGAGGAAAGCACACGGGCGTGGTTTGTTATTGTAATGCTCAGCCTCGGGCAGAGGATTTAAAACTGATCGGCCTGCTACAAACCTATTATATGAGTCCCGTGTTTATTTATTGCGCAGTCCTTTAGTGTTATTTATTGGCTGTCAGTCCCCTCTGTACTGCAGGCAATGCTGTCACTGTATTTTCTTAAAACTTTCACAATAAATTTGTAAACATAAAAAAAAAAAAATACTTTTGGCCATCCCATATTTTTCTCCTGCATTTTTCCAGGCACTTTACCTTTAGTATAAGTAACGTTGGTTGTTTACTAGATTCTGACTCTGGGAGGGGGGAAAAGAAAAGCCTCAGCAGTCCCCAAACTGTAGGTACTTTCTCGTTTCAGATGTTTTGTGTGATTATAAAAGAGAAAGAAACCAGTTTTGACTCTGAGAATAAGCTACTGCAAACAATCTGTTGCTAATATAGTCTAATTGCTAGTGATATTTTGAGAAAACAATTAAATTGCAAGTGGGGTTACTTTGGTGCTTATTGTCTGTGACAGCTTCTTTTGGAAACTTGACTTGAAGAGCTGCCGAACGGAGGCCGCGATGATGTGCGAATACGTATCATCGCTCCAGAGCCAGCCAGAGCAGCGGGGGGTTGCAAACCTGGGGCCAACTCACCTGTAGTACACGTCAGGATGGGCAGCGAGACGTTCCGCGGTCAGAGGTGGGTCTGTCTGCTTACCCGTGTTTACACCCCGTGGCATCACCGTCCTTCTCGCGCTAGAACCGTGAGGGTGCTTAAATGCCTGTTGGGTAAGAGCTAAAAATTCTGCATGGATTTTGTTGTTGGAGGGAAAGGTACCATGTACTGGCAGGAATACATCTGAGCCACGAGTGTAACAGCTCAAGGGAAAAGTCTGGGCAAAATTCCCATGGATTTCCCCACATCCAGGTTTTCACTGCTGGTTGTCACTGTGATTAGTTCAAGGTGTAAACAGACATGCCCTCCGCGAGCAGCTGTGCTGAAAGAAGAGGTTGCCACCTACCACCAGACCTCCTGCTTGTTCTTTAACACCCTCTGCTGGAAAATGCCTCCTTCTTCTTCTGGGGCCATCAGCAAACCTGCTCTCCTGGGTCCAGCCAGCTCCATTCCCAGCTCCTCCAGACGGTGCTTCAAAAACCTCCTGGAGAGATGAGGATGTTCCCGTGCAAACCTCCGCCTGATGGGCTGCAGCCCTTGGAAAGAAGCTGCACAGGGGGTGTAAAGGTTGGCCTGAGGTTGCCACAAACACTGTGAAGACTTTGCATAAGACAGTGACATGGCTAGGTCAGGAGTGTTTCATTGAGTTCTGGTCAAGCCATAGCATACAAGCAACAGCTTGCAGAAATAGCACTGAAGGCAACGCTTAGAGAGACAATAGTTTTTGGTATAAAGGGGTCAGATTGTTGGGTCTGGAGCCCCAGGGACACCGTAAGGGAGCAGACACAGACCTGATGCTGGTTACCAAGCTTGTTACCAGCAGAAGAGGCCAGACCTGGCCCCAGCCCAGCCTGCAATGACTGCTGAGTGTGTGGTGTTCCTCCTCAGGGCCAAGAGGTCCCAAGAGTGGCAGAAGAGACTTGTATCCAGGTCGTTGGGTTTCAGTTTGTATTCACAAATGCATAGAATCACAGAATGTCGGGAGTTGGAAGGGACCCCAGATCATCTAGACCAACCCTCCTGCCTGAGCAGGGTCACCTAGATTAAGTCACACAGGAACGTGTCTATTTGTATCTCCTATGAGAAGGCTGATGCTGACACTATCTTCTGGCTTCCAAATCAGGTGAAGAGTTTTGACAGTGAGAGACAGTGTCTCGGGAGGTCTCTTGTTTTTTGCCCTCTATGCAGAACTGCTCACATCAAGACCTTAAACCCCCTCCGTAAAAGCTGTTTGCGTGCGAGCAGATGGTATTTCATTGTCTTTTGCTACTGATCTTGAATTATCAGCCTTTATAATGAAAATGCCAATTCAGCCTTGACTGCTCTGCTATAACTCTACCAGGACCACTATAATGCACACACCATATATAGTGAATATTTATTATGGCACTGTGCATATTATTTATTGTATATGCAACATATTTTGTAGGTGAAAAATGATACCTTATCTAAGTCAATGAGCATAACCAGGAAAAATATGGCAGAGTAATCATGTGATTCATAATTGACATCTGGTCTCCAAAGACTTGGACAGAATCTGAATTTTCAACATTAAACTGGAAACGCTCCTCTGTTCCCTGGTCTGGGCATCACCATGCCACCGCTCCCACTGGCAGCTCCACCAGTCTCTGGTATTTCCATAATTCCCTGGGTGCAGGGGAAAGCTGGGCCAGCACATGCTGAAAATATTTCAAGAGGTTGCAAAAAAAAAGCACTGATGTTTTTCAGTGTCCAGAAACAAAACGAGGAAGCAGGGTGGGTTTTCTTTCCTGTCCAAATCCTAATGAAGACCAGCTCATGCACATCCTCAGGGTTTTTGCAGAGTCACAGTAGGGTTTGTGTCTGTGTGTTCATGTATATATGAATATATAGGTGAGACATTTTTAGGGAGTCATCATCTGCTCTGACTTCACCACTGTTGATATCTGTGCAGCCTGGATGTGGCCAAACCAGTGAGACCTCTGGAGCCTCACCCCCTCCAGATCTTTGGTTCAATCCTATCCTAAACCCCAACTTCAAAAGTGTGTCTTTCTCTGACACAGCACAAGGGTTCCTTGCATGTATTTGGAGCAACATATGCTCAAATTACTGAGAAAAGAGAATTTGGGAGATGGGGGTTGTTGACTTTTATCACTTTTGTTCCTGCAGGGCAGAAGCTCATGGTGCAGTGGGTGAACTAGCAACACTCAGATCCTTTTAATAGGTTGTCTCATCAGCCTAATTACTGATCAAATCTTGAGCTGATTTAATGTATTAATGGAATAGACAGGTTCCAGAGAGCAACTTTCCAGGAGAGAATGAGGCTGCAGAAAGAAACCACAGAAGTCACATAGCAGATAGAGTCCTACCTGGCCTACAGGGAGGAGGATGGAAAGGAGCTGAAGGAGGAACCTGAAGAAGTGGAACTGAACGAAGCTGCCCAGTTCAGCAGCACCACAGCTTGGGAAGTTTGCCTTCCACCAGCAGGATTTTTCTCACTTTGGTGGATTCTTCAGTGTCTGCTACTGTGACTTGGAGAAATACGGAGCCATTTCAGCCCGTTGCACCCTGGCTGCTATATGGTATCCTTGCACGCGTGGGAGAGCAGGCGAGGGCGAAGAGGAGGGGATGATGAAGGGTTTGTAAGTGTAAACAACAACAGGGATGCAGTGAGACTTTTTGAACAACAGTTCAAATCACGTTATCGACAGCATCTAGAGACCAGCCCACGTCTTTATTGGCGCTGCTCTCACTGCGGGAAGGTGGCCAAGTTTGTCGCAGCATCTGAGCAAGGCTTCCTTGTCAAAGCTGCTTCTTTTTTTTTTTCATTATTTTCTGGACAGATAAGGCTCTGTTTATAGCATGCTGAAAAGCAATAGCTGCAGAGAGAGAGGCTTCACCACTTTGATATGCAAAAGACAACAAATTTTATGTATGTATGGAGGGAGCTAGTCCTGCTCTCGCTGAAGCCTTTTGGAACATTCCCAGTGACTTTGCAGAGACTTTGAATTATGGCCAGCTTTTGCTCTTTTTCTTTTGCTCTTCTTTTTCTTTTCTTTTTCTTTTTTTTTCCCCTTCCTCTCTCTCAAAATGTCAGGAATAAATATTTTGATTCAAAATGGCATTGTGGTGCCTCGTAGCACTACTGTGCAGGCCCATTTCCCCAGCAGCGAGGTGTGTGGCCGGAGCGTGGCCACGCTGGGGAGGTGCCAAAGGACAGCAGAGTAAGGCTATCACCAGCTCTTAGATGAGCTGCTTTATACATTGAAAACTCAGAATAAAATATATATATAGTTTAGTTGGCTTGGTGAACTGCTGGGGAGCTGCATGCTCTTTGCAGTGCTCCTGTTAGACACCAAGACCCCAAAGTCACTTTAGAGATAACTTTAGAATATTTCTTGTCTTGTGGATATGCCAGCTCAATGGCAACAAGGTGAGCAGTAGGTGCTTTATACCGATGAACCAAGCCCATCCTGGTTCTACTGCCCGGGAGGAGTTAGTCAGCAGCCTGGCAGAGAGGAGAGTGGTTTTACCGCAGGCAGGGTGGAAACCAGGACTCTGAGAGGCAGCTGAAGAAAAGCCCCTTAAAAGAAGTGTTGAATGTTACTGAAATAGCTCATGACGTGTAAGAGGGAGAACGCTGTTATGCCCGACTGGACTTTCCCAGGAGCTGTTGTGCAGCCCCTGTAGTCAGTACTGTGGGACTCTGCGTGCCTTGGACTAGTGTTCTGGTAGCTGGTCATCTTTGTGTACCCAGTATGGCCCCATAAGATCAGACAGGTGGATAGGTGCATATACTTACGGATGTGTATAAATCTGGATATGTGTATCACAGACTGGGCTGGGTTGGGAGGGACCCCAGGGGTCATCGAGTTCTAACCCCCCTGCCACAGGCATGGACACCAACCTCCAGGCCCGGAGCTAGACAGGGTTCCCCAGGGCCCCATCCAACCTGGCCTTGAACATCTCCAGGCTTGGGGCATCCCCGACCTCTCTGGGCAGCCCGTTCCAGCACCTCACCACTCTTTCCATGAAGAACTTCCCCCTGGTATCTAACCTAACCCTTCCCTCCTCCAGCTTCAATCCATCCCCCTTGTCCTACCACTCTACCCTTGTAAAAAGTATGTTTACAGGTGTGCTACATATTATTGCATGTACATGCTATACCTGTATATGTAGAGATAGATAGATATATAAGCTCCTATACATTTTTATGCTATGAGCAAAACATTAAAAAGAAAGAAAAAAAATCTGTGCAATGTAGATAGATACAAAATAAACTAGTTATACATATTCAAGTACAACTTGAGGTTTTGCACATACACAAATGTATATATAAAACTGTTTAATAGGTATAAATATATATGATAGAATATAGAAATTATAGATAATCTATTTTCAGATAATATAGGCTTGTTTGGCCATTTTATTAGGTTTGTAGTGGATGGTTGCTACAAAGCAAGTTGACATCCTCATGTAAGGGTGAATTAGACAAGATGGCCTTGGTGGTGGCATGGCTGGCTACCTCAGGAGGATTTCTGCAAGTGGTGCTTAGAAATGTCCTTGTGATGGGCTTGGGCCATGTTTTGGAGTGGCCAGGCTGCCTCGGTGGGGTGGAAGGGCCTGAGCACCCGCCACCCCCAGGTATCGCTTGCCTGCATGTAGTCTGACAGCGAGCAGGGTTTCAACATGTAGCCATCAGCTTTAGGTACATTTGGAAGTTGGAAAATGAATCATTTGCTAATAGTCCCGTCTCCTAAATGCTTCTAATACGCTTATTATCACATCATTTAAGCATCCAGAGCGATGTTAGGAAACATCAGTCTCCTGCCAAAAGAATCTGAAGCGCATTTTCTGGCGGCAGCGTTTCCTTGTCTTCCTGCGGCTGCTAAGCCTTGATGAATGGCTTCCAGGTAAGGCAGAAGGAGCTCACCTCCTCCTGCCAAAAGGGGTAGAGCAGTTTCTGTCCCATTTTCTGGTGGCAGTCCCTGGTGTGCTGCGTGGGGCAGCTGGAGCCCTGCTCCTCTGGATTTCACTCGAGAAAAGAAACATGATAATGGGGGTTGAAAAACCCTGAGAAAAGTGGTAGTGCTGCTGGAAATCAAGCAGGCATCTCCAACCTCAGCTGCGTCACATGGAGTCACAGACAGGGCTGGAAGGGACCCAAGGCTCATCCAGCCAACGTCACCTGCCTCATGCTGAAAACTAACACCAAGCCTGGTTCTCATGGGGATAAACCCAAACCACCGAATAAGGCTGACCCAAGCAGGTCAGAGCCCTCTGAGGCAGCAGGTTTGGCCAAAGCCCCACTCAAGGTGGTGCTCTGTGCCCTTCCTGCCCCGGAAAATGAAAAGCAGAAGCTGCTTCATACGTCTCACTGGCTCAAGGGAATGGAGAGGGAAAGCTGGTGTTGCCCTTGCTGTGCCCGTGGTGTGCCCGTGGGTGTGCCGAGCTGTGGGTCTCAGCTGCTGTGCTTCCTTCACCAGAGGGGTTCTCCAGGGCCCGTGTGGCACGGGAAACACCTTTTCCCCTTGATCCCCCCGGTGTTTGAGGTCTTAAATCATTAAAGCCTCGTGCTGCAGCGGGGGGAAAGCTCAGCCCTGTGAGAGCGATGTGGGATGCCCACCCCCGTGGATGGACCCGGGGTGGGGGTGGAGCAGCAGGCCATTCCCCACACTTTTCGGGTGCCCTCACGGAATGAGAGAGGGGATGGGGAAAAACTGGGTGTGTCAGAAGTGCCAACACCAAAGGAAAGAAAGAGCAATCGACGGAAAAGCACAGGCAGACATCTGCAGCTGATTTACCTCGGTAAATAAGCGGTAGGTTCCTTTGGCACGAAGAGTTAAACGACACGTTTGGGTTCTAGGGCACCACTGGCCAAAAAATCACACAGAGATGTGAGAGGGACAGGTTGTCTGTGTGTGTATATGTTCATGACATGTATGTTTTTGTCCTGGATCATAAGTTTATCTTTTTCCCTCAGTGCAATTACAAATACATTAATAACCACGTGACTGGATGGGGCTGTGCCGCGCAGGGTGCTAGGGGCTGCTCTGCCCCAGTGCAGCTGTGGGGTGGGGGGGGTTGGTTCTGGTTTTATTTAGGGCCACGCCTCGGCAGCTTTAAGACAACACAATGCAATTACCCTGACCACAAAATGTTCTGCGAGAGCCCGGCGGTCCCCGATGCCGCCGGGAAGGGGGGTGCCAGGAGCGGGCTAACCCCAGCCAAAGCCTCCCTGGTGGAGCTGCTAGCAGTCATCTCCCTCCCCACGGAGCCCCAAGATGTTAAGGTGAGCTTAACTCCACATGTATCTGCCAGACATGAGGACTCACCCCCCCGTAACTACCTGTTTCTCTCTGCAGGAGGAGTCGAGCCGCGGATGGGTGAGATGGATACCGGCATCCCAAGCTTGAAAAACATCCTTTCCTCCTCCTAAAAGAACCCTTGCTGCCACCAGGAACCTGCTGCCCGTGCTCAAGCAGAGCTCCCTTGATGCTTTTTTTTGAAGGAGCAATGAAGACATCAAACCTTATATGGATTCGATTATTATTTTGTTTTATTGTGTTGCCATTTCATGAGGGGACTCGAGGCCCGCGGGGAGCAGGAAGGCGCTACCATCTAAACCGGGGTGGGGAGAGCAGGAGGCACGTCGCGGCTGCCTGGTATCGGCGAGTGATTTCATCTGGAGCCCTATTGTGGCGGGGAAACAATTCCTGTTTACCAACAGGCCCGCTATTGTGCTGCCCATGCCAGAGGAAATCTGGGGCCGAGTGGGATTGCACAATTGCCGGTGTGGTCCCTGCCAGAGCCCTTGGCTCCATGAAGCTGGTACAGCGGGCAGGCCTCAATGTGGCACGTGGGCACGGGCAGACTGTGACAAGGTGGCCTGAAACTGGCTGTGCAGACCCAGGCTGTTGTTATTTTGCTGTGAGCACCCTGGGACTGATCTGTGACAAAATGCACCCTCCCTGACTTGCTCCCCCGCCCCGTTGCATCATTTTGGGGGTCCCTGGGCCAAGGTGGCATGTGGCTGTACCAGCAGCAGCGTGGGTGCTGTATGGGGCATGAGCACGAGCCAGCTTATTTTGTATTTTAAGTTGGACTTCCATGTAGGGAAGGTTAATGCCAAACCACAGAGGGGTTGGAGGGGTAAGGTGGTAAGCGGCGTTAAAGTGTTTCGGTCTCATTGTCTCTTTTCCAGACTTCTTCATCCAGAAGTCAGATCATCTAGCTGCAAACCCTGGTGCACTGGTATTCCCCATCTTCCCCCTGCTTCTCCTGTCACCCTATTCACTTTTAGAATTGGCCTTCCTTTTTAACCTGTGACCCAGGGATGGAGCAGCTTTGCGGGGAACATGAAGCGTGGTGATGCTAATCAGGATGGTGGTGCTCTGAGCAAGCTAGATGAGAAGAAGCTCATACATCTGAGATATGCACACCCAGATTCCACTGCCAGCATCTCTGAACTGAACCCTCAAACCACCCCCATGCCAGATACACTGTGTGTCCAGACAAGAAATCTGCAGCCAGTGTCTCTCCCCAAGATAGTCAGAGAAGGTTGGAGAGTTAGTAAACACTTTGGTGGCTTCACAGACCCCATGCTACCCAGCTACACATTGTCTGTGGGGCCGTGGCACCTCCTGAGCACTCCAGTCTGGGTTTTACAAAGGAAGCGGGCACTGCCTTTAATGTTACAGCTTCACACAGTGTAGGTTTAATTGAAGTGGTTTGGGTGCTGCCAGCAATGCAGATCCCATCTAGAAAAAGCTGTGTCAGTGATCTAGGGTTTACCTGCATCTCAGGAGGGTTTTGTTGCACACCCTGAGCTCCCACAGCTCTACCTACCTAGTGCAGATAGGTCCCCAACCTTACAGCAGCAGTGTCCTCCAGCTCCTCCAGCTTTCTATTCTTCACCCCCTCCCCAGTGGGGTACTGTCCTTGGGGTTATCATTACTGGTCCTGCCCCAAATGTCAGTGCTGGAAGATGAAAAATGTCTTGATTTTCTAATTCTCCTTGGAATAGATGAAAACAGGGCTGCACACAAGCTCATCTGGGCTGCAGCAGTATGAACCAACGCATCATTGCCCAACCCCTTAGGACTTCTCTGCATGCCAAGTGAATGGGACAACCCCGGGAGGACAAAACAGAGAGTCAGAACCGCTCTTAATTTATTTATTGATGTGGTGTGTGGTCACCAAGCCTTATCATTGTCTCTCATTACAGACATCTATTGCAGCACCCCATCCAAGCAGCAGGACACACGCTCCTGTGGCAGTGTGGCAGAATTTCGGCAAGTACCCACACAATTTTCTCACATGTGCAACCTTGTATTTTGTCTGGGGGTCGGTTTTATTCTTTTATTTTTGTCATAGGCTGCTGGCAGATCCGGTACTATTCCCTCAGCTGCCTGTGTGCTGGGCCATTCCCAGCCAGTTGGAGCTTTTCCACACGATGGTACTCAGCCCAGTCTGTAATTGAAACAGGGCACGGATGCTCCCGGGGAAGGCAGACGTCAGCCAAAAAAACAGGCCATGATAGGGGGAGGTATTTAGTATACAAATAAGAAATTGTCTCATAAATATCTTATAAAAACTGTGATTCACTTCCCAATATTTTAGCAGATTATCTTAATGCAAACAGCAGATGTATTTCGGAACAACAAGACAAATGTTTAGCAAATTTAAAGTTATTCATGTGCAGTCACACAGGGAATATTTGCATGATATTTTACTAATTGCTCCAAAATCTGACTTGTAGCAAACAAACAAACATGTTGGGGGGGTGGGGGGGAAACCACAAAACAGTGGAAAGATTAGCCCCAAGCCTCTCTTTTTAAGTTCTCTGAGTTTCTCTTCAACTGCTCAACTTTGTTCTCTGGCAGCCTGGGGTTCATACCCGGTCTCCCCATCACCCTTCTCAAGCCCATTATCCTTTTGCAGACTCCTTGTTTTCTCCTGGTAACTGGATTTCTCCCAAAAGGGTCTTGACTTTCTTCTTCCTTTGGCCCTTCCTTGGTCTGCGATTCTGCCCGCCTCTGGTTCTTACTGTTGGGCTGTGGTCAACGAGGCCCATTTCCAACTTGTCACATCTCCTTAAGCATTTTGAGGCAACTCTTTGCTATTTTACCTAGCTTGGAGTTTGCCCCAAATATCACTCCTAGGAGAAAACAACACAAAAATAATGGATGCTTTTTCAGTGGCCAGGAATTCAGACTTGGGTTACTTTAACCTCCTCTTACGAGTTTCAAGTTACAGCAGCGGGAATCGAGTTGTAGTTGCTGATTGTTATGACATTATTTTATGTCAGGTCTATTTATTTGCCCTCCTAGAAAAGAGAATGTATTTCGAGACGTCAAAATATTTTGCTCGCCTTCGCTTGATCACATAAGGAGCCTTGGGTGAGGTAAGAAAAATGTATGTTTATCAAACTCTCGGTGCGCGGTAGATTGCGACGTATTTGTGTGTATCTCATACTTCCAAACCAAAGTAATGCTGAGGGTGCAAAGACAAAATCAAGTTAGCAAAGGTCACAAGTAAAATTGATACGTCTCGTACAGAAATCCCGTGGGCTGCAGGACCAAGTGAGCTGCCGCAGCGGGATGAGAAGTCCTCGGTTGCGCGGTGCAGCTGCTTTTCGCCCAAGGAACGGCAGCGAGAGTCACATATCACCCTTCTGACAGCCACGGCAGGGCAACAAGAAGTGCACTTTTTTACATGGCTTCTACAAGCCACAGCGAGGTTTGTTTAAACATCTGAGCCTTTAAGATCCCAAATCTTTATCCAAAGGGAAGGGTTAGGTTAGATATCAGGGGGAAGTTCTTCTTGGAAAGAGTGGTGAGGTGCTGGAACGGGCTGCCCAGAGAGGTGGTGGATGCCCCAAGCCTGGAGGTGTTCAAGACCAGGTTGGATGGGGCCCTTGTCTAGCTCCGGGCCTGGAGGTTGGTGTCCATGCCTGTGGCAGGGGGGTTGGAATTCGATGGTCCTCGGATGGTCCTCGGTCCCTTCCATCCCAGCTCAGTCTGTGATTCTGTGATCCCATGGCAAATCATGTCCCTAACACTGAAAATATTCCCTGTTGTGAGATTCTGGAGGAGAGTCTGGGAGGCCTGGAGGGAGCATGTGCTGCAGCTGTTTGGGCACTGCATAGCCCAGACAGGCCCACAATGGCCACTGAAACCCAGGTGCTCGTTCGCTGGCAATGCTCTCTTCCAGCACAGGGCCAGAGGGTTTAAACCTGCCATTTAAGTTGCTGAGCTTCACTGCCCTTAGGGCTATGAGCTGCCATTCCCCTCTGTTTGTGCCTGGTTTGCCTGGGGAGCTCCTCAGGTGCCATTGTCCAGCCTGGGATGTGCTCCTAGCTCATATCATGTACATTTGCAGGATCTGTGTTTTCATGCCAGCTGACCAGCATTTGTGTTTTGGTCGGGACTTTCCTTGTGGTTATGATGTGCAGGAGGCGGGGGATGCCGAACCGAGAGCACGGCAGTCCGTAAACAGCAAGGTCAGCTGGTGACCAAATGAGATTTTGCTGAAGTGCTTCTGTAGGAAGCAAACAAGATAAGGGAAAGGGCAACAGGCACATTACCTGGGTGAATAGGGAAAGTGAAGACGGGGAGAACAGAGCCTGATTATTATAGTCCATCCTTTTATCTTTGCAAGAGGGGGTTTCCATTCCTGAAGTTTACATTTCAAACTCACTTAAGTCTTTCTTTGGCCTCTCCCATCCGCAGGTCACCGCAGGAATATGTAAAAAGGAAATGTTTTATTTTAACAGAGCTGAACAAAATAGATGAAACACACCCTTGCCACTGCATAACATTCCTTAAGTTAAATCACAGAACCCAGGGTAACTTCTTTTTTTTTTCTTCCCCCCCCTCAGTCTTTTATTTCACTGCAAAGAGCCCATAGTATAATATTCTTTCAGGAAGCATAAATCGTATTGCTGGAAGTAATAGCGATCTCCTGAGCGAAGTCCCCGAGGAGCCTCACCACTCTGCTTTCTGAAAAGCAGCATTCAAGTGCATCCAGTGTTACCACTGACCCCGTGGGCATCCCAAGCACTGCGCTCGTGGTTGTGCGTGGGGAGCTGCCGGTGATGCCAGAGCAACCAGATCCCTTTGCGTGATGGTTTTCCCGGTGTTTTGGCCCTTACAGGCCGTCCCGGGTCTCAGGAGAAGCTGTCAGGGTCCTGCACAACCATCCTATTTCGGTCCCTCTTCTCGCCTTTCAATATGCATGTGTAAGTCCCGTGGATGTAAATAAAAGTTATGTATGCACATGGAGGGGGAAATGGATGCATTTATCTTGGCTCAAGACAAGCAGCATCTCCCCTAGGAGCTACTTAGGATGTTATTGAGAAGCCAACAGCAACGTGCGGTGGGCTGTGCCTTCCTACATGTGTGTTGCAGAAATTACTGGCGTGTTGCTGATGTTTATGGCGAACAAATAGTTTATTTCTGGGCTAAGAAAGATTCCAGTGTAAATACTCAACTGGCAGCTAGCTGGAAGTTTGCCACTTGAAGTTAAAAGGCCCGTGACCAATGGTGTCAGATGAACATTTCCAAGTTGGACAATGTACAAATGGTGTTCTTGGACTGGAATGGAAATAGATGAAAGTGGTCTACTGCAGTGCAAATAACAAACTGGCAACCAGCTGGCCATTGGAAAGAGAACATGCTATGGGAATATGCTTTCTGCAGAAATACTTTATTTTGGAGATAAGCATTAACAATAGGAAGATGAGGCTTGTTTAACAAGAACCATATGGTCTCGTCCTGCTTTTATTTCACTCAATGGCAGAGCCCTGATAGTCTTTCATGGGTGCAGGGATGGGGATTACTGATAATGAATAAGTAGTACAATGAGTGGCCTGATCCACTCTTGCTCTTGAGAAGGTGTAAACAGGTTATTCTTAACCCACGTGCTGATATTTCAGGAGACAGTAACTGAAAGGAAACAGAATTGCGGTGACTTGTTGAAAAACAACTTCTTCTGACAAAAATAAGCCAAGACAAATATCCATTCAAGATGATGTTATCGCACTGTGTGAAACCAACACAGACACATTTCCAAGCTGATAAGTGGAGAAGTAGCGGATGAGTTAATTAAAAGGAAAAAAAAAAGTATTTCTGTGGGGAGAAAACAATAGCCTGTAAAAAGTAGCTTACATGCAGATGGGGGATAAGGCAGGGACTTTGCTGGGGTGCTAGCCATGTCCTAAAAGCACTAGCTTACATTTTTAAGTAGCTACATATTCTATTCTGTTAGAAACATACAGTTAAAGATAAAAATTCATCATTGTAGTTTCAGTAGAGTCACCAAATTGATTTGTGCTACCAAAAGGAAAAAAAAAAATACAACAACAAAAAGCAAGCCAAGGGAGTGGAAAATCCTGTTTTGGGAACTTTTCAAGGATGTAAAACATCGTCTTGAATTGTTTACTTTTATGGGTAGGAAGTAAAAAAGAAGTGAAGTGAGAGTGGAAATGACATTCTCACCGCAGTTGGAAGATCACAGTAAAGCTGATACAACTCAACATTGCAAATTCATTTTTAAAACTTACTTGGGTTGTTTGGGTTTGTTGGTTGTTTTGGGTTTTTTTTTTACAGTGAATAAAGTTTTTCACAATTTTTTTTTCTTCTCACAAAAAGACAGGACTATGGAAAGTCTTTTTATTATGAAGAAAAATCAAGACATGAACATGAGAAAATACAAATCATTCAGGCAGAGGCTCAGGATGCCTGTTGATCTAAGCACTCACTCCCACTCACTTCCATGTGTCTGAAGAAAGCTTGGAACGTTCAAGGCTATCAAGGTTACTTTATGTTATGTCATTAGATAGATAGATTATATTCCTAACTCCTAACTAGTTTTGCTTCCAAAGTTTGTTTTTCCTTCTTTTTGCTTTAAAATAAGTGAACACTGGAGATGGAGGGAAACGATGCAGTTTGGAGTACATTTAGGTTCAGATGTTCAGTATTAGTTCATCTCCTCTTTTTATTTAGCATACCCCTTCCTCTTCCCCTTCCCTGGGACTTCTTTGTCCTTAGCATTCACTCTGATGACAAAACAGCCTTAAACCATTTCTGCATTTCTTCTAGGCTCAACCCCTATCTAAAAACACAGAGTCCCCAGCCCAAATTCCAGATATTTGGAAGCTGTTTCAAGATGCCCTAAGGCTGAAGCCGATGCAATACTACCTGGTTGTGCTCATGATGGACACACAATGCCAAGTGTGGTCCCGATCTGAGTCTCCTTGGAATAATTGGGAGGTTTCTACCACGTGGGACAGGGCGAGCTGCACACAGGTGAGACCTGATGGAACAGCACTTTGGATGGCAATGCCTTTAGGATTCAGGTTTTTTTCCCAGATTTCCAGTGATTCTGTAATAAAGGGGAATCATTAACAATTAATGTTTTTAAATATGTAAAGGATGAGTGCCAGGAGGATGGAGCCAGGCTCTTCTCAGTGATGGCCAGGGATAGAATAAGGGGAAGTGGTTCCAAACTGGAACATAGAAAGTTCCATCTGAATATAAGGAGGAACTTTAATGGATTACTGGAACAGGCTGCCCAGAGAGGTTGTGGAGTCTCCTTCTCTGAAGACATTCAAGAGCAATCTGGACACGTTCCTATGTGATCTACTCTAGATGATCCTGCTCGGGCAGCGGGGTTGTACTTAGTGATCTTTTGAGGTCTCTTCCAGCTCCTAATATTCTGTGATTCTTTGGATGATAGGAGACTGAGGCTTGATGTCCATTTACAGAACCGGTATTAATTTGGCAATATTACCAATAGACAAACATCCCCTAAAGAATGGGACCGCTCTGCCCCATCATCTCCCCATCTCCCCCAAAGCTGGGGAGAACTCTCAGATTTCATCCTTCTCACTCCCTCGCTTTTCTTCTCCCCAAGCAGCAGGGATAGCTGAAGAAGCCCGTCATCGTTTTATTGCTGTTTCTAATAAACACATATGGTGATGCATATAACAAGAACAACAGCGAGCCGCTATTGTTCAGCACACGGCCATATGTGGGCTGTCCAGCAGCTCAGCAGCTGCATCGTGAGTGCTCAGGAATGTCGATAGCCCAGAGAGAAAGGAATGATTTTTAAGGGCTCTGAGCCTCACAAATAGTGCGTCTGCTTTACATACCGCTGTTGCTAAAACAACTTCTGTCGCAGTGTGCCAAAGGCATAGAAGCGGCGTTAGTCACTGCAGAAGTTTATAAGGTGATTAAATTGTTAGCAATTACAGCACCAAGGCTGAAAAATTAGCTGGGACCATGTTGAAGGGAGAGTTGCAGAACGAAAAAACCCAAATAAATATATATATATAAATATTTTGTGTGTGTGTGTATGTGTGTGTGTGTGTGTGTGTGTATGCATTTCTCTGTGTGTGTGTTTATACAGCTTGTTTGGGGTTTTTTTAACATCAGATACTCAGGCACTTGCATATCTAGTACTCCACATAATAAAAACTTTGACCCCGGCACTAATCCATATTTATTTTATCCCGTTGTGCAAGGTTGAAAGGCATGTGATTTACCAATAGTTTGTTCTCCGTTAGCTGCATTTCCCTCTGGCCTCATACGGCTCTGCTTGGGCTGGATGATGCATACTTGAGTGAGGCAGAGGCAGCCCAAACGTGATGGTTGGGATGCCTTCTGTACATCTGTGTTTCTAACACTCTTCCTTTGCTGATGCCGTATTTACACAGCAACCTGACTGAAATTGAACAGCCCATCTGTACATCTTCATTCTTCCATCAGGGTGTTTTTTTTGGGGAGGAGAGAGAGAGAGAGACTGTGATCGAGGGGAAAAGAAATAAATCTTAAAAGCTGGTAACATTTCTTTTCAAATTTGGACAACCATAGGCAAGCAACCCGGTCTTTATTTGAGTGCTTGAATAATTTAACTGATTTTGTGTGTGTGAGATGCCGAGTACCTACTGTTAAAAAAAGGGAGGAGGGAGAAAGTTGTAAGGCATCCAAAAAATCAACTACTTGCATATGTCTCTGAGCGTGGATTTTAGAAGGCTAATTTAAATATCAAAGTGCAAATGGTTTTGGTCAGTGCTTCTAACAAATGGAGGGAAGTCCTGTCTCTGGTACTCCTGCGTACGTACGTATCGCACACGCCGTCTTCACGGCCCACAGATTACCTGAATAATGGGGCGTGATTTGAGGAACTCATACAGCCCCATGAAGAACCACATCCAGGCCTTCACAGAAATCACAGACCAGCTCGGACTGCCAAAATCCACAAACAGTTTTTGCCCAGTAAACGAAACCACAAACATTTGCACGCTCAGACATCCCAACAAAAAGTAAATATTCTGCATGACGTAAACATCGTGCACAGTAGCACCAGAAGAGAGGGGAAACAAATACAACTGAACTTCGGCTTAGTCCGTCTCAGGCGGTTCTTTCCAATGGGTAGAGCTGAAATGCCCACACCAACTTCCCTTGACACTAAAAGGGGACAGATTTCCCCTTTGACAGATGTACACAGCTCTTGGTTCCTCCTGGGGCTGGTGGCAGGACTTGAAAAAACCCGTGCTCCAAGGCCTGCTTTGCTTGGGTCTCCAGCATTCCCCAGTTCCTGTTGACTCGTAAGCAACGTGCAGCTTGAGTTTTCGCTTGCTCCTCAGCTGAATCTTTCAAAACTCGTGATTTCTCAGCGTGAGTCAGTGTTTTATGTAACCCCAGCTTGCATTCCTCCAAACCCCTCCTGAGCTCGGAGCACTCCGACAGCCAACCTCAAATTCTTCATCCTCGCAGCTGACAACTTCGGTCCTCCTGCAGTGGCATGACAGGCTCCTCACGCTGCTCCTGGGGGGTTTGGGGGCCCCAGCACAGCCCTCTTGGGCTCTCCTGGGACCGAGGATGGAGGAAAGTCAGTCTGGAGGAGGGAGCTCCGTGCAGCTTCAGTGCCCCGTGGGCAACACGTTGGGCTTTCCTGCAACAAAATGCCCGTTGCCAGTTTTGTTTCAGCTGGCTGTGCTCTTTTTTTTTTTTTCCTCTTCCCTGCATCAGGCTCAGTTTGATCCTTGCCCCTGCCAGAAATAAAAGCAAACTTGTCATGTAAAAGCTCACCATTGTCTGTACACTGATTTGGTGGATCGCACTCTGCAGGTACCTCGGATGGCAGATTCAGTTCACACCCCAGGCACCCTGCTCCACCTTGCTGGCAGCATCACAAGGTGGGCACCTAAACAAGCTCTTGGATTGGATTTTTACAACATAAGGTTTTTTTTTTCACCATTGTCTGTGAGCATACTGATATACATAAAAGCAGATAAAGCCAGTGGGAGAAGGTGAGAAGCCAAGCCCCATTTTTAATTCTGTTACCGCTGATTTTTCCCTTGAAAGGTAGAAAATCTTGACCCATTATGGTTCCTCTGACATCTCTCTGTCCCTATTTTTGGGGCAACTCCAAAGGGAACCTTTGGAGTAAACCAAATCTTGGATATACAAAGGTTTATCCAGGTGGGATAAACTCTCTGCAGCCCCTTGGCATCAGCACAGCTTTCCCATTCCCCTTGGGGCATCCAGGAACCCTCCAGCCTCTCACAGGCAGAGGGTTACCAGTTTCTGTCAGTCATCCCATCCCCATCAAAGCCAGATAAGGGGCAGTGAGCAACACCTACATTCCTGATGTACAGTATCTTCCTCCTGTCTTTTGGAGGGGGGAAAGTGCCCTTGTCCATTTACCTGATGCATTTACCTCCCAACAAGCTTTTTTCACCTCTGCAGGATGCCAACAGCTGTCTCTCCTAATGAAATGACGAGATACATCTTGTCCTCCTCAGCACAGAGAATTTAGGTTGGTGTTTTTGGGGTCATGGCCAAGCTTTGGAATTGCAGAAAGTGAATAGCCACCATGTTGGGATTCATCTCTTCTTCTTTCACTTCTCAACAAACCAGCACCTGTTCCAATGTGAACATCTTAATTGCTTCAGGAAAAAGGTACATCAAGATCATTGTTTCCCTCAACTGCATCAGTTAGCCTAATAAAAGAGGTAACCTCTCCATGTGTGTGGGGCTGGTCTTTACCAGTACAGAATGTTTCATTGCTAGTAGCTTGGCTGTATTTTTTTACCAAGGAATTTGGGTTCAGCCCTGTAGCCTTTTGCTTTGCCTGTGACCTGCTTTTGTTTTTTTTCCACTGCAGACCTCTAAAGTGATGCTTTCAGATGTGGTTATGTAGATTTAGCTGTAAGTGAAGAACCAAACAAATCAAAGCACGATGAGGTTCTTACTCCACATATTGGTGCTTCCTTCAAACTTTCTGTTGAAGATTTCCAACTGCACTTGTCATTGCACGGGCTCTGAATGAATCTATTGATGGTAGCCGGGGAAGGAAAAAAAAAAAAGGAAAACATTAATTAAATCCCTCGAGAGAGAGAAGGTATGTCATGAACTTCAAGTTATTTGCAAATGTTTCTGCCAGTATCAATAAATCCCTCAAACTTCAGGATAGGCCATGTTAATTACAGGATGGCATCGTGTATTTAAAGGTCGTTGAAAGCTCTGTCTGTGATCGGTCGTGTTCGAGCCGCGCGTTCACGTGAGGTGTTTGCTGTTTTACTACGTAGGCACGCGCGCGAGCAGCAATAGCCTCCATGATGTTTTAATAGGCTTTTATTAGTTCGTACTCCCCTTGTAATCTTGTTTTACAGTATGTGAGCTCAATGTGTTTGTGTCTGTGCTCTTCATGCACACGTCGCAGGATGCCAAAACATCCTTCTGCTTCCTTGTTTCCAACCACTTAGTCAGGCACTTGAACGCTTTCCAAATCTTGTTAAAAAACAGAAATAGCGCTATCATTTCTTCTTGGCAGAGTGCAGGGAAGGGAGAGGGTGGAGAAGGCAGTGGAGAGGTAGAGGAGGAGGCTGGGTGGCTCGGAGGTTAGGGGTCTTCATAGGTGAGCTCAAAAGAGCCTCAGTGCCGTAATGCCCAGACCTGATCTGGGGCTTCCCGCTGCCTCACTGTGAAAAAAATGGGGGGTTTTGGTTCACTTGTTGGATGGAAAAGTGCTGCAGAGATGGTCCTTGTACCTGCAGTTTAAGAAGTTTACAAACCAAAAGTCCCCTGGCCAAATAGCACAGGGCATTCCTCTGAGCTGATGTGCATTTAAAATTCTAAAATACCTCCTTTTTTTATATTTTTTTCTTTTTTTTTTTCCCCAGGAAAATTTGAGATAACATTTAGATAGTTGGTGAGGGACTTTTTCCTGAGTAAAAGAGATTTAAAAAATCAACTTTATTTTATTCACTGTTTTTTTTCTGAAACTAAACCAAGTAGGCAGGCTCAACCTCAATTCAATAAAAGCTTTGAATGTGCAGTTCTGGTGAGTTTAAAATTGCTCCTGAGACTGTTCAAAGTGATTTAGTCAAGTGCCAGCTTGCTGGGTAACACTGGGATCATGTAATGCTGGTGGCCCTGGTGTCTCACTGCTTGTACCTCTTTTTAATGCCTTTTTTTGTTGTTTGGGGTATTTTTGTACCTCTCATTTCAGTTAATTAACTGAATGCTCATGAGCCGAGTGAGCAGAGGAGGGTCAGTGGAGGGCATTTTCCCTTGGCTTGGTCTTGCAGATGTGGGTTCTCTGATGTCTACTGATGTCTACTGATGTACAACATTGTCCCACAACCGTCATCATCGTAGGAGACAGCCGTGGTTGCCTTGGTCTCCACGAGGTGGGAACATCTGTCCAGCTTGACTGCAGTCACTCAGTGTGTTTAAAAGCGTGTGTTGACACAGGCACGCGCCCACACACCCGCACACCCACGCAGAGCGTGATGAGAAGCCGGTCCTTAGAGCCTCAAAAAACCCAGATAAAAATAATGTTGCCTTAGGAAGCTTATGCTGCACATGAGCAAGATGACTGCAAGGCTCCCACTGCCTCCTGAGACGGGTCGGGATTTCACATTCGGTTAAGGAACTTTCCGAAGAGTTGTGACACAGCCCTTGCTGGCTGACTGCGCCACAGCTCATGTTTGTTCATGGTCAGCAAAAAAGCTGGTCAGGTGGTTTACTTGGCAGATCCCACACAATCTGAATAACTAATTTTAGAGGGTTTGGGGTCAGACTTAAGCTAGACGCAGGACTTACTGTCAAAAGTGGTCCTGTGACAGGTCTTGGGAGAAAGTTTGAAGTCAAGTACCAGGCTTCTCAGTCGTGTCTGTGGCCTCAACCAGACACATACAAAGGAGAACGTGGCCAAGTGCCAAGACTTCTACCTGGAGGGGATAGTATCTCTCTGCAGATGTGGCCTTCATGGAACCTCATGACAGGTAAGAGCTACCTGAACCAAGTTGGGTGGTGGTTGTGCAGCTCCTGGGGGTTGGGTGGTGTGTTGGACCACAGACCCTTCCATCCTGTTACCAGAATGATGTAAAAGAACCATTTTGCCAGGAGAAGGAAGCAAGTGAGGAGCTCTTATAGGATGGTCTGCCCTCCTGGAGATGGCAAGCCTCAGCTCTAGCCCTCAGGATGGTGCTAATCAATGGTAGTGTATTTTTTATTTTATAGAGGGTGTGGTTGGCATCATGTCTTGGGTTGGGTCTTCTTGCTCCTCCAGAAGTAAAGGAACAAAGGTGAGCCTGTCCTGTGATCAGCCTGGATGGAGGCCAGGCCAAGTAGGTTCATGTTAAACTGCACTTCTGAAATGATATGGGGCAAGGGTTTCAGGGGAGCAATGACCCCGCTTACCTCAAGGCATTTGTGGAAAGTGAACTATACGTGGCAATAATGATGGCAGTAGGGGGGATCCCTTGTGTAAGAAAACCTGACATGCAAACACACAACACAGCCCAGGACCCATCTTCATTGCACCCAGAAGGAGCTTGTGCAAGTGGAGAAAAGCCCAGCTTTTTCTCCTACCCCCCAAAGAAACATAATCCAAAGTTTATATCGGATGGTTTATGGGAGTTTATTGGAATATCCAACAGGGTTCATGTAGTGTGTCATAAGGTAAAGCCTGTTCATTGGTGATTTACAAGCAGTGTGTGCCGGTGTTACTGTAATTTATGGACCACAGATGGTCAGAGGGTGCCCCTGCTGACTTGTAGCTGAATAAGAAGCTGAGCCCTGCATGTCATCTGCTGCGGGTACCTCCGGCTCACTTCCCCAGATTAGCACTGATCAAGATTTGCCTTCCAACCCAGAGGGTCCCAAGACCTCTTGCCTTGCAGGCTGAGGCTGTCTGGGGAAGGGCTACAAGTTAGAAAGGCTGGGAAAAAAAAAAACAACAAGCCTGTCAGAATGGCACCAAAGGAGAATTGCTTTTTATGATAATAACTTCCCTTCTCAAGGCTGGCACTTCACTTGATGGGTTTGTGTCACCTGTTAAATGAAGAAGGAAGAATGTCAGACCCACCTTTTAAGCTCCAGTCTAAGACAAACATCTCCTCTACAAAAATTTATATATATTCATAAATCTCCCATGTAAAGACCTCTAAGATAGATCCTGTCTTTGTTCTCCCCATTTTACCCTTTTAGGTAATTACTCTATTTTACTATGACTTTCTTTCCTGTGCCAAGTTTACCTAAGTCTTCCCTTCTTTAAACCTTATGAAATAACTGTCTCTTTATTCCAGCACCGCTTTCTGGTGCCCTGGGTAATTTCTGCTGTTGGATGCACGAGGTGGAGGTGGGGATGGAGGGGACAGCACATCTGACCCAGATCTTTGGGAAGTTTATCTTTTTGGCCAGGGGACTGGTCCCCTCTTTGCTTTTCATTCCTCTGGTTGACAAGGTCCATTGCATTGCCTCGTCCTTGTGTCTTGCCACGCGTGGCCTTGTCCTGCCCACAGAAATACCACGATGCTATCCAGCGGGATCCGGCAGCTGTTGGAAGGACACGGCCCCGGGGCCGCCCGGCACCGCTGCTCGCCCGCTGCAGCAAGGTCATGCACTTTTAACAAGATGGCGCCAATCCCCTTTTTAAAGGGCATTGATTATGTTTTGTTAAAATGGGCTTTGAACTCAGCTGACCCTGTGCCGGTAGGACATTTCAGGGTGGGTTTGGGTGGTTTTTTCCTGCCTGGCCCACACTCAACACCTGTTGTCAAACACGGCCGCAAATGCCGCGGCGAGAAATCCACGTCTAAGATCAAAACTGAGTGGCTTGATGTTTGGGTTTTTTCCCCTAAGAGTAAAGACTTAAGAGAATTTGGTGGCTTCTTTGGTTAATGAAAGAAAAAAACAACCCACAACTTTGTTTTTCCTTATCAAGATGGAGGAAAAAATCCCACCCTATAGACAAAAGAAGCAGAAGGAGAGCTGTAATGGAAATAAAATTGACAGCCTCTCAAAACTCAGGTGGCACTTTCCTTTTCCAGTTAATTACAGTTTTAATTACATGGCTTCTTGTGACTCCTTGATACCTAATAAACTAGACTCTGTGGGGCGGCAAAGTTGAGTTTTGCTTGAACTGCAGGTGTAAGGCTCAGCATGAAACATAAATCAACTTCTTAAACACGTTCCCGGGGTGTGTTCAGGCTTTTTCTTCCTATTCGCTTGTAAAAATCACATCTTTTCACCATTGTTGGGTTAAAAAAAAAAAGGAAAAACAAAAAAAGAGGTTGAAGCTACAATGTAGCGAGTGCTACATTTGTGTCTTTGGATAGAAAAATCCCCTTTTACTGGGGAGAAAAAAGGCACTTTTTTGTGTAACCTTAGGTTATAAAATTCTAAATTTGAAAGGAGTGTTGCATTATGCTTATAGACCCTTCTTCCCTCATTATATTATCGCCCTTGGAAAACAGAGGGTGCCTGTTTATTCTTTGTGTGTTGTGCCAGGGATATCTGTGCTCCAGTCAGGTTCAAGCACAGAGCCATACATTACCCATGAGCGGGGTAACACCCTGATGACCTGTTGTGGCAAAAAGCTGGAGGCAAATGTGGTCCAGAAGTTCCTGTTGTTCTCAAACCTGGGACAGCTGATGGGCCCACGAGCCTCCATCAGGGAGCGATACTGTCGTGACCATACGTCGTGATAGTCAATGGGGATTTCAGGGAGTAGAGTGTCCATCTTCCTTCTTCCCCAAACCAAACAAAATTATTTAAAAAAAAAAAAAAAGAGAGGTTGGATGGAGAGGAGGAAAGGCAGCAGGAGAACTTCACTAGTGACATTTGGCTGTGTGTGCAGAACATGAGCTACAGGGTTTGAGTGTGAGACATGAGTGTATCAAGAAGTCCTCAACCTGTGAGACACAATTTGGTAGGACTTTTTTTTTTCTATTGTGTTCATAAGGAGTGGCAAGGGAGAGCTCTGGGACATACCTGCCTGCTTAGCAGCTTTCCATGGCCAAGGTGGGAGAAATTGTGATGTCCTGCCTGCCTGTCAACGTGAGTTCTTTGTTTCTGTTTTTCTCCCCATCGCTGATAACACGAAGGATTGCTGTTGCACTGCTCCTTGGCTGGACCGGTGTGCTGAAGCCAGCTGATGCTATTTCTCACTCCTCTAAGCGCTCCATGAGCATCTGCCCTGCTGCCCACCCACCTCCCCATGACACACCTCAGGCCCTGTCCTGTGAACCTCGATGATCTCTGGAGGTCCCTTCCAACCCCAACAACTCTGTGATTCTGTAACTTTGCTGACATCTCACTGACAGCCCTGGTGTTCAGAGCCACCAGAACCGTCTTGCAGAAGAGACTTGTGATTCCAGTTCAGCAAAAACCTTGACTAAGGGTGAACCACAGGCAGGGCTAACTTTTGGAGGATAAGGAAAGCCTAAAAAAGTCCCCATATCATAAGATGAGGAAAGCCTTAAAAAAGACCCTAAATCATCTGTTTTTCAGCACCATTTGTCTACATCTCTGTGGGGAGTACAGAGGGAAGGCACCACTTGGGCTGGACCCCACGGCTGGACCTGCTTTTCTTCAAGAATTTCTTCATGAAAAAGCCATTGCTGCTTCCCTTTGCAAACACCTGACTGGATCTCTGAAGGTACTGCTCGTGTCCTCTTCTGATCCCTCCATCAAACCCTGCTTTGACACCTGTGGCAGATGAATTGCAGAAAATGGGGGTGGATGGGGATATTTAACCTTCAGTTTGTCTGTGTCCATGTCTATGTCCATGTCTATGTGTTTGTTTACCTTCACTGTACAGTGTATACTGCTGCTTCCATACTGCCTGGTCAGCATAGATGTCATCATGACATGGGCTTTTATGCCAGCCATGGTCCTTGAGGACCTCAGTGCCACGGACACCCAACACTCTGCAGCCTAACTCATGAAACCAGAGCAGGCGTGCCTTGGGCAGACAGCTCCGTGTCTTTAAATACCAGTGTTAGCTCTGAAAATTGACTGGGGAAGCAACAAAAAACCCAACCCCAACCCTACAGCCAAGCAAGAATTTGCAAGAGGAGAAAAAAGAACTCCTTCCGCCTTCCTCCCAAGTAAAGTGTTTCATCATCTTTTTCAATTAGTCTTGGTTTTATTTTTGAAACCACACAGAGAGGGAATTATAGCATTCTATATCCTTTCATATATAGTTTTTTCCAGAGTGGGAAAGGCAGGGTGAAGTTAAGGGAGCTAAGGAAAAGGAGGAGAGCGGGGAAGGAGAGGAACGGGACTTAGATAAAAGGTTAAAGCAAACAAACTTGGATGTCTCCCATTCCAGTGGTGTTGAGAGCAAGAAGAAAGAGGAGAAAAGAAAGAACAAAAAAAAGATCACAGATATAAGCAAAGTTTTGGTTCACAATGAAGAAAGGAAGCAAAGCTTCCCAGCTGAAACAATATGCATTTTATTTGCTTCAAAGTGCTTCTTGTGATGGACAAAGAGGAAAAAGAGATGTGAGCACGTAGGAGTGGTGGAGAGGTTCACGTGCTGCTGTGTGCATTGAGCTGCTTGTCCCTTGAGACAGGTGGGTGCAGGCAGCACCCACCAGCTTCCTGGCCACTAATGGAATGCCAGGGTGAATGACTTGAGAAAGTTGCACCATTGAACTGGAGAAAGTAGGAGGAGATGTTAAGGAGCATCCTCTAGTGAGTAAGTCCGTGTGGTGTCACTGGTCCCATCGTGGAAGGGGAGGGTGGTGGCGGCAGCGCTGGAACAGCAGCATAGCGTGCATTAAACCATATGCCACCAACCCATGTGGCAATGTGGTCTGAAGTCTTTCAAGGCGGTTCCAACTTGGAAAAGGCTTGAAAAGTTTTCAAGAGGGGTTTTTTACGGTCTGCTGAAACACAAATGGCCATTTTTCATTCTGCAGGGAAAGTTTATCTGGAGGAAGGCGGGCGAGAGTCAGTCACCCTCAGCCCCAGCCGCCTGGCTCCCGCTCCCGAGCCCGGCAGAGGAAGCGTCGCGGTGTGGGGAGCGTATTTCTTCCCCAGTTGTCGGCAAGCTGTGCTTTACTAACAGCATAACAGATAGTGCATGAAGGAACATTAGCCACAGAAATGATCCCGTTGGGAAAGAGGCCTGGAAGAGGTTTTTCTTTCTAAACTTGACGCAAGGGCTGGGAACCCACCCGGTGCACATCTGTGCAATCTGCCCGAGGACAGAGGGATCAGGAGACCTTGTTCTTGCTTGAGGCAGCCATGCCAAGGTGGGGTGGACTTAGCTGGGGAGGGTTTTTTTGTCCCCACGTCATGCCAGGGAGCGTGGGGCACCAGAGATGCAGCAAGGCATGGGGACTCTGGGTGGGGAGAGCCATGCACGACTGTGGCTGTGTAAGGGGATGGACTGAATGGAGAAATGGAATGGGAGAAGCAGCAGCACCATCCTGAAGGCTGCAGGAACTGCTGGCTGTGCCTTGAGTCACCAACACTTTCAGCCCTTGACTACTACACTTGGTCATCGTGCTCATGTCCCTGTATCAGACACAGGCACAGTGGTGGTGTGGAGGATCTTCATCCCCTCAGTCATGTTCAAGGTATCATTTGTTCCGACACTGTACAGCATGAAGAACCAGCACTGGCTTGCAACAAAAGCTGGTGAGATCCAAAAGGCATTAAATAAAATGGATGGGGAGAAAAAGTCCAGGTGCTCAGTGGTTTACTCACCTGTAAAGCGTTATGGCTATCTGCAAGGTGAGGTGGCCAACTACATGGCAGGCATCTGGGCTTTCTTTGGAGTCACATGTTTGTTGATGGGTTTTTTCCTTCTAAATTCTGCTCCTGGCATATTTAAATTAAGGGAGAAAAAGAGTTTCCAGGAAAACATAAAAGAGTCATGACCCTAATGGTTCAGAAAAAGAAAAAAATCCTAAAAATTTAAAAAGCAAAGAGGAATAACATGCTCCAACCCTGCCCTGAATCTTCCTCTCTTTTGATCTCATGGATTTGGAAGGAGCTTTGTGACTCCTGAAGATCCCAGCTCGTGGCCTGCTTGAAAGCTGTGCTGGAAGAGGCATCACAGCAGTGGAAAAAGGCTCCAAATGGTGGTCACGTACCTGCCTCAGAGACACTGAAGAGCACAGAGAGAACAACAGACCATCCAGCAGTGTTCTTGCCCATGGACTATGCTGCGGATCTGTTGCCTTAGGGGATCAACTATTGCCTGGTTAAAGAAGTCTGTATCTATTGTTTTAACTCACTTGGCTTTTTTTTTAAGCTGGTCCATCACAAACTTGGTCCAAGCTCGCCTGATAACCCTGGGCTTTAACTTTTAGGGGGAACAGGACTTGTGATTTACTGGATAGCTGTGGTAAGCCTAACGAAATACAGGTTTGATGTATGTGATGGGTAGGGGCTACTGTATTATAAATATTTTGTAAGTTATATGGAAAAAAAAAGAAAGCAGAGAGGTTACAGAAATCATATTAAAGCAACTAAGTAAATGCAAAGAAGGCTAAAGTGTCTAAGTCTATATGGTCTAAAGGCTAAAGCAAACCAGATCTCCTTTCTAGATACTTTTTCCATGTACAGCATGGCTGGCCTGCATAAAAATAAGGCAAGAATTTAAAGATGGGGTGGGGGGTGGGGGAAAGAGAGAGATCTAAAGCATTTGGTTGGCATTGATAGCAATCATTTCAAAAAGCCCTGGAACATTTAAAGAGAATTAGAAAGGATTTTGCTGAAATCAAAGGGAAAGCACTTTCCGTGGCTGGACGCGTACTTGGGTATCTGCAAACTGATTACATCAGAGTGAGCAGAACAGCCTTGATCATCCAGGACTTTAAAATCAGAAGAAAGGGGTTTTCCTGTTTGGGCTCTTTTTTTTCTCGCTCACACATCTTACAGCTTTCATTCTCCTGACTACTTGATGGTAAAGTAACATTTATTTTGGCACGGAGGCTCGCAGAGCGCTTGGAAAGGTCCTGCAGGTCGAGCAGCTACAGCGCACGCTGAACCAGGGAGGGGGAGAGGGGGTGAACAACCTGGAAATATTTAGGTTTACCTTGGGAATCACTCTGGGGGTCTTTTTTTTTCCTTTTTTTTATCCTAACCTAAGTTTTGTTTTTCAAGAAGAAGTGGATACCTTCACGCCTTACCGCAATATCCGCTGTGGTGCAGACAGGGCTCCTGGCTCGCCGCCTCGCCAGCCCGCCATTCCTCCAGCAATGCCAATCCCATAACCAGCTGCGTGAGCCAAAAAAACGGTTTTCCCAAGGATTTTGCCATTGCAGGTGATTTATCCGTGGTGTCAGCCAGCACAGAGAGCATGAGGGAACCCCTCTTCACCCTTGCTCGCCTTCGTCTCCTTCACGCCGGTGGCGTTGGCTGTCTTGGCTCTTTGCTGTGGTCCCTGCAGCCGGCTGGAAGGGAGCTGGGATGGTGCCTTGCTCAGGCATCCTCTGCCAAGGGACCCTTTCTGTTTGTGAAGCAAAAAAAAGGACTATGGAGGGGAGTGAGTCAAATTGCTGGAGCAGACGTTAAGCCCCACTGATGCTGAGGGCATCGTCTCTCTATACCCTCCCAAGGGAGAGCACTCTCCAGCACCCCAGAAGGTGGTTTGGTTTCTGAATCCTGCTGGAAATAATTCCCATTTGGGGGTTTTTACTTTGGTTTTCCTTTTTTTTTGTTAATGTTGTTGGTTTGGGGTTTTTATTTTCAGCTTTCTCCTGGCCTAGGCAATGGATTTGGCCAGCGGGAGGTGTGGGAGCAGGGGAGAGGGGACTGTGGCAGAGGGGAGCGGGAGGGAGACCCTCCCCTCACACAAAGGCTCGCATTGGTGGGGCGCTCCCCACCGCCCCACTCCTTGCTCCTCCCATCCAGCAATGGACAGAGCAGGGCAACACGGGGGATGGGATGAGATCAACTGAATGGCGTGACCTGGGGGTGGGGAGCGTTGGAGGAGGTAGGGAGTAGGGTATTTTTGCTTAAGTCCAAACATATGTTTGATAGAAATTGTAAAGCTTGAAATCCGGGGCGAGTGCAGGACTGACAGAGCAAATCCAACACAAAGGGGGAAAAAGGAAAATGAAATTACATTCATCCTCCCCTTTCTGCCATCCCTATGTTGTCAGGTTCGGTAAAGAAGCGTAGAGGTGACCCCATCCTGAGCAGCGCTGACCAGAGCCTTTCCTCACCGTTTGACGGGTGCAGAGTGAAAACCTGCGCCGGTCTCAGGTCAGGGAATGTCTCTTCTTGCTGTTTCTTCCAGAGATGGTTCAACAGCACCAAGGAAACATTAGATTTTCCCTGTCTGTGCCCAGGGTACCAAGGGCGCTTGGCTGCACATCTTCTCAGCGTGTCTCAGCTCCAGCTGCCGCCCAGAAGAACCTTTTACAGAGAAGGTGGGGTAGCCAACCCCACTCCTCGCCGCTCACAGAAAGCAAACAAAGAGCAAAAAGGGCTGATTCACCTATTAAAATACACGGGTTTGGGGTTGGGTTTTTTTTTTCAGATGATTTTTTTTTATTTCTTTTTTGCAGGATTTTTCCTGCCGCAGTTCTTCTCCTAAATAACGCCAACCCAGCTCGCTGTTACCATCGGAGAGGCTTTACAGTGCTACGGAGAACTGTTTCAAAGGTAGAAATCACTTGACCTAAAGACTCTCCCTGGAGTGTGAGGGCTGTACACCATGTTTTCCCTCTGCCAAACCCTTTATTTAGCACATGCTAAAGGACTTTTAACATTTAAAGATCCCTTCTGTACATCCTTTAAATGTCTCCATCCTTTGCTCTTAGATTAATATGTCTTCTGTGAAAATGAGATAATTGATTACGGAGCCGCGTTATTTACAAGTGAAGTGTTGTTCGTGTATTGACCTTTCATTTCTATAGCTCAATACTAGTCCTTGTACAGCATTTTTAATTAGCGAAATGGTAACAGAATTAGGACGAAAAGGGGCCAGGACAAGGAGCTTATGCAGAGGCTTTTAATGAAAGGAAACTTAAGGATCACTCACATGTTTAATACTGCAAAAGCATAACATTGGTCAGGTTCTACATCCCAAATCCCTGTTTGGAAAGAGAAAAAAATCTCCTTCTGCTTCCAAAGGCACTGCGAGCAGGATAGCAGGAGGAAGGGACTGATCAATAGACACGAGTCAGTGTTTGCCCTTCACCCGGGTCCAGCAGCTCTTCTGCACCGGGGGGGGGGGGGGTGGTTTCGGCCCCATCCCCTTGATGAGTAACCTGCAAAACCCACCTTAGTATTTCAAGATGAAGAGCACCAACGCAGTCCAGGGACTTGGCTGTGGGCAGAAAAGGAAAGGTCCTAAACTATGATGCTAGGAATGCCAAAGAGGCAAAGCATGGAAAATTCACCCTCCCACAGCACGACAGGGGCTACCTGGTGCATCCGAACCATCTGACAGAGCCAGGCTGGATTCAGCAGCGACACAGCCCATATCCCAGATGGGTCAGGCAGCGAGTGGTCCGGGCTGCCCTTCTGAACGCCACCCTGAGCCACACCGCGTTGCACTCCACGGCCACAAGCTCAGGATGACTCAAACCCAGCTGGAAGAGGGATAAAGAGTAAGCAAGCCAGGAAAAAAAAAAGAAAAAAAGAATGAAATACGGTGTAAACATAGTCCACGGGAGTTTGAAGTTTTAAAAGAAATACTTTGTGCTTGGGAAAGGGAAGGAGCCCTCATGAGAGCCACAAGCAGGCTTGGGAAGACTTTGGATTTCAAGAATAACCAGGAAAAACCGTGCGTATGACACAGTCCTCATGTAAATGCTTCGGTCTGTTTGCGTCTGGCTCAGTTTGACCTCTCAGATGAGTAACTGTTTCTAATGACGGCAGGGACCTTGACGGGACGAAGGCGTGCTGGAGGCAGGCAGCTCTCCGTGGCGTGCGAGCCAAGCTTCCTTAAGGTGGCTGGTGGTCAAAGGCAGAGACAGTCACAACAGGCAGGAAGCACGAACCCTGGCAGCGCTTTCATTTCCACTGATACACGCAGGCAAACAAGCGGGCAGGCAGAAACCAGCACCTAAATTTAGCTGGGCCACGTGCTTCTAATAAAACGCCAAACAGACGGCGCTGACCTCGGGTTGAGTCCACCGTCCTTCGCCAGGAAGGTGAAGGAGGATTTTTCCACATGGACTTTAATGCACTGAGACCCAGGAATATAAACATCTGAAATACAAAGCAAATAATTTTGCTCGGTAACAAAGGTGTTAGTTAATATCCTTGCAGCTATAAAGGAACTGTTGTAACTGCAGAAGAGAGATTTTACATATACATGTCTATATAGATGTATAGATATATCTCTCTATTAATGCAACAGAACATATTAAAAATTAATGTCATTACAAGTCTGGAGAAAAATATTAGTCTCGAATAAGGTCATTCAGGACAGAAAGAGGAAAGTAACAGAGGGAAGACTTTAAGGGCGTTCTTTTCAGCATCCTACAGATGCAGAGAACTAGTGTGTGTCACTCTTCAGATGATTTGTCTGGGGGAACGTTGATCCCAGTACACACGGACCCACGTGCAACATCCACTGAACCTCGGAAAGAGAAAGAAAAAAAAATGCTCTCTTTGGGGAGTACAAATGTGCTGTTTTGTTGGCTAAATCGTTTGCAGCGTGTGCTTTGACCGAAGGACATAGTTTTCTCTCTAAGGGGATGCTCCTCTAAGTTTTACCATTTTCTGATGTCAGCAGTGATACCCCGTTCTTACTGACCAGTCACTCCTATTAAATGGCACAGCAATGGACAAGATCCAGTGTATATTCAGTGCTGGCTGTAGCTGGATCTCCCACACAAGCGAAATCGTGTGCCTAAGCCGCAAACCAGGGATGCGATTTTGCAGGAGGCAGCAGCAGGCTCCTGGCACCCCCAGATCGTGGCTGTCCCCTTGCCTGCACAGAGAAGTCCTAAAAGAGGGCTCGGCCATCCCAAATGACCACGTTAGCCCTCACCACAGCTGGAAACAGAAGATGGGGGGTGGTGGGCTGCAGCTTGAGCACAATATATCCCATACATCCAGCTCACTGGGCTAAGCAGGACACGGGGACCCCTCAGATGTGAAGCCAATAGGGAGCACTCTGGCTACCTGGGATTTTATAAATCTTTCAGCTATCAGTCTTTCAGAGCTCCAAATGCAAAATCCAGCAGCCCAGGATATCATGTGGATTTATGACTCGGGATTTATGAACTGGTCTGGATAAAATAAGAACTGCCTTGACTTTTTTTTTTTTTTTAAGGTTTGAGGAAAAGAAATAATAAAAACCGAAACCCTGATTTCCCTCCCCCTCCACTCCCCCTGCCCTTTTCAAAGCTTGCTGTTTATACATATGTAGATGTTTTGTATATCTTCAATTCTTTTGATTTATTTTTTCTTTAATTCTTACCTGTGTGCTTCCTGGGGCTGGAAGCAGAGCAGAACAAGAAGCTCTGCTCTCACAGAGCTTCCTGCCTGGCAGGAATCACTCAGGAAAAAACACGATCTCAAGGCACTCCCAGTCCTGCTCCCGGAGTTCGTCAAGGTGCCAGTAGATGTTCAAGGAGATGTCTGGATGTCTCCAAAGAGAGGGACATCTCCCCACAGTGCCACTGCTCCAGCTCTCTCCCCCTTTCATCACTTTTTGCTTAAATAATTTTGCATCCCATATTACTTTTCGTTGTGGGAGGCAGGTTTTTTTCCAGGCATGCACGTGTGTGAAGCAGGTCCGTGTTGTACACGGGTACATACGTGAGTGTGCGTGTCTACTCCTGTGTACGTTTGCACGGCTCTGAATAGGCACAGATGCACACGTGTATATGTACATACACACATACATATAGTCACATGCCTATTTACAGCTGCACAAACATACAGGCACATGTACATTTAGGAGAGCATTGTGTGGTTTATGTATTATTTCTTTGATTAGAAACCAATACAGACTATCCCTTTTTAGTTATTCAGCAGCACGTATTTGGCATGAGAGCCCATCCCAAAGGACTTTCTCTCCTGCTCTGTAACTTGCAGCCTTCCTTTCAAGTTTGCTCATTTTATAAAAAAATAAAAGAAGGTATTTACCTAGCTCAGGAGGAAAAACTGTCAGGCACATTTTTACCTCCTCATTGAGGAGGGTCTTTTTGCACCTCTGCCCACAGTTTCTGGGTGATTTTCTTTCTGCAACCCTGCATTAGCTCTCTGATCTTCCTTGTAGAATGAAAAAGTCACCCAAATACATAATATTACATATATTTAAGTGTGGGCTTTGCTGAGTCCTGGGGCTGTATAGGGAGAAAAAAGCTGGGGAGGGCAGTCCAGTGGTGGATGTTTTAGCCTCTTCTGGTGGTACCCCAGCTGCACAGATGATGCTGCACCAGCAATAGATAAAGGGGGATGGTGCTCCTGGAGCAGCTGAACTTCGCTCTGTGCAGGGATAACAAACTTTTACGTCACCTCTCGTGCCTGGATAACCTCAGGTGGAGGCGCTATCCTCAGCCAAGGGATTCAAACCATCCAACCAAACCTGCTCAGCCCTGCGAGCCACGGCCTGGAAACACAACAGGCTCGAGCAAAGAAATGTTACAGGTTACACTTTGTAGGTCTGAGACAAAATGTTTTGCTTTCTTTTTAATTACAACACAGTTCAGAGCATTACTCAGCATGACTTGCTGAATCCCGGGAATAATTTCATTTGGAGATTTTTGTCGTAAATAGAATTAAGGAGTCCAAACCATGTCTTGGAGCTAGATAAAATTGCTACTTTAATAAAAACAAAAAAAAAAGCCCACCACACAAAGTGTTATTAATTATTCAGGGAGAATTCTCCAATTGCCACTCCTTTTTAAGCACTGAAATGATATAGTGAGCTGCCAGGCTTGGGGTGAGGACGCCAGCAGACTGCCCCCCACCTCTGCATCCCCCAAACTCAGCTTTGATTAAGAAAGCCTGCTGAGAATTTCATATGACCAGTGAGATTTAATGAACACCAAGAGAGGTGGTAGCTGGGGACATGTCTTTCTAGTTTTACCTCCACCAAGCATCCCCTGCTAGTCCAGGTACGTGCTGCTGTTCCCAGTCAGCATTTGGGGAGGATTTTGAAAAATAACTTTTCTCCTTTTCTCCTCCACAAACAACTTCTTGACCACTTTTCACACCACTGGCAGCCAGAGAAGGGCAGATGGCTCCCACCACAACTCTGGGGACATGGCACCTCACACCGGAGTGGCTGTGACGAGCCTCTTGCCTCTCTCCCTGCAGCACCCAACACAAATCCCACCAAATTATTGCACCCAGAGGGGCTGGATGGCTAAAAGCATCTTCATTTGGCTGCTCGGGGCCGTTACGTGGCTCCTGCTCACCCCGGCCCGGGTCCCATCTCTGGCGCGGTCTTGCCATTAAACATCTATCTCTCCAGCTGGGGGCGAGGGAGGGGGCCAGGGGCAGGCTCTTGTGCAAGGCACTAAGTGTCTGGACCCCTCTAAGTTCAAAGGCACCCTCCCTCTCACCCAGAGGAGGGATGTAGCCGGCCGGAGGATGGCTGGAGGCCACACAGACGGGAAGGTATGTAACAATCCATTTATCACTTTGCAAATATTAGTGCTGCTCGCATTTGCTGCAGCAATATTTCTTCTTGGAAATTGGTGAAGTGAGTAATAACAATGTTATTTATTCTAAGACCTTGGAACTGAGAAGCAATAACAGGGGGGACAGTTCCCTTGAAAGCTTTGGAGGTGTTGGAAATAAAACTGG
>VXBZ01004235.1:2295422-2306026 GCA_013399135.1 Heliornis fulica
TATATATATATATCCCTCTTTTACTAGATTATACGGCTTTGGCACTTACAGATGTTAGAGCAGACAAGTGTCGGATTTCCCGATGTCAAGCAGATTTCCTAATTTTTCATAGGCTTCTCCTGTTGCATTTTTGGCCCGATGTGAGAGTCATCAATTTAATTTGTGGGGCTCGGCGCTGAAAAAATGGGGATATGCACGGACATGTGCTCTACTGAACCCTGAAAACCTGACAGGCAGCCTTCTGGCAGCCCGCGGTTGCCCCTAGCTCAGGGTTTCAAGAGTTAATGAAAACTTGGTTGTATTAGAAAGGCTTTCTTTTTTTGCAGCCCAGGTTTGTAGCAGCATAATTATGTTCAACTGCTGTTGTTTGAAAAGGGCAAACAGCATCTTAGGCGCAGAACAATGAAATTACAGCTGAGATTTAGGTTAGCAAAAGCCGTCTTCTGCAGGCTTTTATGATTCATTATTTCCCATTAAATACAGTATTAGAAGTGTACACCAGATAGCTCATGGTTGCTGCGCTCAGAGCACATTATCTATATTACACAGGTCTGGGGAGCAGAATTAGAAAACTTTGGGGGAATGAGCAATATGTGTTTGCTGATAGAAGTACCATATGGCTCATCTTCCTCAATTGCTTTCATTGCGACTCTGATGCTGGAGAAATTAAAGTTTTATTTGATGTGGCACAGCTTAATGAACTGTCTTCTGTTAGGAAAATTGAATATGTTTCCTGTTATTTGAGCACAGAGCCCTCATGGTTTTGGCTGATGAGGGATGCATTATGTATTGTTTATTTAGCATTTTGAAAACAAAAGCAGATATTGGAGGTAAAATTGATTACTGCAGGATACGTTATATAATCATATTTTTCTTTCTTTCTCTCTTTAATTTACGGCCCTGCCTATTATTTTATGATGGCGGGGTTTTTTGTATTCCCACTGCCCATCTCCCCCCTACCCCCAAAAAAATTAAAAGGGGGGTTGGTGGTGCTGAGTTGAAGGATATAATCTTTGTTTTAAGGCTGCACAATAACATTTAAAGCTGGAGGAAGGGCATGAAAGAAAACAGAAGTGGACTTAGAGCTGCATTAACCTGCAGGCCCAGTGGCTGCTGTGCCGTTGGTCTGGGGATGCTTGAGGACCGTGTGCACCGGGCTGTCCTTAGGAGAAGACTTATTTCTCTCTTCTAGCTGGAGGACACAAAGACAGGAACATCCAGACTTCAGTGACCAAATACCCCAAATCTTACATTTCTTAATATGCTGGAGAGAGTTAATTACAAAACGTTAATGCCTGGAGGGGAGGGGGGGTGGCTGTAAACAGGGAGGATGCAGGAAAGTGCTGGGTGGAGCGGGGCCTGTGTTACCTGGTGCTGCAGCATCCATCCTTAATCTGTGGCAAGAGAGAAGTTATTGATGGAAAGATAGTTCAGATAAAAGGACACGTGTGGGTTTGGGCTTTATGTGTTTTGTGTGTGCCCGCCCCTCATCACTGGCGTGATAGCAGCAGCAATCCAGCGATAGACAGGGCTGCATGCACTAACCTCCCCTTCTCCCCAGAAATGTGAGCAGGTAAATATATTTAAACTCCGAAAATTAAGGGCAAGAAGTACCTCTGAAGTAAGTTATTATATCCACTTGTTGGAAAGCCCGCCCAGCTTTTGCCATTATTGATCTCCCAGGAGAAAAAAAAAAAAAAAAAGAGAGGGGTGGGGGGGAAGTAAAAACTAACTGGGATAGCTCAGCACCTCTTTCCTGCCCTCCTCGCTGCCCTGACAAAAAGGCAATTTGTCTTGTGTGCCCTGTGATGTTTGAGGACTCTGGCAAAGGCGCATGTTAAACAAGCCCCGCGCAGAATCTAAATACCATCCATTAAAAGAGAAAGTCCCAACGTGTTTATAGCAGCCGGGCCAAGGCGCGCGGCCCTCGCTCCAGCAAAACTCCCATTGACGTCAGCGGGGCTTGTGCTTATGCAAAGACATTGCCTTGCACCTTTTGAAAAGAAGAAGGAGAGAAAAAATAAAGGGGTGGTGGGTGGGAGGGAGAAAGGGGGGAAAAAAAAAAAAGGAAAAAAAGATGAGTGGTATTGGAAGGAGGATGTTGCCTTTGAAAATGTCTTGGAGCAAAGTGGTTAAGCAAAGCCTGTACAAACAGTGCCTATAAATATTTTCCATTCTGTACAGCTCTTCAAACAGTTCCCTGCTGTAATTTCAGATGAGCTCAAAAATAAATAAATTATAGCACAAGGGAGAGAGAAAGAGAGGGGAAGAAAAAGGNNAGAAAGAGGGAGAAAGAGGGGGGGGGGGGGGGGAATTTAGAAAAGGAACCCCCTCCCCCCAAGACAAACAAGCAAAAATTACATTACAACCAATACTGAAACCACCTAAAAAACTTCATTTGTTTTCTTTCAGCCTGATCTATTTCCCAGAGAAGAAGAAACGGGTCGGTTTTTATGAAAGGCTGATCCATGACCGGAGCCTCCTTTGAGGAAGACCATTATGCATTGTTATCAGCATGGCGTAATTTGACTGTTGACAAAGTATCTGTGGCAGTGAGAATGAAAGCAGTTAGAAGTGTGGCGGGTTGTAATCAAGAAGATGCTTAGCTGTGCAACGCTGCATCTTGAGCAGATTTGAATCAACATTGCCTTGAGGGGACACACACACATCCAAAAAAAAAAAAAAAGAAAAAAACCAAGGGGAAAAAAAAAAAAGTCCATTAATTTTTAGTGGGAAAATTAGAGTGGCACTTGATGAAGTGAAATTTGACATGCGTTAATTGCTCCGCAGCTCTCCTAATTAGAGATTTTCAAATTCTTTTACTGCTGTCAGCCTGATGCCACATTGTCTTGCTGGACAAATAGTCAAATTGGGTTGATCTAGAAGTTGTACTTGGAGATATTAGACTCGGGCTCGTTTGCCACCGCTCCTCATTTTCATGGGAGAGTTATCGGGGGATCGTGGCTTACGAAGCGCATTTGGGAAGGGAAAAAGTCCAATAAAATGCGGATTAATATGAATCAATGATTTAGCAGAGCTTGCTTAAGAGATTACGGGAATGCAAGAGGTGGACAGTAAAGCAAAGGCGTTGCAAATAAACCTTTAACCTTTGTTACATCCACGCCTTGCGTAACATTTCAAATCCAATTCTGTTTATAACAAAGCTGATAAATCCCGTTTGGTTTGGGGTTGGGTTGTGTTTCCTTTTTTCCATGCATGTTACTTGCGACGTGGCGTGTGGAGGCAAGGGGTGGGATTCAGGGTCCTGTGTGCCGTTTTGCCCTGACCTGACAGGCCACATAGCAGGACCACGTTTTGCATCAAAAGCCAGTCCCAAGGTTGTATGAACACAGGTATTGTGTTGGTTCTGAAAGAGTGATTTTTTTTGTCTCTTTTGGTTTTTTCCTCCCCCCCCCAACCTTCACACTGCTCACTCCTTCCCTCCCTTACCCTTTGAACTCCACTTAATTCATTAACATATTGAATTTTTTCAATTTTCCATTTTCTTGCAATAACAATATTAATGCCAGGGCCAAGGCCTGATTGGAGCTAAATTACTTGTTACCTGCTGGCATTTATTTATATGGCATTGAATTATAAAGCTTTGCTATTGTCATGCCTTGGGCGAATTGTTTATGACACCAGTAATAGGAGTAATTGTTATTGTTGAAATTACCTGTCAGCTACCCATAGCAGTGGCCCTTGTCCCGCTGACAAATAGTGACAGGGGAGAGGGATCCTCCGCACGTCCTCCTGATGACTTCTCCTCTGATAATAAGGAGTGCAGGGCCTCTGATAATTTGCCTGTCACTGTTGAGTGCAGCTCAGAGAGAGTTGGCCAAATTGTTGTCATTCACTTTGACAAAGACAGCAAAACGCTCTGGAGCAGGAGGAGGATTATCAAAATAAATGAAAGCGCTCACACGTCCTTTGTTTTGGGTTTTTTGGGTTTTGTTTTTTTCCTTTTTGCCTTTATGCCAGAGCTGCAGAAATAGGAATACATTTCTTAGCGACACGACTTCAGAGGCAGCACAGTGGTGGCAGGGAGGGGGGGGTTGGGGAACGATGACAACACGAGGGCTTGTGCAATTTGCTTTCTGTTTGCCTGAAATGTTTTGGTTTCTAAACAGAAATTAATTTAATTTTCTTCTATTCCCCCTAACACCCCTCCTCCCAAGGCTGGTTGTGTTTCAGAGATTACTGGCTGCCATTGCAAGAGAAAGAGTGGCGTTTCTTTTGGGTGGGTTTTATTTAATTTATTTATTTGCTTATTTGTTTCTCATAGTCAGCAGCATTTCTCTGGACTCTTCTCTTGCTCTTGTGTTCAGCACCGTGAAACCCACCTCTCCATCCAAACGCTGGCGCAGCAGTCGGTGATACCCCACACACAGGGCGGTATGCCTCTCCCTCTCCACCCTCTACCAGCTCTGCAGGCTTCTGCCCTTGCCTGAGATATTACAAATATTAGCCAAATTATCTTCACCAAGGTATTATTTCCCCTAGGAAAGGAGGTTCTGCCACCAGTAAACCAAGTGGACGTTCAGCCGCTGCTGCGAAGGACCACAGCTAACGAGGCTTTGTGAAGAGGTGGCGTTATTTGTCAGAGCCCATCCATTTACAAAGAAAAAAAAAAGAAATTACAAAAAAAAAAAATATTACAAAAACTCCCCCTCCACATCCCGCGACTGGTGTGCATGGGAGGATGCCCACGCTCAGCAGAGACCCGCTGCCAATCACACCCTGACACCGCCGAGGAAGAGGGATGTTTTACACTGTCACGGCAGTCAGGGCTGCTCGAACCACGGGTTTGGGGCGAGCATGTTACACCTTGCCCAACGCAGCGCCACCCACCCCATAGCCCTCACAGCTCATCTTGTAACTGCAATAATTCCCCTTTTATTGGTCTTTACGTTCAGGTAACAACTACCTGGGGCACGAAGCACCTCGGGGCTGCTTTAGGCCCTTCACCCAACCACCCACCCCCTCTGCAGCCTGTCCCTACCCGATCAGCGAAACCTCCCACTGCGTCACCAGTGTATCATTTTATTAGCTGTAACGATAGCGCTTGGTCCGCGTAAATACCTACGGGCACCGCCTCGCCCCTTGATTTGCTCCCCGAAGGAGCCGGGCCGAACCGTCACCGCTGAGAAATTTCATCGGCGGCGAATAAATCTGCCGAATTCGAGTCTTTCATTTGTAACCATTGGGCTCAAACGCATAATTTAGCCAAATTATCAGCTGCCTCCATCTTCCCAGGGAACGAGTGCAAACAACGTTTTAGGAACAGACATCTAAATTTAGTAGGGTCTTGAATAATTGATAGGCTGGTGTGACAGAAGATAGAAACTTATGTTTCTAATCATCCCAAAGCATTTCTCCTTCCTCCCACCCCCCACCTCCCCGAAATGGAGTCACTTTGTTTGCCGTTAAATATACGGAAGATGTCCACTTAACAAGTATAAAATTGTGATAGCGCTAAGAGGTTACCCGCCGTAATAAAAAGCAGGGAACGTGCCTGGGAATGCGATCTGTAAGGCAGATAATTTTTAAGGATGGGGCTTGTCCTTGCTTTGTCTGGGGAGAGGCACATTAGTGATCCCGGTGGGGGTGGAGAGGGGGGTGGCAATAACGCGTGTTTCCAAATGAAGATATTTAAAATGTGTAATGGATCCCGGCGTGTTACTGTAAAGCTGCTGTTTGATGTGTTTCCTATAAAGCCCAAATGAAGCCTCCCAGGAATGGCTGTGTGTATCCTGCTCTAAGCCGCGTCGGAAAACAAAGTACGTTTTTAAATGGCTATATTACCAATACTCCGACAGGCTTTAACACGCGACCGTCATCGGCCTCCCTCTACTTGCTCCCGCTCCGCTCCTGCACGCAGCGTCAGGATAACCCACCTTTACATTTCAAGCCCATTCCAAAACGTGAACTTTTAGCAAAGAAGCGATGGCTTGTGGAGCCGGATCGCCGGAGTGACTGGCAGCACATTCCTTTTTCTCCCTCCCTCCCCTCGGTGCAAGGGGTCTGAAATGCCCATCAATGTCAAAAGAAACTGCGCAGATCGCTGCTACTCTAAATAAGGCAGAGTAATGTTGGGGGGGGAGAAAAAAAATAAGGAAAACCCTCCCCCCCAAAACAGTGTCTCTCGATGGATTAAAATGACATTTCTGTACCGTGTCAGCGCGGATGACAAAGCGTCGTGTTTTGCATCACTTTGAGAAGATATTCTTCAAACACATTTGGCGTATAAACAGGCAGCAAGGTTTTGTTTGAAACGTTTAAGATCAAAACTTAGGGGAAGAACAATTAATATTGCCTTTTAAAATCCCCTGTTATTGTTAGAGATACATTTTGTGGTTACTGACTATAAATAAAAGCAAAGGAACGGAGCCATGGTTTCTCACCACTGCAAATATAAAAAGGCGATTTCCAGAGTTTTCCCTTTTTTTTTTTTTTTCCCCTTCCCCCAGGTTTTAGGAACAGCTTGGACAAATATCCCTCACAGAGGACATGGCCTCGAGTNATAAACGGGATTAACTGTATTTAAAACAAGAGATAAAGGACGGCTTTTTATTACACTGAACAGTCTGCAGCGTTTCCACACTCCTCTGAAGGCACTTCATGCCTGGAACAAAATATTCCTATTTTATGACACTAGGCAGAAAAAGCAAAATATCCTTGTGATAATACAAATACCAAATCAATAGAGAATGGGTGAAAAAATAAAAGAGCAGGGTTTGGAGGGGTGGGGGGTTGTTATTTCAGTTTCTGGCCAAATCCTGAGTGATTTTTGTTGTTGTTGGGATTTTTTCTTTTTTTTTTTTTTTTTGCAGCTTTGCAGCAGGATGAGAAACCAGGNNNNTTTGCAGCAGGATGAGAAACCAGGGAGAGAAGTATTCCTGTCGCTGAAGGAGCTTTCCCACTTTTTCCTTGGGCTGCAAAAAAACTCACCGTGTGCTGTTAATACAAAACTAATGGCCAGAGTGCGATCCGAAGAACCAGCCTGCTATCAGCTGAATTTCAATGGAGACTTTCTCAAAAAAATAGGTACAAAGAAAAGAATTTAGACAAATTTGCCTCTTAACCTTTAAAGATTTCCTGCCTATTCCAGTATGTCCTTTATTACATTAATTTTTTATTTAAATTACACCATTAACTGGATATGAATTTATCAAGAATACATATATTGATTTATAAAACAGTATCATTAATTATTATAATAGCTAGATGTAGCTGATATTACAAAGCCATTTAAAGGTTTTTAATATAACTTGGACATACATAGATAGATAGACATTATGGACAAGACTACAATTTAAACTGGCTACCAGCAGTTAATGAAATCCTTGATTTATCTCCTCGTTTAGAGATTGATTACATTGTTGCTTTGTAAAACTATTTATTTTATGCCATTTTTCAAAGGATGTCTCAATAAAAGAAAAAGATAAATAAAAGATCCAGTCAAGTCTCAAAGCAAATTTTTCGTATATACTCTCTTTTTTAATGCTGCTGCTATTTTTTTACGAGTTTTTAGACATCACCTTCGTGAAGAATTGGCTTTCTTGGTAGTAGCTCTGTTCACAAAAGCACAATTTTGCATATTTGGATTTTTTTAAAAAACAAAACCAAACCAACCAAACAAAAAAAAATAAAAAGAAGAAGAGGCTGTCTTCCCACTAACAATCATGTTTATTTCCTAAAAGAAAACCCAGCAAAACGCCTTTCCGGCAGAGATTTCCTAGGCATATTTTTTGTTTAAGCTGTGGAAAAACAGGACTTACCCTAGTGCTGCAAAGCAGTCAGTCATGGAGAACATTTTGATTTAAAATGCAATCTGAAGAGAAGGAAAAAAAAAAGGAGGAATGATATAAACAAACAGTACACCGCTTTCAAGTTACTCCTAAAATGTTCCTAGCTTAGCTAATACACTGAAAGTTTAAATCTTTACACATTGTTCTTGAGGGGCTATGTCTCTTGACTCTTTATTTATATCACTTATTCTTGTCTGGCAACATATGTTACCGATTTATTATAGTATTTTTTTACTGTTAGCCAGACAAATGTGAAGGCTAGCCGAGGAGGGGTAGTTGCATCTGATGAGTTTAACAATTGCAGGGCATCCTTTAGGGGTAGCCAATGGGCTCTTTTGAAGCTATAATACTCACCATTAACCATTTTCATGCTGACATATTTTTATTGTTGAAGTTGGGGGCTTCCCCTGTCGTCAGCCTCTTTTGTTTTCCATGGCTTCCTTCGCGAGGAAATCGAACGGGGAGGTTGAGAGAGCTGTTCATCCAGCAAAGGCTTTCGCAGGCATCTCGAGCCGCGCTTTTTATAGCTTTGCATATAAATCTGCAATTAAAGAAAGGTGTGAGGAAAAGAACACTTTAAAAAGAAAAAAAAATCCAATTCTGCAACGCGTGGCAAATGCAAACAAATACTAACCGTAGGTGATCAGATTTCTCAGGGCCATTACTGACACCAAAAGGTAACAGGGGGGGAAGACTTTTCTCTTCAAAGACAAACAACCCCAAATTATTTTAAATGGACACATCAACAGTGGAGGGTGAAGTGGCCAGGACAGGTGGACATCACATTTTATATGTGGCATTTTTAGGTGACCCATTCTGGAGTGAGAACCTGAACTCTCCCCACCCTTTGCTGCCTGCTGATCATCTGTCCTATCTCCTTGTTCAGTGCCAACACGTTCTTGTAATTCCAATGAAAACTGTACAACACACACACACATATTTGCTGCTTCCCCAGGCTCAAGCTTCTGGGAGCCAACAGATCAATCAACACAATCATAACCAGATCTTGACACCTACCAGTACGTCCTACTATAGATGACATATCCATCTTGGGATGTTCAAGAGCCCTGCTCACCTCGGACCACCAAAGCAGACTGTAGGGTATGCTCCAAATTTCCTGCCATTGGGGATTCAGTCAGATCTTTGGGATAGGAGACAGCTCTAAAAAGTTGGGTTCCATTTCCCTCACATCTTCAGGAAACAGGGGAAGCGGCTGTTTAAGATGAGGCCACAGGTTCAGAGCCTTCTGCTGGGGAAAGAAACACAGACAGCGGTGTTTGGGGTAGAATAAATGTGGGAGTAGCAGTTAAGCTCACCAGTCTCCCTTGAAGGGGGAGGTTGGGTTGGTGGATCAAGGCATGTCTCCCAACAGCATTAGTAGACCCTTCACAAACACCATGTGAAATTGCTCGTACTGGGAGAAGAGGGTAAGAGGAATACTCACGTGTTTTTTGGATGAGGATTATTTTTCTGACTCAACAGCTTAGCTGACCTACAAAAATATGATTATTTTTCTTATTTTTTTTTTAATGACCAAACATCTATCCCCTCTTCTTATTACAGGTTTTTTTTCGGGAAGAAACTGAACTTGCTAACATAGATCTGGACTCAGCAGCATGCAAAAATCTTGCTCACAAATGAGGATTTTTCTTTCTCTTTACTTTTTTATTACATTAAGCTAGCCTAACTTTTACCCATTTTATTCCTTTTTCTTCCCCCCCCCCCCAAATTACATTTTAAATGTACTTTCTTTGACCTCCTGCAATAACTTGCTCAAAGTGACCCTTTGGAAGCAACTCTCACCCCCTGAAAGCCGAAGGAGGGGGCCCAACAGGACTCCTGTAACCCGGGCTTGGAGTCTTGATTTTTCCTGCTTCTGAAAGGTTTTATTTAGGCAGGTGTCACTAGTGTCCCAGGCAAATATCAAATATCCAGTGGCATTATCGAAGCTCGGAGTGGGGAGTTTATTACTTATTTAATTTTCTGCTGGAAGGACATCACTGGCAACTTCATAATTAAGCCAGCAACCTCCCTTTGATTTGTTTATTCCCCCCACCAACCTATTTTTTTTTTTCTGTGGGGAGGGAGGACCGCGGCTCAGTCTCTCAATCACTCTTTCTGTTTTGTCCATCACCTTGGTTTCTTTCCCCTGTTTTTGACCTGCACTTTTTCTGGATCAGACACTGGCAGGTTGAGAGGTAATAAGAACCAGATGGACATAGTGCAGAAATTGCCCAAATGGGTACGAGAATGTGGGGAGCTGTCAGGCATGGAGAGAAGCTGGAATTTTTCAGCAATAAAATGGGATTTATCGCCACTCTACCACAGTCATTGCCGACAACCGTTTACCTTGACAGAAACCCCATTCCAATAGGCCATGCCGATGCAGATTTCTTTCTTTTTTTTTTTCTTTCCCCCTGCAAAGAGTGATGATTGGTATTTGTTCTAAGGCTCAAATGGCCTGCACTAAAGGTGAAGCATTAGGCCAAAGTCCTGTATTCCCCACTGAGGCAAATGAACCTGCTAAAATAAGTTCCTTCCACAATAGCTGTGTAATTGAAACCAGAAAGTGAGAGAATTTGATAAATTGCTTGACCCTGAAGGAATGTTAAGGTCATAAATTTTCATTGCTTTTTTTTTCTTTTTNTATGTTTAGCATTTGTCTCCAAATTCCAGCTCGCTCCCAGATCATTACCCATTACCTTGCTATCTTCTCTCCAAAGGCAACTATTACGGGGCTTGGAGCATTCCTACCTACACCTTCCTAGGAGGGCTGAAGGACACAAAATACTC
>VXBZ01004235.1:2306205-2339038 GCA_013399135.1 Heliornis fulica
AAAAAATCTTCAAACCATTTACAGGGAATCAAACATTTATTGTCATTCTCCCTTTTTTTTTTCCCTTGCTCTCCTTACTTGGAAACCTTTTAGTTGAAAAAGGACGATCAGTAATTTATTAAATACTACATACAGATGTCCTTTCGAGTTCAAAAGACACAATCANCCAGCCTTGCTCCTCTCTCTATGCTTGCCACCATGAACAAATAGAACCATTCTAAAATAACAGGCTCAAAAGGGATGGAGGGGAAACATAGAAATATTTTGGGTTTGTGTATGTTAGGTTGGGGTTTTTTTCCTGCAGTAGCAAAATTTACTTATTCAACTGTAGCAGCTTCTGCTTCTCAACTGCTTGAAACATGCCATCGTACAGTAACTGCTTTTTATAATCTCACTCCTTCCCCCTTCCGCCCCCCCCCCACTTTGAATATAACATTTCAGAGGCAAAAGTCTCATTGTCACACTTCAATAAGGCATTACGCTTTACATAGCCATACATACTTAACCCAACATGAAGCGAGTTAAATAATCATTAGCACAGTAACCCATTGCTATCAAAAACTTATTGGTCCTCTAAATTTTAAATTAACGGCCTGTCTCCCTGTTCTGTGTGTGCGCGCGCGTCTGGTTTTCAACCGCTACACTGCAAAGCCATGGACATTTTATTGGCACATATTAGTGATTTGCATTATTGACATTTCAATTAAAAATTAAAAAAAAAAAAACTTAAAAAAAAGCACAGGGAAAAATAGTTCCTGCTGAGCTGGTTTATCTCTAGACCCCTGATTCTTAAGTAACTCTTCTAAGTGTTAATTAGCAGACAATATTTGACGAACCAGCTAAGAAGTGTACTCTGCTCGCTTTTAGCCAGGTCTTTCCAGCTCAAATAAGTTTCCCTAAGAAAGCACCAAAAAGAGAAGCTAAAGGAAAAAGAGAACTGAAACAATGCCCCCATAAAATCCTAGAAAAGACTCGATCATTTTTACTCACTTTTTCTTTTTGGAGAAGTAAAATATGACTATGGTGGGGTGAAAGGGTTTCTTTTTTCTTTTTTTTTTAATGCTTTTTGAGGGATTTTTCCCCCCTTACCCCCCACCCCCCAGCTATAAACATTCTGACCCAGATCCCCTTTTTCCTTTTTTTATTTCTTCGAGCCACAGAGTAATTTCAAATCGTTTTAAGACAGTTACTTAGGCGGAGAATGAAGGAGTATCGGCTGCGTTTCAATTAGAGAAGGAAAAAAAGATAAAGACTTGGAACGTAACCGAAAAATGCAAAGTGACATATTAGGATGAGAATTTTCAGCTGTTGCTGTATAAATATTTTAATAAAAAGTTCTAAAATAATGTGTCTGCCTCCTGCTCTATAAAAGAGAGGAGATTATGAAGTGCAAATGATGCAGCTTAGATGTATAGATCCGACTGGGATTTTTCACCATTAAAGAGTCTGTCCTCCAGAAGTTGGTTTTAGAGCCGTTTCAGACCCCCAAAAAAAGTATAAATCTTACAAGCATAAATAAAAGATGACCAGCAAGTGGCTCCAATCACTAATATTTTTTGCAAACTAACGTTCAGCTGACGCAACTCGATTTTGTTTTGCATCGCATTAGTGTCACGGCGGCAATGACTGGCCTTTATTCACCAACCCTTTGAGTCAGCACTTTGAGACATCTTTCAAATTAGGTCATACTGCAGATTTGCCACTGATACAAAGGTTGATTAAGAGAGCTTCACAATTTTAAAGGGATGTCGTGTGAGGAGAATTAAGGTCTGCATGATAGTTCCAGGAAATGTGAGGCCCCGTAACTACGTGGAAATAATGTATGGGCTCTATGGGGAAAGAACATATTTCCTCAGAGCGCTTGAAGGAATACTCATTTACAATTTAACCAAGTCCTCCCCCTGTTAGGGAAGAAATCATAGGATAGGTCTCAAAAACAAGCCATGAATTACAGCGCAGAAGCAGCAAGATGAGTCCTGTTCTACTCTCGCCAAAAGTCAGTCCCCTCCTCTCCCCGCTTTGATCTTCTTAGGAAAGACATATTCCTCCCCCTGCAACCAAATCATCTTGGCTTCTGCTTCCCATCCCCATCATAAAAACAACCCCATGTTGCAACATGACCCTTCTCACATTCATATAGTGATTCCAAGGTGAAGCTAAATTGCTGTGTAAACCTCGCTGGAAATGTTGAACGGGATGACCAGAAGTGACCACCAACCACAGTGGCCAGGACCAGGCTTGAAAACGAGTCCAAACCTGATTCAGGCATCCTACTGAGGCAGCCAAACTTCCCCCCACCCCTCCACCTCCCCCCATCTCAGAAGGGGCAGCAGCTCCTCTTGTTCTGGTTTCTGAGCACGCAGGAGAAAGAATCTCAAAGGGAGATACTGTCTACTGAGCACTTCTGGAAATCTGGACGCCTCATTGTTGATGGCTAAGTGAGAAGCGAGATGAATGATCTCTTTGAAGGGAAAGCTGCCATTTTTGTAGCACTCAGGGATTTTTATTTTCCAAACTTTCTCTCTTTGCAGGGAACAAAAACTTGTGAGGAGCTGAGAGTTCCTCTTAATTAGATGTAAGTGGATGAAAGTCAGCCACCAGCTTCATTTTGGTTTAACTCCTTGGCCCACTTGACAAGGCAAGAAGCTGTTACTACCATTGACTTTGCCTAACACAATGATGCTCAGGATGATGGGGGTGGGGGGTCGAGGCGTGGGGAAGGAAGGATTTTGGCTGCTGCTATGCTGAAATCAGTGTTTAACCCTCCTGCCACTGAAACTAGAGTCCCCCCAATTATCTTTTCTATGCTCAGGAATAACACCATGGTTTAAGGATATAGTGACAGTGAAATAAAACATAAACAATTTAAAATCAGGGCCCGAAGAGAGATTTCTTATAGTACGAGTAGCCATGAAAGCCAGAAAAATGTTTCATATTTCCTCTCATTTCTGTGCAGCAAGTCCCTGAACTTACATTTCTACCTTGGGCAGCTGACTTTATTTCATGGTTTCAATGTTACGATCGCCCTCAGACCTTTCCGTTTCCCGTACGTTTCTGGATTCAGTCACTTCACCCACAGCCCTCCCTGACAGTACAACACCTCAAATCCCTCTGCCTGGCAAAGTCTATTTTATTCCCAGTCACTTTCAATTTGCCTCTGGTGTTTCTCCGAAGGGTTTAGTTGAACGTGATTTCTACGACCAAAAACACAAAGGAGCGGGAAAGTGCCAGGCCACAAATGACAAGGTGGCCTGTGCCACTGCCAGGAGTCGCTGGAAGTCGGTGTTTTGAGGAGAACTGAAATACAACTGCGGGTTTGATTTTAATATTTCGAGCTACATTCGCCCTTCAGTTCCTTAACCCTGTTCTCTACCAGGTAAGAGACAAATTCATATTAAATCCCAAAGCCACAAGCAGTAAATGAGATTTAAAGACAGGAACAGCAGCGACAAAAGAAACACGTGTACCGCATCAGCCCAAATTCAGTAGTGTCCCCCCACCTCCTGGCCTGCAGAGCTTAGCATGGAGGTAGCTGCTGCTGCTGCTTCTGGAACTCCTGCCCATCTCCAGCATCCATGAATCAGGCAAGAACGGAAATGAACTCATGCCAGAGTGACTTAAACCAATTGTGGGAAAACAAATTGGGGGTTCCTTTAAAAAAAAAAATGTAAAAAAAAATAAATAAAAATCCTACAGCCTTTTGAGTCTTTGTGGGGACACTGAGAACATGCTTTCAAGATCTTTTGTTCTGCCCTAAGGGATGGAAAGCTGCTCTTAATACAAGAAAACAAAGCCCTCCACTGCCACTACCAACAAAAAAAAAAGCTGAAGCGCTTATGAACACTTTGCTCCGGGCGTTGGAGCAGTAAGGAAAAATCATTGCAACCATCACAAGACTTGGCAACACCAGGGCCATGCCAGCAGAGTGCTCTTCCCCATTACTGTAAATCACAGGCTGAGCCCAGTTTGTTGCGAAACAGCCAGTTGTGGCTCCTTGAATACGATAAATAAAACCACCGTCCCTCGGTGCACTTGACTTGCGTTTGTGGAGGCAAGGGGAAAATTCACGCTTCTGCCCAGGGTCCGGACAGAGGCCAGCTGATGCTTCAGTAGGGACAAGTCACAAAGAGGAGCTACAAATAAATATGGACTTTCTGTGCCTCCATCCCCGTCAGCACACTGCTATGGCTGAGACAACCACTTTAGTCATGTTAAAATTGCAGTATGGAGTATTTTGAGATACTGGGCTAGAGCTCGTTTTGGGTTGGGTTTTGAGGGGGGTGGGGGTTGGTAACAACATCCATACTTGCAGATACAAGCCAAACGCACAGTCAAAGCAAAGCTCAAGCGGTCCCTGGGCTGGGGCGACGCTGAGGCAGGTGATGGGGGTGACTATCACTTTGACCCAAGGAACCAGGAGCCTACCTTACAACTACCAGCCCCTGACTGCATGCCCTCAGTGCTGCACGGCCCTGCTTTGACCAGTGAGGATGATATTGCCAAGCCTTTTTCTCTGGGAATACTTTAACAGGTACATTTAAAACTCAGCTTCTGCAAGCTATCAGCCACCCACTCTTGTTCCAGGAAAACTCACACGGATGGTAAAGGGAACAGGACACAACCAGGGAGCGGGGCTGCATAGGTGTACATCAAACTGTGCACATACTTCATAGGATCGCTCCTGCCCCACCATTGCTTTGCCTCTATTTTCTACCAGGCAGAGACCCAGCAGAGGGGCAGCATGATGGAGCCGGGGCTGAAGCATCTCTGTGGACAAGACCAGTTCTGAAACCTGCCAAGCAACCCTCAAATACAGCAGGCAGTAACACCACAGGGCTCAACCAAAACCATTCCAAAATAATCGATTCGAAGCCCTTTTCTTACTTTGAGCCTCTCCCCTTCTGTGCATACCAGATCAGCTGAATATTTATAGAGAAGGTTGGAGGTCAGACCGTTTCATTTGCCACTGTGGCCAGGTCGCCAGCTGGCAGGTAGCACCTCTCCCTGCCGCGCTGGGAGCACAGCATCCTCTGAGCGCCAGCTGGCTTTCGGGGACACCGGCGGGGCGAGACCTACAGTAAACCAGAGTCACCAAGCTGAAATTAGAATGGGCCCTTGCATGGGGATATTTAGGCACAGCTTTATTTTGCAAGGGATAAGATCCATATTTTAAATCCTTTTCTTCTTCCTCATCTCTTTTCTCCTCACCATCAGCTTCACAACTCAAAGTCCCCTGTGATACGATTGTTCCTGCTAAGCCATATAGACCAGAACCCCATATACAAATCTATACAATAAGCCCTACGTCTTCATCAATAGGTCTTGCCTGAAAATAAGCTTAAACTTCACATAAGATGAGGAAGAGACAAGCAGTTAGGGGGCAGCCAGTTTGCTCCAGTGGCTCTATTGAGCAGATGAGTAAAAAAAACAGCTAATTAGCTAAATTTATTAATATGCTGCCTTTTTTTTTCTTTGGAGAGGATACAGCTACATTATAGAGGTGAAACATGACTTTTGATGATCAAGCAAGCAGTGATTAAATAAGGTTAATCCTCATTTTATATGCTAATAGGATATTTATAATCTCAACTGCATATCCAATTTAGCTATTTTATTTTCCGTTGTTAAGAAAGTATTTCTTATTAGCAAAAGAGAATACCCCTACGTTCACTGCAGATGCTATTTTAATTGGGCTCAAGTGCATTCTGTGTAATTAGTCCACTTCTCTAATATTTCATCTATAATTACACCATGAACAATGTGCTTAAATTTCAGAAGGTCTGCCAGTTTAATTTTTTTTTAGTTTTAAATAAAACTGCTAATTAATTGGTGACCCTTCCCACGGACAAACAGTTCATTTTGTAGCCCAGCCCCAGGGCTCTCAAAGGACCATCTTTTCAGAAGTCTGAACACCTTGTTTTGACACACTGCCTCTGATCTGATAAACATGAAAGCACTCACACCATCCACCCAGCTTCACCAGGACCACCATCACAAATGTCCTCCCAAGGTACCACAGGGCACACGTGACTTCAGCAGCAATTTTAAACACCAGTTGAGAATGGCCAAAGAGAATAAAATAACTGGATGTTGCTTCATCTCATCCACCTGATAAGATGTCTCCTTGGTTTTAGAGAAGACAGCAATGTGGTGGAAAGTTGAGGGCTCCCATACTCCATCACAGTAGCACAGCTCCATAAGAGAGCCAAGAACAAAACATCTCCAAACACAGTGCAGGTGAATCTGTTGCGATACTATCAGCAGGACCAAATGTCAGCTCTAAAATACATCCTCTTGAAAATATCAGGACAAGGTGCTGCTTGGAGGCTGGAGATCAAGCAGAGCTCCCAGAAGAAGAGAGCATAACGTACAAGTCAGTACATGGGGCAAACACTATCCTCTGTAAAACACCTATATCAGTTTCACTGGCTGCACCCTTTGCTACCAAGCTTACTGTCTTTTGTAGAAGGTGGAATGGCAAATGGCTGATACAGCATGACAGGACAACAGTGGCCCTAAGAATAGAACCTTCCCCAGCCACACTTTATTACCCTCCCCTAAACAGCAGCAAACCACTGAGCAACAGGCACACATGTATATGACTTCATATGTATGCCCAAACACATACCTGGTCATGTCAAGCATGAAGGATCTTTGCTTCATAGTTCTCAGACATCTATTTTGCAAACGCCTCTTTGCAGCTCTATCTCAGGCTTTGCTTCTGGCAGAGCATCTCCAGCTGAGGTAGCCCCATCCAGCCCAGGATTAGCAGGGAAATGGCAAGGACCTTGAGGTTAGCTGCCCCACTGCTGCCCCAGCAAACTACCACCACTGCCCACATCCATCCTTGGTTAGCTCATCATGGCGTTTGCCTTCAAAGGAGCCTTATTACTACCAGCATCTAATGATTTACAATAACTGCGTAGAAAAGGGAGCCCTAGAAAGAAACAGAAGACACCCAAGGTTAGCTTTCCTACCTTCTCCTCTCTGAAAATACCTTCAATTAAGTGAGAAAAAGATATTTCATCACACAGCAGAATCCAGCCCTACATTAAATTCACCGTGGGAAATTCATGGTTGCTTCATCTCACCCACCTAATTCTGCTGCCCAAAGGTTTGCTGTTGTACAGAAAGAGTGAAAACATGGCAGGGGAAGGTTCTCCTACTTTCAGGACCACAGTTGTGTCCTAGTGCTTTGTCCCCAGTTTTCCATTTGATCTTTCACTAAGTAAGTTTGGCAGCAGACTATGTTGCTGGTGAAATTAATGCAAGTATGTTAAAGAGGCAAATGTTTAGGAAATTAACTAATTGCCCTACATTAATTTCTGCAAGACACAAACCCTTGCCTTTTCATGGTTCCCACCCCAGAAGTTAAATGTTTTCATGGGCATCAGAGCAGGCAACTGAGCTGGCAGGATGGGCAGGAAAACGGCAGAGAAAGCCAATGTGGGAATGAAGGCGATGGGCAAACACATCCCCAGCAGAAGACAGGGGTGAGGAAGAGGCAAAGCCATGCTTCCTGGAGCTAGAGATCATAGTGAACATGGAAACCCCTTTGTGGTGTTCCAGGACCATGTTGCAGGCATGCTCCCATGTCCTCCTTCCCAAAGCACTCTCACAAAAAGCCAGCACCTTGGATTCAGTCTTTTCTTCTCCCTACAGTGTATCAAATCCTGGCTGTTATTTGGGGAAGGGGAAAATATTTTTAAAAAAAAGCCTGATCTCTTCCCATCTGCTGGGGAAAGCCAAATTGCTACCAATCTGGCTCTGATGTGAACTAGCTCCTTCTGCCCAGAAGTTTATTTTTCAAAACAAGCTTGCCTGAAAAACACTGTTTATTTAAAGCACAGTATAAATGCCAGTAACCCAACATGCACAGGGAACAGCACCCGGAGGTCTCCTGCTTAGTGCTTGAAGGCTATTAAGTAAATCAGGGGAAAATTCCTCAGGAAATGGTGGGGTTAGGCCTGATGGGCATCCCTGTGTGATTAAATGCAACTTAATGAGGTCACGGGTGACAGATTTGGGTGCAGAACTGTTTAAACAGCACACAGAAAAAAAAACCCACACAACTTCCATAGAGTGCAGGGGATGGGAATCGGGGCTGGTTGTTTTATCCCATGATGCAAAGAACACCCCAGAAAGGGTGGTCTTTGTCCACTAAAAAGGCAAGGCAAGAGGGAACCACAACAAAAAAATAGGCACAGGGAAGGAACAAGTTCACCTTGGCCAAGACAGAAAGGGTAGCAAGTTAAAAGTAAACAATTTCCACATTCTGCAATTGATTTCTTTTTAATTCAGAAAACAACAGAAACCATGATGATGTGATTTCAGGGACCAGAACAGACTGGGAAAAAAAAAAAAAAGTATTCAATTGCAGCACACATAAGGATTCAAATCCTTAACAACTTATGCCATTGAGCAAACCTCACGGGGGCTCTCAGCTAGGAATGGTCTGGATAGTGTCATGAGTCAAGGTTAGCCCAGCATCACTTTGATTTCTTAGAGGTTAGAGAGGGGGATTTAGGTCACAACACTTTATTTACTCACACACACAAAACCACCCCAACCATCTCTAATAGAAAATGTTTGCCCTGATTGAAGGAGCTAAATTCTGCTGTCATTCTGCAGGACTGTGGGGTAATTACATTGGCTTCATCCAAGCTCTTGGGTTTTGCAGATATGTCTGTCTGTCAAGGATGGGAGAGGATTCTTGGTGTCTCACAGCCCCTGGGGCACTTAAGCAAGTAACCCTTGAACATTCACAAGGCGGGGGAGGGAGGGTGTCTTCTTACACACCCAGTGATTGAGTTGCCAGGGAAAGAGGGTCTTCACTGGAATCCCACCAGTGATGTGGCACTTTTGCAGAGTGATGAAAGGGGAATTTTTTCTTGCTTCAGGTTTAGTTTGTGACTCAAAAGGCTTTCCATTGTGCTCTGTTGGCTAAGAGTGACCCACTGTTCCTTTCCAAACAGTAAAGGACTGCCTACAGGTTTTCATGTGTGGTCAACAGTGATGTAATATATCCTCCCAGCTGGCTGCAGCCCCCCTTTCTATTTATTGTGTTGCAATATTAGTCATACAATTCACCTGGTAGAGTAGCTTGCATTCACTCCTGAAGAATGAAGATTTTACCAGTTGACTATTTTTTTCTAAAAACTAGGGCCCATATTAGTTGGAAAGGGAAAGGCCAAAGGGGAAATTATTGCTATTTTAGACAGCAGCATAAATTTTCTTCCTATTTTTAACCTAGCTTTTAATTTAATAAGTTTTATGACCCTTATATTAAGTACATATGTTTTACAAGACATTGTGTCCCTTGAGTCACCCTGAATTTGCTCTACTATAGCAGAGCTAAATGAATGAATACTGTGTTTCTGATTTCAGCTCACCCCTTATTTGATCCTTATATAGTCAATAAACCTTCATAGAACCATGGAGCAACTGAATTAAGCAGCGTGCCAAAGCTGTGTTTGGGAACTCTCTGTTAGTCTTTAAAAGGGAATTAAGTAAATTGCTGTTCTCTTATTCAGAACCTGCTACACCCTTGCCAGGTTTCCCGTGCTGTTTACAAGGAATAAAATGTGATACCAGTAAGATTTTTGAAGCTGTATATTAACAATTTAATTTTAATAATAATTGGGAGGGGAAGGTCAGATATTTTCTTTGACCCTCCCAGTCCCCAAACCTTAACCGATTTTCTATTGCTTTCTGATAACATCAAAGAGCAAAAAACATGTTGAGTTTTTTGGTATTTTTAATCAGCCCTGTACAGGTTATAGACTATTCCCAAACATAGGCAGTTTTGGAATGAAGATTGGAGATCTTTTCAGAATACAAACATCTGAGCAAAGGTTGACCCTGCTTCCCCATATAAGCAATCTTTTCACTGAAATTGGGGTATATGGGTTGGGCAGGTGTCTGCAGAACCACCCCATGAAAATTTAACGCCTGCTACAAAGGGAATATAAACAAATTGGAAGATCAATGGTACTACCTGGAGTAGATCCCTTTACAACACTAAGACATCCCCCTCTCCTGATACTCAGCACCTGCAGAGAAAATAAGAATAATCTCAGTGAGTGCATGTTTTGGTGCTTTACACTGTTTATTTAAGTGAAAAAAAATGCCCTGGTGCATGACAATAGGTTTGCAATGGTGACAAAACACAAAGATTTAGAAAAGGATAGCTGATATTTGCTCCACAGTGGGAAGCATGAGTTATTGATTGGCTTTATCAGCCTAGAGTTCCTTTTTAATATAATAAGATTAGTTTAGAAGGGTGTTTTATAAATCGGGTGGGTTCTAATTTGATTTGAGTACCGGCTCTTAGTGACTTGCCAAAGTTCAGTAAATATGCAGAGTACAGTATATGCATTTTATCTTTGTGTATTAGCCATGACATAAACACAGAGGGGAAAAGTCAAATTTTATACATCAGAAAATGGGTTTCTTGCCAGACATTATAACATTGCATATTTAATTTAACTGATGTATGTTAAAACGGGAAACCAAATTCAATGAGCTGTTTGTTTCTTTCTACAAATACACTTACATCAATGACCTCTGAGGACATGACCTTAAAATGTAACTAGATGTTTAAAAGAGCCTCAAAGATCTATATAAGACATTAATGTTTGTGTCAGAGGGCAGTATACAAGCATGTATATACTCAGCTGTCTATGTGTCGACCACTATACTTTTTATTGTTACAGGAGACCAGCCAAAGTCCCAAACAGGAAAATCATCATCTCTGCTCTTTTTTTTTTTTTGCATGGTCCAAGTTAAGTCTAAAGGCATGACCTTCAGTTAGAACATATTTTAGCCCTGTTCAGTAACTACTTTGGCACCTTGTGTGCGTGTTTTTAAACACTGACCCTCCTTGGGGAGTGTAAGGTCCCCACAGAGACCCACGGCAGTAAGACATGGTGCGCGGAGGTGTGCGATTCCGGACTGGTACGGGGCTCCTAAAAAAGAAGCAACAACTATTTTAGCCAAGCACCAAGAACTCTTGGTCACCTCTCCAGGGACAAACCGATGTCAAGTTCTGCTGTCTGTCAGGATTAACTGACTGTTTGCTTTTTCACTAACACGTGGTTTGAGAACAAAGCAGCCCAAATCTCCACCATTCTTAACAAAGCATCTCAAATTGCTGAGTAAAATACCTTAATCCCCCATCTTAATCTGAAAACACCAACCATGGTAACACCGAGGTCTCTTTTTGTCCACCATAGAGACACTTTGACATAAATGTTGGATTTGGAGCTGTCGTTTTCTGCAGCAACCTATTATCAGAGAGAAACCCCAGGTGTTTTGTTCTCAAAGCAGGGTTTCTCCAAGTAATTTTTTTTTCCTTATGCCTTTATTCCAACTGAGAAATGAAATACAAAGCAATAGGAGAACAAACTGTCATGGTTTTTTGCCTCCATAAACATAAGGTGAGCTTTTCCATCATGAGAACCACAGGGAGGGATGCTGCAGCTTTTTGCCTGACTGTACGCTCCAGACGACAAGCTAGAAGAGACAAACTTCTAGTGAACTGCAACATTCAGTCCCACCAGTACAACAAAGAAAACTGGGTGTAGAAATTAAGAATACAAACCACCTGATCTGAAGATGGTTGTGCTGTTGTAACCCAGTGGAATAAAGAAGTCTCGACACCAGATGTCTTGACCACAATGCCTATCTGTAGATATTTTTCCATAGCTATCATCATGGCCAGTATTCTCTGGATATCATTTAAAAACAAATAAAATCAAGTCCCAATTTCTGCTAGAAAACACAAAGTTATATAAATTACTACTTACTTGCTCTTCAATCACTCCTACCATTACAACTGCTCTCCTACCACTTTCTTTTCCTACTGTATGGACACCTTAAAACAGCGTCAGCTTTAAGTGCCCTCAATCAAACTTCAGTCAGCAGTGAACACACAGCCCCAAGGCCATGAGATCAAAGGTCTGTCTGGCCAGCAGTAATCAGAAATGGTTGGCCAGGGAAGAACAGAAGCGTGGGACACCAGTAGCACTTTTTCCCCCAAGGATTGTTCCAGTTCACCCTCTGTGTGGGAGATGAGATACGGGCAAAGTTAGCCAATGCCTTAAGGAGACAGACACAGAGGCTCACCATATAAACACTCAGGAAGACAGTGGAAACAAGAGGCAGTTTTCATTCCTTTTCTACATGATTTCAATCAATTCCTTTGAAGTTTAGTTGTAGAGGTCCATGAATTAAAAGGTATCCACTATTACCTAGGCCTACTTTGATCTATACTGGCCAAAAATTAGTTTGTGGTCTGTGTTCTCCTTCATTTCTGACCTCAACAATATGCATACCTTTCTTTAAGCTTTGTTTCCTGGAAGAGCTCCAGAGGAGCCTCTCTAGTCAAGACCAGGTCAGCAGCAGATTCGGGACTTTTATCCTAAAAAGCCATAAGGGCTCCATAAGGAGCAGCAACCAACACCCTGTGAGAAAATGTCTTACACATTTTCTTCCATCACCACAAAATTCACCAAAAGTGGCTCCAGAAGGTCTGGTGATGAAAAATAACTAAAAGGTTTATAATCACAGGTAGTCATCTGGAAAGTCTAACTCATTGCCGAGCAGGTTACATGGATCTGGAGCAGACTGTCATGGAACTGAGTGTGCAGGGCAGGTGGGCACCAGGATATGCAATATTCACTTCTATATACCCTTCTGGTTGTTGATTGCTTGAGGTAGAACAGAAGAGATCATCAGGGTTGTACCCTTCAAGACCAGAGGCTGCAAATACAGCAAGAAAACCACTATCCAGGCTACTGCCATTGGGGAAGAAAACCCAAACATGTAGAGCATCACAGCCTCATACTGCAAACCTTGGTCATGTAAGGGGCTTTCTAGGCATAAGGAGGGCTCTTGAGACTGAAGATGCAAAAGCTGAGGAATATTCCTCACCTATCACATCCCCCCCAAAAAACAGTTTGAACCGTCTCAAGAGGCTTCCAGTTTTCCTACTTGTAGGAGACAGCAAACTAAAAATATACCTAAAGCCTCTGAGGAAAAAACATGGATATCTATGTCTGCCAAAGATGCCAGAAAAGGTCCCTGCAATTCTCTCTTGGCAAGAATAAGCCTTAAGAATCTAATTTATTGAATTAGATTATAACAGTGACTTTGCAGGCAGATTGAAAGAACCTGGGACAGACTTTTCCCTAGGAAAAAAAAAAAACAAACAAAAAACAAAACAAAAAAAACCCCACACAACTGGGAAGTTGCAGGCTAACATAATCTCTGAGGCTACCCTGAAGAGGTGGCTGTAGATAAAGCTATAAGGTTAAAAATCAGAGAGCAAACTGGATACAGAGACACGGAGCTCAGGGACTGGAATGGATGGGAGCTGACACAGCTCAGAGAGGAGAGGACCAAAGACCCTTTAGCATGAATGGGAATGACTGATCTCACAGAGTCAGCAAAGGTCAAAAGTCTTTAAAAAAAAAAAAATAAGAAAGCCAGATTATTAAGGAATGGAATCCTCCAGAAAAAATTCTGCATTGCTCCTGCGGGCAATGCGACAGCACTCAAGCCATGAGCTAACGGCAGGAGTTCATCAGACTCTTCCTGCAGAAATGCTAAGATGTTAAAATCATAACTCAGCCAAAATTCCTCCACACCATGGTCAAAAAAAGAGCTTTGAAAGACCTATCCACAAAGCAGCCAATTCCTCAGCCGATGACAAACAGGCATCCATTGCTGCTGCACACTGCTCTTAACCCGAGCAGTAATAGCTACTGGCCTGAAGAACTAGTTAGCTCTCATTTATATCTGTGGAATGCAGTGTCTCCACTGAAGTCAATAGAGTTTCACCGGGTAAGCGAGATCAAATTAGGCTCCCTGTCCATAGACCTGAGTGTATTACTTGCCTTAAGGCAGGGGAGCAAGAACAAAGGGCTCGTATATCAGTATCTGTGCTTGGCCTGTAAAGTACTGCTCTCTCTTGCCCACCACATCTTTCAGCAAGGGGCTATGTGGAGCCATACAATTAAAAAGTCATTTACACTCAAGATTCCCTCATCTCTGATGTATGCCTTGTCACAGCAGAAGAGTTCAGCTCTGCACCAGAGAGATTTGAGTGTCATGAAAAGGCGGCTACCACCAAAACTCACTCCAAGGGGGAGAAAGGAGAGGAAAGAGATACACATACACAGAGCAACCTGGAGGTGTTTCAAGAGCTTCATCAGACCCAGCTCAAAAAAAAAACAAGTGAGACAGAGGCACAGACAGAGCCTTTCCCTGGGTGTCCTTCTCCCTGCACACTGGCCACAGTGGTGGCAACTGGAGTAAGATGCCAACATTCAAAGCCACCTGAGGACTCACACTGGTGGCCACAAGCAAAGGTGACTTCTGTTTGCGGTGCTCCAACCTAGGGTGTTGGAGCAGTCCCAGGTGATGCTGTTGCTAGAGGCAGAGTCCCAGGAAGAGACCAGAGAGCCTAGAAGAAGACAACCACCACCCACAGAGACCTCAGTACCTGGCCCTGAGATAAGCTCACCTTCTGGAAGGCAGCTGGTTGCCTGTTTATATTGCCCTTCCTCCACTCAACTTTTACAGGGTTATCATCACACCATCCCTACCAGCTTCGGGGCAAATCATGTAGGACTAACTAGGAATGCACACACACACACACACACACACACACACACACACACACAAACATGGACCCCTTTTGTCAGCCATAGCATTTTATAGCCCGTGGGTGAGTAATAAGTCAGGGCTCAGTATCTGCCTCGTGGTACGATATAACTTTCAATCAAGTTAATTAAATTAATATGGCCCATGCTAATGAAAACCACAAAATACTATTTTGGTGTCCATGAGCACATACATTTTGATAATATCAACTTGTCATTCTGATGTTCCTTTCTACACCAAACACCAGTAATGTAAACATATCTAACAACACTTTCATCCTAACAAAGGAAATTCTGCATCAGCACCAGACTGGATGCAGGCAGACTTGTATAAGCTCCAGAAACATCCAGCCATACTAGGGCTCGCTGAGTCTTCAACAAGAGCTCCTCCTATCTCATCCTTTTAATCTACTTTTAAGGTATATTTTTGGCTCATGTTTTGTTTTAGGTTGGGGGGTTGGGGTATATTATTATTCTTTCCCTGCGTGATTAGCCATCCAGGAAATGTTTAAATTACAAAATCATAAGGTTTAAAAGATTTATAGATCAAATTATATTAACCTAATGCAATAGGCCAGCCATACGGAAATTAGAAGTCTTTATATTATATTTTGGTTATTAAATTGCTCCCTTTATACTGTTTAGTTTGTTTGTAACAGCAAGGTTTTGCTGTCTGATGTTAGAACCCGCAGAGTAACCAAGCAAAAACAAATGACTTAGTCCTTGGTTCAAAGAAATAATAGGTTACTAGCATAATTAATTTTATGTTTAATTACCGCAGAATGAAACAATTCAACAATATCCAATCAATCCTCAGAATGACAGAACAGAAGGTCAGCAGTTGCTAAGTCAATTGTTTTGAAAGAGGAATTTATGTCAGGTTCTCTTTTATGTGCTGGAGAAAGAAATTGGATAAAAGTGGTCAAGCAAACGTTAATTAATTGTATAAATGTAATCCTGCTGTCATGCAAAAATCAGAGACTCCAGGCACTGTGTTCAAAACACTGGGAGTGCATCAGTCAAGAACATCTAGAAACAGCATCCTTGACTCAAAACAATAATAATGAAAGAAAGGAGAGCAAACAGGAACATTTGAAAACCAGATTGGTTTTCAAGCTGGCATTCAGAAGCACATTTGTATCAGCTGACAGGGTCAGTCTGGTGCCTAGAGAGACAGGTCTACATCACCACAAAGTCTGACCCTGCTTGGCTCCTTGGTGGCAAATCTCATTAGAGGTGGTTGCTTTGCCCTCTGTCTTTGCTCAGATTAGAGAGCCAAGCCATCTAAAGGGAATTTTGTGTGGACCAAAGGCCCCGTATCAGTTAATCAGGTTCAGAATTGCAAGCTCCTATAATTTTTATTCCACACACACTACACCCCCACCCCACCCAATGATTCCAGGTATCCAGCAAGGGTTTATTCCCCCACAACACTAGCTTTTAGAGTTACATGTCTGTACATTCCCATCTCATCTTGAAGCACCCAACCCTGCTCCCCCACTCCTAGGCTGAGATTTCAGATGCATTTCAGACACCTCATCAGCAGTTTCCCTAATTTTTCAAGTATTGCTGAAGTATCCAAGACCATGACCACCTGGTGGGCTCAGCCATCCTTCAATCTGAAGTTTTGGGTTTTGCTGAGCATCTCTCCATGTCTTCCCAATGGCACCAGAGGCCACTTTCTATTACCAGTGGGTTCTTCCTTTAAAACTAACTGGAAGCAGTCTTTAACCAAACCCAGCCTCTTATTTTATGCTTTTACCATTACCTGACAGCTGAGAGCTACAGGTGGTAAGACCCAATAGCACAGTCACAAATACCATAAATGAACCTGGTTATGGGGTCAACAAGTTTGCTGTGTTGGCTCCAATATCTTGGCAAGACAGGTCTGCACCAGTATCCGATGATCCTTACACCAGCTCTCGTGCTAATGATATGAGACCTGTTTATTGCTAATTAGGGCAACGGAAGCATTAGAAATCTTTGACCTATTTGTCACAGTGCCATATTTGTTTCCACCCTTCCAGCCTCTTTTAATCCAATTTTGCAAAAAAATCCAGTTGGCTGCATGCAGGACACAGGTACACCAGGCTCTTCTCTGCCTGTAGAAGACCTTCTTCAGTCCATAGACCAAGGACAAGATATTGCTGGCACAAAGGGTTAGGATGGGACTTTATTGTTGGGTGTGGAAGTTCAGATGCAATCTCGCATGTAACTCAAACCAAGCTGTGTGATGAACCATTTTTGACACTTATAAGAGGAGGCAACCTCAAGGCATGCTGGACAGCCCAGTCTTGAGCTCTCCAGATTACAAAAAAAACATGCATGAACACACAGACAGGGCATTGTGAAGATGATCCCTGCAGCAGCTCTGCAATGCTTTGAGAGCACTCTCAGGCACTTACCCCGTACAGCTAATGCCAATCTTCATCTCATTCCAGCTCAGCCTGATCCAATGATGGGAAACCAGGCAGACAGGGAAGGAGGCCCGAACAATGATCTCCGCAGCACCGCGCTGGCATTCCTAAGCCTCATCCAGGGTTTGGCCTTAATTTTTCCATGGGAGGTGCCAAAACATTTCCAGATTAAGCAAATATACAGCTGAATACTTGTTTTAAACGTATATGTTATAGGAGGACCCAAAAAAGATGGCAACAAGTGAGAAGACTAAGAGCCAAGAGCCCTGGCATGGAACCTTGTGATGTTACTATGGTTATGCACGGTAAACAATGCTACGGAAAAAGTTACTGAGCTTGTGCAGGGCCTGATTCTTAAACTTTAGCAGGGCAGCCAGATTAAACTTTTAAGATGCAAATGCTTCACTGGTGCAATGACAATATGAAGGCCTACAAACTTTCCTTTTAACTAACCTTGCAACAGAGGCCAAACACAACTGAGTTCTGTACAGAAGGATGCTTAACACAAGAGGCAAAAGCATTGAAAGCAATTGTTTCAAAATGTGTTCCTAGAGAGGTTACTTTATGGTTTTGCCATGCTCGAGTCTGGACCGATGATGCCGGCATTACTAATCTTTGAAATGAAGGGGTTTACATTGGGAGTGTTGACATAACCTTAGCTACAGTGAGGGGGGAAAAAAAAGTGTACAAGAAGATGGAAATGTATATTTTTGGAAATAGATTTCATTCTGACAACCCTATAACAAACAAGTGAAATTTTAATACTGTGCTTCGATGAAAAATGAGCTGCTGAATAAACACCAGACTAATTCATAAAGAGCAAACTCAGCCTGTTTAATATTTCTTGAACTGTCCCAAAAATTCCATTGATCACTAGCGATGCTGTAAATAGAAAATTCCTGCCATTTTCAAAGGAGCCAGGAGAATCTCATTGGGGTTTGCCTATCAAACTCTTAGACACTTTTGAAGCTCCCAGGCTAAAACATAATAAATCAAATATGAAACTGAATCACATCAGGCTGAGCTGTAACCTCCGATTATGCGGTCTGTTCCTGGGATTGTTTTATTTTGTGTGCAAAGTATTTTGTTTCTACTTAATTGCCATGTTCTCCACCAAGAAGTCAAACATCTCTCCCTTGATCAATCAGCTCTCTGGTTAGAAGCATACAACTACTGCAATTATTAGTGATTATACTGTTCTCCATGTTAGTACCGATGTACAATACCACATTTTGAGTGTTTGAAAGAAAAACTAGATCCAAGTCATGCCCAATTTTAGAATAAAGTGTCATACTCTTGGGGCTGAGTTTCTGAGAATTATGAAAACAGCAAGATTTCATATACACTGCATTAAGTACATCCCAAGCTGAAAAAAAATCAAATGGATATCCAGCAAGCATGTATGTATCCCTGAAAGCTGAGGATCCCTCTCTGTATTTTGCTGATATTTTTGTAAAATAATTCATTTTTCTTTGGATATTTTCAAGCTGATAATTTTTGTCCCTTTACCCTAGTGACAATCCTATCCCCTTTCTAGCCAAGGGGCACAGAGTCTGTTCAGCACCCCCCAAAAATATAAAAATCAAGAGTAAATTGGAATAAGCACAAAAAATGAGCAATGCCCTTCCAATTTTAAATAAATTCAACTCTTTCTTGGGTCCAGCAGCCACGTCCCTAAACCTGAGCCACCCATCCCAGGGTACCAGGTCAACTCGGACCTGCAGTTCAGCACTTGGGCTGCCAGCACCAGCTCCTCACTGGTGAAAAGCTGGTTTTGTACCTGTGCTCTCCCTCTGTTTAAAACAAGCCCCCTCCTGATTCTATGCTTGCAATCCCATCTTTCCCTAGCTCAAAATATGCTACTCTGCAAACTATACAATTTGTGAGCCAGGCAGGCTACCACAGGTACCTCTCCTGGAGATAAAATGCAAATAAAATCAAGGTAGCTTTGGCAAGCAGTGTGGATTACTTGGATTAGTATCTTGAGTTCAAGCTGGTGGGGGAGTTTGGGATAATTTCATGTTAGGCAGAGTTAAAACCCAGGCTGTCCAGTCCCAGTGCTACTTTAACCCAAACTAACATCTTTCCCACACTCCTCCCTTGTAGCACAGGCATGCTTTCAACTGACAACTTCTCCCTCACTACTTTTTATTCCAGTTCCTTCATTTGTCCTCCTCTTCCCNACATGTCATTTTCAAACTAGCCCAGAAGCTGATGTCCCTCACTTGCCCCCAATCTTCCCCCCAAGTCCCACACTCAATCTCAAAAACCATCCTTGTACGGCTTTGTAAAATGAAGGAAAGAAGCAGATGATGTAGATGCCTGACCCAGCCCTGGACACACACACAAAAACCCAGAGTCTTTTCCATGCTACTTTAAGTCAACTTTTGCACTGAGAAGCAACACAGCTGTGATTTAGTCTGCCCCAGCTTGGGTTTTCTCATTTTTAGATGCTGCCTCCTGGAATCACTCAAAACTTTCCCTTCCTTCAAGATAGGCAAACAAGGACAAATCTCTTCACACAAACGTTAAGAAGATTTGCGTATTTACAGTTCAGAGCTGCTCTGTTAACTCCTTTGAAATGCAGGCACACCAAAGACCCCACAACTGCTCCCTCCCAAGCCAGCCGGGCTGTCCTTCCCATCCCTTGCCCTTCAGCCTTATTGTGAACTGTAAGAGCTGACGCAAGCATTAAGTCATACTACTTCAGAACTAGACGCATTTGTCCATTAAATTTTTTCATACTACACTACTTAAAGGTTTGCATAGGTCAGGAAGCAAATCTTTTCATTAACAACCCTTTTTCTACACACTCACATAGCCAAAAACCCAAGCTTATGTACACACACGTGCACGTTATAACCTTCTCACAGCTCGCATGTAAGTTTTTTCCCCTCCTTTCCCTTTCAGAGGAGGGGAAAAGTTTATTTTAATGCAGTTCTCAGTCTTCAGCGCCATACCTCAGAGCGAGTGATAGGTCAGCACGCCTTGGTTTAAGTTTATGAACTTCAGTTTAAGTTTATGAACTGACAGCCCACTTTCAATGACAAAAGAAAGTGTAACCTAGACTGGTTTTCAACCCCTGATTGTCAGATCCCGTGTTCAATATGTCATACGGAGTACACTTCATTAAGGACTGAATTACTTCAGTTGTAACACAAGCTAAATTAAAGTCAATGTCAGGCTGCATAAATCACCAATTTAAATGTATCACTAAGCGCACTGAAACAGTCATCATCACCCCATGCCCTAAAATAACCCAAAAACCTGGGCTTCATTTTTATATGCTGTAAGGATGACAGATAGGAGATTATTTTGTTCTTTGCTAGGGCTCACAATCTTACTGTCAGAAACCATTGAACTTTTAAGGAATAGCAATGGGCTGGTAACACCTCTCAGACGATGTATTTCATAGTGCCGTGAATTCAGAGCTCACAACAAACAGACCCAGAGCATCCATCAGGCTGTCACAGAAGCCCTCTGTTATACTGACAGAGTGGAAATTTGGTATCCTGCTTGTTTAAGGAAGTGTATGGGAAAGGACAATCCTGGGAACACTGGCAGAGTCACTGGGCAGTCCCCCTTGGGTCAGCCCTGGGACAAGGCAAATCAAGTCAATGGGGTATCACAGGATTTCAGCAGACAGTTTTCCCACCAAGAGATTTTTCTATTACCGGAGGTCGAAAGAGAAAAAAATCTATATGAAAAGGAAATAGTTGGTAGGAAAAAAATGCACAAGTGCCTCTTCTGTAAAAGTCCAGGACACAACTCAACCATCTCTCAGCAGTTTTGTTGTAGCCCAGCCCAGTAGTTTAAGCTATCACTTCTCTACATAGAGCTGAGAGCAGATTTAAGTTGCCTCAAACTGCTCTGAAGTGTTAAGAGAGTCACCAAAATCCAGAGCCATGGAAGATGTTTCCAGATGACAATGGATGGCAGAAATAATTAGCACAAAGGTCCAATTTTTTATGCCCATTGCCAAAGTCAGGAAAACGCCTCTGAAGTCTGAGAAAATACATCAGTGTAAGACTGGTGAACGCAAGTAAAGAATTAGACTCTAAATTGCTTCTTCATATTTATTCCAGCTGTTTGAACAGTGGATTAACTTCTGTTAAATAAGTAAACTAAATTTACTTATTGAAAAGTAAATAAGACTTGTCTATTCTTTTCAATAGATCTTTCATGTCTAACTTGAGAGGAAGATGAGAAGTGAAATAGTGAAGAGCCATTTTCTGTTGGTCTGCTTGCCATCTGGATCTCTCTAGGGCCTGGCATCTGCAGGATAGGAAGGGCAAAAAAAAAAAAAAAATCAAAGTATTCCTGGAAGGAAGAAGAGTCTGCTACCTACTAGACAAATGGGACAGAGAAACACGACTGAAGAGAAAGAAGAAGGGGAAATGTGAAACTCATTTATTTAGCCTCCTAGTGCAGATTTCTTAGCATGCCCCTTAACTTTCTGATCTCTTTGTTTTCTTGAGTATGATGATTTTCATGCCTTCTATTCTCCTCCCCTCCCCCCTCACATTTTAGTTTGATGTTCATTCTCCACAAGCTTCCTGCATATGTCAGCATGAAACAATAGGCTCTCATTACACTTGGCGTCTTTCATCTCCTTCAGACACTGACCTACATTTGTTCTGTTTTTGTCAGCGTGGAAACATTTTCCCAGATCAGTTTGTTAAAAAAATAAAATAAATCACATGTTCCGTATTACCAACCGTGTTCTGTTGTCTAGAGTATTTACTCTGGATGGCTGTGCAAAGTGATTTTGATTAAATCAAGAAGTTCTGTGGTACTATGATACCTGCTTGGACCTGAAGCTTTATGCTCATTGGAAGTGAGGTGCTAGTGGAGCATGGAAAACCATGGCTCAGTGGCCATCTACTCATGTGCTGTCATTGCAGAATAAACCAAAAATAACCATGTGCATCACTGGTGTGGTGGGATTGAGACCTCACCTTGTGTAGTGACCAAGCCCAGAGCAAGTTATCAGACAAACCTCTTCTACTCCAGCCATGTCTTATCATTTCACACTCATGGGTTAGGGACCTAGCACCACTTCCACAACATATTGCAGAATCTGCTGAGTAAGTAGAAGGTATTTCTGTCTGTACTTTAAGTACAGAACAGTTTGCTCAATACAATTACCCTCCTAGCTTTGTATACATGCTCTAGCCTGAACATCTTGAGCATTCACAGCATCTGCATCTTAACTGTTGACTTTTGGAGCAGTAGGCCCACCCATGCATCATCAAATACAGAACCAGGATCAACGTGTCCTTTCTGCCAGCCACTCGTGGACACCTACACAAATATCCCAATTCTTTCTCTGAGAAGGAGTAAAACCTCAAGAAAATGGAGACATGACATGAAGGGCTGCACAAAAGCCAGCATCCAACCGTACCACACGCATGCTTTGTTACCATCACCACACAAAAAGGCAGATGCAGCAGGTTTCATCCCAACACTTACAAACAGCAACCCAAAAAACTACAGTGCTGATGCAAAACACTAGAATTTTGGTAACGTGGTTTGGCAAAGCAACCTTGACAATCTGTCATCTGGAAACATGTCACGTTTGACCTCGGTCTCAGAAACTGGAGGGTAAGCATACTTCAACCCATTCCAGCCTGCGGGAATGCCCATAGAATAAATATTGCACTGTCCTCCTGAAGATGATAATTTTTAAAACTCCATTTGGGAGTTTTCTGCTTGTTGGTCCAAGGAAAAAATGCGCGATTGAATATTTTTGGAAGAGCAAAGCCAAACCGGTTGCAGCTAGAACATTCAGGCAGCCTCAGCTGCCAGGTAGGCATGTGTACAGCTTCAAGATGCCAAACCAACAGAACCCGCCTGCTCAAGTGCTCAGTTTCAGGACCACACATTTCAGCATGTGAGTCAGTCCCTTGTGCCTCTCTAAGACAGAGCAGAGCTGTGCTGTTGGCCAAAGCCAGAGTGAAAGCTGGGAGCAGATGGGTGCAGCCATTCTTGCTGCGTGACATTCAACCAAGTGTAACTGGCTTGCACCTCAAGGACCACCATGCATCTGATGGCACCTTTGCCATCAGGGTACAAGGTTGAAGTCAGCTAGACAAATTCTACCAACCCATGAGCTCCCAAGCATGGATGTGAAGAGCCAGAGAGGTAAAAAAAATATTAAAAAAAAAATCAAACAGTGGAAAGTGGCTGCAAGATGTAGACCTTCTGGGTCAGAATCACAACGGGCATCCCATGTTCTAAAGGTCAAGGCTGCTGATGACCCTAAGGAGCATTGCTTAGGAGGCACTGAAGGACAAGCCACTGTTCTCTGCTGCCTGGCAAAAATCTCTGCAGTAGGGCACTAGCAGTCCCACCATATTGCATGGACTTCCATGCTCCCCTGGGGAGCAAACATCACCATGCACAAATTTGACCCCTATAACCATATATCACTCCAAGAACAAACAACCTCAGCAAAGAGTTTTCTCAATTAATCATCATAGCAAACTCAGTAATTAGGCATTCAGGAAAATATGTATGCTCCCTTTTGATTACTAAATCTACTTCAGGAGCTGTACTCTGATATTTCCTGTTAAAACTGCCCAAAAAGTCACCATTTAAGTTTTCCAGCTCCAGTCAAAAATATATTCTTTGGAGAGACTTCATCTCTTTTTCCATTTCAGTACACAGAAAGCTGACATACTCACAAATGATGATAGGCCAAAGGGATCTTTAAATTCCTACATCACTGGACACACCAAATACAGTTTTAATACTAACTTGGTGGAACTCAGAAGATAGAGCAGCTTGTTCCTCTTCGTGAAAGCTTTGTACTACCAGCCAGCAGCCATAAAGTAACTTCAACAGGTAGGGTCAGGGTTTTCATCATGTGGGAAGACCTCATGCATGATATGAAGGCCTTTGAAAAAACCACATACTACCCTGAGATAGCTCTTGCATATGCCAAGTCACACACACACCACTGAACTCATGACATGTGAGGAAACTTCTAGCTTACTGGAGGAGACAGGTATTTTGGAAAAATCTCACAGATGTGCCCCCACAAAGCAGATGACCTCCAACATACACTCTTCTCTTTATAATGGTGATAACCCCAAAATAACCACTATCTGAAGACTTATTGTTCTTAATCCATATCTGCCCTCCCTTACCCCAAGACTTGGAAAGATCGGGTCCCAGCGAGGACCTTCTTAGCCTGGCTTGTCTCCATGCTCAACAGATTTAGTGCCTCAGCCAGAAACCACAACTCTCAATGCTACTGCCCCATGCTGAGCTCCTGACAAGTACAGTAGACTTTTTATAACTGATTAGGAGATTGTTTTGGCTGGCCTTGCGCTTGCATAGGTGATTCCTAATGAATGTGCAGTGCTTTGGTACATGATGCCAGCTACAAGCTCTTTATTAGCATTTATTGGTATTAGGTAACATTTTGAATTGACAGGACAAACCATTCTTAACCCCAAAGGACCCTCATGAGCTTTATAAAATATTTATGTACAGGAACAACTGTACTGAAGTTCACAATGACGCCTTTCCTTGTCCTAAGCAGGTGAAAGGCAGCAGGGAGACACCTCAACACACATACACCCTATGTAAAAATGACTTGCAAAAATAAACCCAAGTAAGTAATGACAACTTGATGGGCTTCAACTGGAAGAAACGACATGGTTGTTGAGAAATGTGCAGTGAAGCCAGAGTACCATCTTGGCCACTTCAAGGTAGTGTTCACAGGGAGGAAATTGCCTGTGTATGAGCAAGGACTAGACTAAAATACAAATGGCAACAATTAGAAGCACAGAGTCTCACCTTCACCAGACAAGAGCATTATCTCCCAGCCCAAGCTGACACAAAGATCATCACAAACACACACATCTAGGATGAACAGATATTTATTTATGGTGACTAGTTCTGCTGGAACAAGGTCTCCATGCTTTTGCCAAGAGGCCCTTTACAACTCAAAGGTTTCAGCGGATGGCAAGTAATTTTGCAGAGCATCCTGGCCATCTCTGCTGCTGGTCCTCAGCCTTTCATCATTGTGCTGTCTGCAGATATTAAAATATGTAAACCCAGCCACTCAGAGGAAAACAAGAAGCATGCCTGTCAGTGTAACTCTGCTCTAGATAAGGGTCTAGGGTTTACCAGGTTCAGATGGATCCCTCAGGAGCACCTGAGATGTAAGCCTCAATTCTATTAACAGTCACTCCAGGTCTATGTCTTATATCACCCATTTTCTCTTCTCTTAAACTCCTGCCAAGTAAAGGTCAGGCTTGCTCCACCATGGAAAAGTCCTGTCTGAAGTTCTTGACTGGGGGCAAGCAACAAGCCAGGTACAGAGTGGTACAACATAGCAAGATTTACATGTGCTGAACATCTGCTCCAATTCCTTCAAAGCCCACAGGCAGCCAAAATATTGCAGGCTGATTTTCCAGCAAGTGTGCAGTAAGACCCAGAAGCTTCATTTTCTTATCTTTTGCTCTTGTTATTTTCTCCTCTTTTCCTTCTCTATTTGTGTATATTTGTATTTTTCATTCTTCTGGCCTTAAGAACAAACAAGATGGGACTTTAACAATAAAGCTTTGGAACTGCTACCTAGGTCTAGCTCCCTCTTTCTCAGCAAGGTCACTTAATACCATCTGAGGACTGACAAGCACAAAGTTCCTGCTCCCACCCCCATTTAAAGGGCTCTGCAGCTAAAGCAGAATGAAAAGGAGGACCAAAGAGTTAACCAAAGAGGTTCAGAGTTAAGACCTGACCTGCAGTATTATTATTTCCTTTGGTTGCCTTAAAAAAGGATGTGCTGTACATTGAGCTACATGAAAAGGTGTGCAATGGTTTCTATGCCTTGTTTAATTAAGGTGGGTGATGGTCTCTTCTGCCCAGTGACAGGTGACAGGACAGGTTCAGCTGCTCCAGGGCAGGTTCAGGTGAGATGTGGGGAAGAAATTCTTCACCGAAAGAGCTGTTGGGATGTGGCACAGGCTGCCCAGGGAGGGGGTTGAGTCCCCACCCCTGGGTGTATTTAACAGATGGGGAGATGAGGTGCTCAGGGATAGGGTTTAGTAGAGGACAGGGACAGTTGGACTCATTGATCTAAATGGTCTTTTCCAACATTGTGATTGCAATTCTGTGAACCACAAAAAGCTTGAGGCTACTCTACACAGGCTCATAAGCCCAGGACTTCGCTGTGCCCTGGAAAAGAGGAACCTATTTCAGGTGAGCTTCAATGGGAATAAAACACAAGGGCTGTGCCCATACCATACTAGGATATCAGAGAGGCAGGGGCACTTTCTGACCTCAGCACCCCATTTTTGGCTTTTTTGTGCCCACCAGACAGCCTGTGCAATCAAATTGGTGCAGAACACAACCTGACACCTTAAAACCACCACAGAAGGTGGTGGTGGTGGGGGGAACTTATGTTTTGCTTCCTGCTCATTCTGCTGCTGCTAAGGGCCAAAACACTGTACACCACTTCAGCAAAGACCACCAGGCATATGCTGCCAGAGCTTTAACCCATCACCTGCATAAAGGTGGGATAGGGCAAACAGTGCCCCTGCCTGTAAGTGGAAAAATCTCTTTGACTAGAGCCACCATGAGAACACATGCTCTTCCTCAAAGGTGGTGCTTCATCTCCAACTGAATGCAAAGCAGTCAAGGACTTCCACAGCTACACTATTATCCAAAATGTTGGAGTTTTGGGTTTGTTTTTTTTAATGGCACAGAAAGAACAGGCCTGCCCAGACCTCAGGGGCCAGTCCCTCAGCTGGTGTGAATTAGTCAAGCTCCTTCAATACAATTAGAGTCATTTACTCCCACTGAAAAGCTACTTAGAAAAATGGAAGACTAAAAAGCCAGTATCAGGGTCCAGATTTCAAATCCTCTCCCCAGCCAGACTTCCAGATGGTATCAATCTGGCTGAACAACCCAGAAAGCCTCACCAGATCTCTTAAGACCCCATTTCAAGGCTTTGGATGGTGGTTCAGCACAAGGAAGAACCTGACCTCTCATTCTAATCAGATGGAGAGGAGACACCAAGGCATTTTGCTGTTCCTACAGCTTCAAGACAGTGATCAAAATTAAAACAGTACCTAGTTTTAATTAGCAGTCTTTCATCAACTCCTTCCTCTCTTCTCCTCGATAGCAGCATCAGAAGAAAATTGCCAAACCCAGCACAAAGGCTGACAACCTTCACAAAAAGGTCTTTGTATGAAAAGCTTAACATGAAGCCAAACTCAGGACCCACTGAAAAAATCCACTACCAAAAAAAATAAAATAATAAAAAAATGGACACATCTGCATGTTTTCCTAACTGTTTTCCTTGGTCTGAATGGGTTCACTTTTCCTGCAGCGCCGCGAGCGTGGCGCTGACTGTCTCGCAGCGAGAGCCCAGCTACGGCAACTGCCAGCATGTCATAAAGAAATCAGGTAACAGGGGGAGCGGGTCCAGGAAGCAGGGAAGCTCATCCATCTTCAGCTGAAAACTCCTTTCAAGGCCAGCCCTTTCTGTGACTCCTGGCTACTTAACTTATCCGAATGCCCTTTCTTCCCAAGGGGCAAGACCACACAGGATCTAACCTGTAGACTGTGCTGTCTCAACAAAGGCCAGCACCAGATGTTTGGGAAGATGATGCAGACAAACAAACAGGAAAAGCCTTATGATGGGCAGATAGGGGATAATCTAATCTCTCCCAAACAGGTCTTCACCTTAACCCCAGATCTCACCTCCTCCTTTAAGCTGGTTTATGACGGTGCAGCAGTTACTTTATCAAGAGAAGTTACTGTGTGGGCATTTTGCAAAACGTAACAGATTTGGCACCTTTCAACTGCCAGGGATGGACAGAAACACCTGAGGAGGTTTGACACTTAACTTCCACTGAGACGTGAACATTGTTCCCAAGTAACTTGGACCAGTTCAAAATAAAATGTGTTTGATTTCTACCAGCAAAGGAACTGGCTGAGAGCTTTCCTTAGTCTCCTCTTTTAGTGACCCCATAATTCCTCGTGAGCACCTGCCATGCTTCCAACCATAAGTACCCACTAGAAAACCAAAGACAGTAGCTCTCATATCAACTATGAGAGTCCACGAAACCAGGAGGACCAAAGTCACAGTATTCACTTTTGCAAAGTGCTATTTACTCTGATCTTTCCACAGAGGAGCCTTGCGTGGCATAAACCACACAGCAGCTCTTCATCGTAGAGCACAAACCTATTTACATATTTCCAAGCACATTGGGAGGTTGTTTCCTGACAAAACAAAGACATTTTAAGGCATATTCGCTCTCTGTGTTTCCGCATGTTAAGAAAAATTTTGATTACAAGCAGTAATTAATTGATCACATACAGCGCGCGTGCTTTGGAATTGCTGTGAATGAAATTGCATTGAAAACATCCTAACAAGTACATCCCCAAATATTTGAAAACAGACAGAGCTGCAAAATGAATGCTGAATGTCATTCAAAGCCGATAATAACCATCATTCAATGCTAGTAAACAAATAAACAAAACCTTTTGGTCTAACAATTATTGAAAGAGTTTTAAATTGCTGATTACTATCGTAATATCCCTAATGGAGAACAGCTGAATTTTTGCATGCTATGAAGAGCTTGCTAAAGCAGCAAGGACCACTTTGTGTATGGGTGATTTACATTCCTTTGGTGGTGCCTTGGTACATATATCTCAGGAAGAAATCAAAACTATATGCCCACACCTAATGGGAAACACAAAAGCAAAGGTCCATTAGTATTATGAACCATTTCCCCCCCCCCAGCAGCCAAGGGATAACCTCATATTCCTCCATGTCATCTTTCCAAAACACTAATATTCCAGCTCACATAAACTAAGTGGGAATTAGCTTTCTCCAAAATAAACAAACAAACAAAACAAACCTATCCAAATTTTACTAAATCCAGGAAATCCCCAGAGGTAACACAGGGGTGATGAGGGATGCTACTGGGCAATCTCAGAAACAGCATTTAACATCAGAACATTCCCAGAGCTGTCTCCTAAGAGCTGGAGGAAGGTTTATGCTCAGAACACAGAACAGAGCCTAGTTCATAGTCCTCCTTTGCCTTGGACACACTTTCCCACCTCTGTGAAAGGCATTACAATTGGGAGAACAGACACACAAGGGGTTGTCTTGGGACAGCTGGCTGGTAGGAGCAGCTCTTAGATATTGGCCTCCCTGAGCAGCTTAGGGCACCAGGACAGCAGATTCCTACTCCTGATTAAAGTCAAGAGAAAGAGCACAGAAACAGTCTCACAGATGTGAGAAGAATCAAGAAGCCACAGGGAAAAGAAGCCCCACAGTCCCTTACTCCTTAGTGCAGCATTGCACTGCCTTAGGGTTGCCTTGTATGCTGAGATCAGGCAGAACCACGGGATAGGGTACATATGGTAAGGATCAGCACCAGTGCCGCAGGCAAAGGGATCCTTTATTGCCAGCAACTGGAAGCAGTCATCATCTCCCTTGGTCCCAGTACCCAGCTATTCCAGGAGGAGCATTTAGACCCACCACATCACAGACACCAAGTCTCATTTCACCTACACAACTATCCAGCGTGATATCTAGGTACCCAAGACCCAGGCAGAAAGTGGCAGAGGTTAAAGGATGAAATAAAACCACATCCTCACCTTCGTACTTGGAGCTCTCCTGGCCAGCCAGATTTCTGCAGAACCAGAAAATTAGTACCATGCAGGAAGGAACAACCTCCAATTATTCCTATTTTCCCCGGTTTGCTCTCACCTCAGTTTTGCATCAATCCTTGGTGGGAATCAGCCATCACTCACAAACACATAGAAAAAATTTCAAAGACAAAAACACACTCCCAGCCTGAAGTCACAGCAGAGCAAGATTACAGAGATCTTAAATAAACTAAAACTCATCTTAAATTAACTAAATCTCAGCTGGGCTTGATGAACATCACTTGATGGTAATCACACTTGCTGTGTCCATTTCTCAAAGGTTAATCAGAGAACTTATGGAGGACAGGTGAAGGTCTTTTGGGGGCTGATTGTTTCTGGGTCTTTTTTATTATTATTTTTGGTCTTTGTTTTCTTTTTTAAAATATCTGGGGTACTCTAGATCAGCAATTACCTGCTAGAAAAAAAAATCTGTAACAAGTAAATAATCTGAAAACAACCAAAAAAATAACAAGGAAACATGGCCTAGTGTGTACAGGCTTTTTCCAAGAGCAAATACTATCAGATTAACAGAATTTCCTCCTATGATAACATAACAGCTAAGACAACAATAAGGATCACATACCACAACTTCAGTAAACTGTTTCTTGTGGCATTCTGGGAGGCAAATCAAGAAAACATGCTTCTGATAGACCTGTTCTGGGCTAAGTGTAAAGCGATTTGTTAAAGCAGAAAGGTGTTCTCTGTGATTCCTGGTTGCAATGCCAAAAGCATTTCCCAGAGTCAGACCCAGTCCTGGACACTATTTCCATGAGGGCTCCAGCTAACTGGACAGAATTGTTACATTCCCCTGTGGAGGGGAGTGGGCTCAGAGGGGCTGTAAGGACAGGGTTAGAACTCAAAGCTGGAGAAGCAGCTTGAAGATACAATGAAAATCAGTGAGGGTAAATAAAAAGCTTTGCACTTGGGCAGGATGGCCAACTGCACTAAGAATGGGCTAAGAATACCCCAGGTTCCTCTTCTTCTGGAGCGAATCTCTGATTTAAAGCTTGTGACCTCACAAGATATCTCACGAGCCCTCATGGTTTAGGGCACCTTGAACATGGGCTTCACACTCCCCCAGCAATAATTTAGGGGCTACCATGCAAGAAAAAAACAAACCAAAAAAGACCTGACTCTTTAGTCCCAGTGGCGTTGAAGCAAGGAGGGAAATGTTAATGTCCTAAAAGGAAAACAGCTCATAGTCTCTTGCCAGTGTTTCTGACCATCTGGTGTGCACTAGTTCCCACTCAGCTGCCTGGCCCCTCTTTTATTTGATGGTCTCCCTGTGTCACCAGGACTCAGAAACCCACCTGGCAGGAGTGTTTGGTGGGGTCATCCTCCCTCTCAAGTGAGGGCAGGAAGAGCCTTGCTGTTCAGCAGGAACGATGCCTTATCGCTTCTCCCTGGGGTTTAAGCTCATGTTTATTATGTGTGTACAAAAGCTCAGCTCTGCTCAGTGCTTCCTGGTGGATGGAGACATACCCCAGTCCCTCTGGGTAGGTTTCCTTTGTAGAGCAGGCAAGAGGTAGACTTGTGGCAAACAACATTACCCGTAAGTAATTTTCCCTTACTTTATATAAGCAAATGCCTTTGATATACAACAATCCCCGACGTGTTCAGGTTACATGCTTATTTTAAGATCTTTTGTTTACTTTATGATCTTCATAGGTCATTGACATCCCATTTAGCTCTGGTGACCCTGTTTATACAATCTCAATATACATTAAAAAGCGTTCCTTTGGATAACATTAACATTCTTGATCTTAATCCATCACACGGGCTAACAATAGCTCCAGCTCAGATGTGTACGTAACTGTTAAAAGCTTTAATGTAGAATCCAATACACATATCGAGTGGGAGAGGCCTGATCAAACAGATTGGCTTTCTTTTTTCCATTCTAAGTGGTAGAAGATCCAGAACTATGTAAACTCTCGGGAAATGCACTGCAAGACCCCTCCAGCCGCCACTCAGTGCAATTAGATTGCCTGGAAAATGTGGGCTGGGGTTTTTTTTCCTCCTCCCAACCCCTCTGGTGCATGACGCTGTTGCTGGGGCAGTCAACCACAATGACCTCTGGGAACTCTCGTTCCTGTTGTTCTCCTGCTTGCTGAACACCCGACCTGGCATTTCAAAACCTCTCCTGGCAGAGAAGCAAAGTTTATCATTCTTAGGGCTGCAGCTTCCCACTCCTGATGGGCCAGGAACACCTACCAGCAAATTCACAGGCAAGCTATGTATCTATTAACTCATCTGAACTTCCTCCACTCCTGATTGACACACCTCCAGCAGGGACACCTGGAATGCCATGGTGGGATCTGAGATGTAAGCAAGCTTTGGGCTTCCCCTAAGGTTGCCATGTCTCAAAGACAGGAAAAATTTAAAAATGTGCTCACATTCCCTGCAAAGCTCTGGCCACCCCTAAAGGATGGATGCTCAGTGGTGAGAGATCATCAGAATGTGCTGAGTATCTTCGACAGAAACCAACAAGTCCATAGGGAAATCAGAAAGGATGGTTTAAAACCACCCAGAGAACACATTAAGAGGTCTTCTACAATGCTGAAGCAATTAGGTATTTTTTTCTTTTATTTGGCTTAGTAAGGATAACACAAGTTGATGCACTGTGGGAAGAACACATCGTTCATTAGAGATTCACAGAATCACAGAACATCAGGAGTTGGAAGGCACCTCAAGAGATCATCTATTCCAACCCCCCTGCCTGAGCAGGATCACCTTGATTAAATCACACAGGAACATGTCCAGATTGGTCTTGAATGTCTCCAAAGAAGGGGACTCCACAACCTCTCTGGGCAGCCTGTTCCAGCAATCCTCACAGTGAAAAAGTTCCTCCTTATATTAAGATGGAACTTTCTGTGTTCCAGTTTGGAACCATTTCCCCTTGCTCTATCACTGGCCATCACTGAGAAGAGCCTGGCTCCATCCTTCTGACACTCACCCTTTATATATTTATAACTGTTAATGAGGTCACCCCTCAGTCTCCTCTTCTCCAAACTGAAGAGTCCCAGCTCCCTCAGCCTGTCATCATAAGGAAGATATTCCAGTCCCTTAGAGATC
>VXBZ01004235.1:2345008-2355053 GCA_013399135.1 Heliornis fulica
GACTTCTTGACTACCTTGTACTAATTTCATTATGCTCAATTTAAGGAGCTTTTTATTGATAGATACCCCAGGATATATGGCTTGGAAACAGCGTACTACCTTGGGATATCACCAAACATTTGACATTGGGGAACTAAAACAAAAACAGATGTTTTAGGAAATAAGCAGCTTGAATATATCACTCATAAACCAATTAAAACTTTCTGTAGCAAGTTGACATTTCCCATGAAGCAAGCAATGGGAGTAAACGCAAATCAGTTGGCTGCGAGCGACAGAGCAATCCCCAGCCATGGATTTTTTTTTTATATATTTTTTTAATTTTTTAACTGCTTTGAAAATGATGCTTAGGTTTAAAAAAAAAAAAAAAAGGGGTGATAAAGAAGCAGTCTCACCTTGTCACTCTCAAACCCTGGATCTGTCTTTTCACCTTCACACTTCCATTCATTGCTCATTAAGCAAACAGCGAGATATTCCCACTATTGTTTGTCTCCTTAGCAGAGAACCTCAGCGATTTCAGGTCCAAGTACATGCCAAAATAAGGCATGAAAATCCTTTCTGCTTGTTTCAGGTATTTAGTTGGAAACAGTTAGAGAGTTCTTGAGAGCAGGGGAGCAGAGAGGGGGGAGGGGAGGGCAGAAATTAGCAGTTAGGGTGGTTGTTTTCTTATTTTAAGCTTTTTTAGAATTTAATCTTTTATCCTTTTTTCTTTTAAGGATTCTTTTTTAAATCTTATTTTTATATTGCAGAGCTAAGTAAAAGCATCTAAGCACATGCTTAACTTTAAGCATTAAAAAGTCAATGGGATTTAAGCATGTGTTTAAAGGCAAACATATGCTTTAGAGCTCTGCTGAATAGGAATGGTTTATTGAATCAAGGCTATAGACAGGTTAATAAAATGGGTTAATATATGCAATCTGGAAGCAAAAATTAAACAACATGTTTCTGGAATATTAGTGCTGTAAGCATTGCCTCGTTCTAGCTCAATTCTGTAAATGACTATTGTATTTGTAACGTCCTTGACACCGCGTCTCTCGCATTTCTTGAAGAAATGCAGGTTATTGTAGTAGATTATAATCAGCTGGCTAACACACAGCTTGAAGGTTATGATTTTATCCAGAGCAATTCGGAACAATCATACGATCTTACTTCAAAAAGAGCTTGTTCACCAAAAATTCATTTTCAAAGAAAATCTGCCAAATTTTTCCTATCATCACGTCTGTAGTTCCCCCTGTATAAATACTCACACACTGTGAATGAGAGGTAGAAAATGTCGTGTGATTTTTCAATATTTACTCTAGAGTTAGTTCCACGAAGGTGCTTATTGTATGACAAAAGATAAGAGTTTATCCTCTCATCAAAGGTTCCTTTTTAAGTAGATCATAAAATCCATTGTGAATATTTAAGCCAGGAGTAATAACATGGTGTCATATACTCACACAGTACAATGCAATAACACTCTGCATTTTGACATCTGCCCAGACAGATGTTTAGAACGAAGTTCCTCAGATTCTTGGGGGGTTTTTTTCTTTTTTTTTTTTTAAGTTGTATAGAAGAAAATCTGGGAATCATCTTTTATATCGAAGCTACTTAGTACAATTTAACTGTCAACGGTTTAATTAATTTAAATGTAGACTCACTGTGGAAGCCAACAACTCACATAAGCCTTCCACAATCAAAAGAAGAAAATTTTAAAAAAAGAAAAGCCTCTCAAAAAAGTAGCCCACCACATCCTGACCTCAGGGAGGCAATACATTTATTGCATGTGCACAGAGAAAATAATTTACCTATATAACTTTCCAGTGTTTACCCATCACCTATAGTGTAGCAACCCCAGCATCACCAGTCCATGGCCATTTTCCTCACTGTGTCCCTTCCAAAGGGCTGCCCTAATTAGCAGTTACTGGTCATTTTGCCCACAGCAACACCGCTGATAAATATCAGCATGTATAATTATTTAAAGCAGTTGCAGGGGGACCTTTATTTATTTAACTACTTATTTTAATGACCCCCTCATCTTGTGATTTCAGGGGTTTCAATCCGTGTTGAAGCGCCTACACAACCAGGTGCCGACTGCCAAATTCACGGCAGCGAGAGCCCTTTAAAGAAAGTTAGCTGGGCTTTTGAGTGCTTGCTGGTGAGCTTATTTATTATGGAGATCTGTCAGGCAGCACCGTTAAGTTAATCAGTAACCAATAAAAGATTTAAGTTCAGAGATATAAGCTGGTTGATTTACTGCTCACAAAGGTTTTTGGCTCCTTGACGGGAACTCACGAAAACACACTGTTAGGGTTACTTCAGACACCTTTCCATATCCTACTCATAGATGGGAATTTGGGAGAGGAATTGATGTTTCCCAAGTACCTCCACTGTATTTTCAGTTTTGCTCTCACTGTTGAAGTGTTTTGAATTTTCTTCTTGGTTGCACAGACAACTCAGAGTTTGTTTTGTTCGGAAATCTCTGTGCTGACTCCCAAGCTGTGGGACGCGGCTGCTGTCAGGGGAGTCAGATCACTGTGCACGTTTCCTCGCCTTGTTCATAACGTTTTGCAATTTGCAACAAAACTCAATCTGGCAGCATTGTTTTAAAAGCAAAGATGCCAGCCAAAGGGTACTCACGGCAGCAACGGCGCTGCGTTACGATCGCCTCCAGCACCCAAATCCCAAAGGAGAAAATCACAATGTCAAACACAGTTAAAACTGGATAAAAACTGTCCTGCCATCATCTTTTTTTTTTTTTTTCCCTACTGAACATGTTACCAAAGCTCACTTGTAACTATTATGAAAGTCTTTCTCCCCTGTAACCGTGGCTGTGCCCATCCAAATGCTGAGCAGGCAGTTTAATATCGGTGCGGGCTGGCTGGCATATGCATCACATATGATTTTTCCACAATGGAGCCACAGACAAGTTTACCAAAGCCTCCAAGGGCTCCATAACCTTACAGATGTAGTTTTGGAGGTTTTGGTTGGGGGGTTTTGNGTTTTTTTACACACCTGAAATTGCATTTAGGTTTTAAGTCCTTGGTGGGTTTTAAGGGCAGGACTAAAATTGGACCACAAGCATTTCTGTCCATCCCTGTTCATTAATGTCTCAGTATCACCAAAAATCACTCTACTTTCCCTCCAAAAAACCACCTCTGAACTGTTTAGACACACGAGAAGTTACGTCCTGGCCCAATCTGTTAATCAAACACACCCTCAGGTTTATACCCAAGACAGAGGTGAGGCTCCCCAGCCCCTGCTGAGGCTTCATGGAAGGGAAGGCAGCACTGGAGCAGACACAGCATTCAGCCTACAACCCAGTTAGCTGTGTCACCTGGCATATAGATTATCGAATAAATCACGAGCAAGTGTGAATTGTGAGGTTAAAGATACTCTCTATCAAGGCGTTCTGATGACATCATCATAAACCTGGAGGGCAAAGCTCAGCTAGTTTATGATGTCACCAGAAGGCTTCTCCAGGTTGCTGCCATAGTTCATGGTCATTATTTTCTGTAACAGGGGGCACATATGCACCTACATCCCAGCAGGGCTCTGATCCACTGTATCCTTCTTTCCATGTGGACATAGATTCATCTATTTTGCACATATATGCATATATATGTACCACATGCATTTTGCATATATATATATTAAAAAAATCACATTTGCATCCATACTGCATTCACCCATATCATTTGTGTGTGTGTGTGTATGTAGTAGCTACATCACCTATCCACAGCCCATGCTCACTGCCAGGCCTCGCTGGGGAAGGGAGGATGGCGTCTCAGGATGAAAGAAGCACAGAAGATCTGGCCACCTCCCTGGGGAGGTGAAGCCCATCTGGGTTGGATGCTTGCTGTTATGACTCTTACTATTTTGTGGATGAGGCACAGCTACAAAGGGTTTCCCACCCACTAGTCACCGCAGCTGGCAGCAGCCACAAGTCCTTCATCTCTGGTGGCTGTTGGATTTCCTGTACAACGGGGCCGTGCAAAGGCCCGTGCCCACCCGACATGTGGCAAACCCTGGGGTAAAAACTACAGACAGGGAGCAAACCAGGCAGCAAAAAAGAGCCAAAACATGGAACCGCTGCCTTCATCCACTTCATGGATGTGAAGATGAGGATCCCTCACCCAGGACTATGCATCCAGCCCCTTCCCAGGGAATGTAGCTCACATTTATTTCAGGGGCAGGCAGGCAGGCAAGCTAGATCATCTGGTGGCTTTGGCACAGCCAAGGCAGCACACCACAGCTGGATAGCTGATCTGTGTCTTTCGCCTCGCTGAGAGGCCTACCACATGCTACGAAGTGCTTTAATGTCCCCTTAACATGCTGTATAAATAATTTCCGTATCCATTCAGTGGTGCTCACATGTGGTCCTTTGAAAGAGTTAAGTAAAAATTACAGTACCAATATATCTTTGAGATGAAACAATGACATTTATAGGTCATTGTAATCCATGCATTAATTAATTTTATTCCCAGCCTTCCATATGATCCATATGATGCTTCTTCAGTGCTAAATTTGGCCTACGGAGCTGCATTTTAACAAAAATTTAAGTTTTAAAGCTGGACTTATGGGAAGTTTCTTAGTTGCTAAATATCTGAGCTAGCTCAGGAAGGGCAGGTACATAACCTTGCATTGCCATAGTAGCATGAAGTCCCTTTTTGGGGTAAATGATGTGAAAGAGCCTCAACTTCCAGACTCCGCTGTGAAACCTAACCATGAGTCACTGAGGGTGAGGGATGCTCCCTCCATCTCTGCAGCTGGGGCTGGGCTGTGCCTGTACCTCCTCACCCTGGGGGAGGCTGCAAGCAGGGCTGCAATGTGCCATGTGGGAAGGCNATAAGCTGCATCCCCCCCCATCCCACCTCAGCATCAGGGCCAAGCCTGCTCTTAGGTTTTGATATTTCAGAGCTCCACAATGCAAGCACGAAGAGCAGGAGGCCTTTCAACTGGCAACGATTAAATGTTTTGTGATTTAGGGGTTTCTTCTATTAGTGACAGGAGAGCCCTGATGTGATAATCTTCAATTAACAGCAAGGTATGTACAAATCCCACGATGCAGCTATGGCAGTAAATTAGTACATTGTTTTTTTCCCTTTGAAAAAGTAGGTTACAAGTCGTGCTGCGGAGGGAGTAGGTACGAAGGAGACTTCTGGAGACTTTCAAGGCGATCCTGCTCTGGAAGAGGGGTTGGACTAGATGATCTTTAGAGGTCCCTTACAACTCCTAACATTCTGTGATCCTGTGGTCTTCTCAGCTCTACTGCCTCTACTTAAAAAGCTACTTCCAACTTCTTTCCATGCCTAAAGCACAGTTTCAGAAGCCAAAGGACATCACTCTAACAAAACTCACGGGAAAGCCACCACCCCATCACATGCCAAGACACCAGCAGCCCAGACACTACCCTAAGGGACAGGTTTCAAGACAACAGTCCCCTTTCAAACTCTGCAGCTCCGTGTTCCTGCTAACAGTGTGAGGAGCATAACCCATATTACAGGCTGGAGCACAGCTTGAGTGTAAACCAACCTAAGGGTATTTCTTTGTCCTCACGTGAAAGTGGCTCTGCTAATAACAATCCCCATGAAACTCCTGAAATACTTGTGTAGAGATACAGAGAGAAACGCAGGTAGGCTTCCTGAAGCAGCACACCAGGAAAGATAATAAATAGGGCTGGATCACTCAAGTACAGGCTGATGGAGAATTGCTGTGAAGTAGTCTAAATCCATTAAAACCCAATCATGGCATAAATTTAATGGGTTTCCATGAGCCATGTGAACAGCACTGGTGGTTTTAGTGAGCACCTTAGTGGGACTTTCTGCTTGGGATTGATAGGAAACAGGCGTGGGAACTGTGTACGTTGCCGCCCAAGTAAATGCTCCGTTAATAGTAGGAGAATGGCTCAGCTGAAAAACCAGCCCCAATATTTTCCATATGTTTAAAGATTTTTTCTTGCCATTTTTACAGCGTCCTCTCAACCCAACACATTCCTTGGTGTTCAGTTTAATGTGTGTGTGTGCATACAGGTCTAGAGGGAAAAACCCACAAACTCTCCCTCGTCTACAGACATACACGTTCACAAATTAACGTTGCAAGCAAGAAAAGGAAATGTTGGATGATTTGGAGGCTATTTGACTTGCCAAGTTAGAAATGCAAAGGGACGTATCCTCCACTGATATAAACCGGCTCCGAAGCCAAGAGAACTGACCTGATTTAGACTGATTTAGATTTCGCTTTGGAAGAGCGCAGCACGTGATGAGATTGTTGGGAAATATGGTCGAGCCCTGACAGGAGATCTAGTTACCACAATTTCATTGAAAAATTGATCAGAAAGCGTGCAGCCACGCACTCACCATGAGTAGGAGCAAACCTCTCTTCTGCTCTCCAGCATGAACGCCCATCCACACCAGGGATGTCTTGCTCTGTTGGGAGAGAAGGAAAACAGTGGTGTCACTTAAACACCTCAAAGAGGAAAAACATCTTTGAATCACGATTTCAAAAGCAGAAATTTTGACAAAACCACGCTCCGAAGCTCCTGCCTCTGGGAGAAGCACTGTCATATTAGGTAAGAAGATAACAAGTACTGGCAAAACATAGGGTTAGTCCGTGCTCCTTCTAGGTTTCAGAATTATTGCTTTATATTCCAACTTTCTTAACAAATTATTCCATTGATGCTACAAAGCAAAGGACTGAGAGTGAAAGATAATACACAAGAGAGCCCCTAGGCTGTTACTTTGGATTATAAGTATCTAATTTCAGTCATTTAAAGCAAATTCAGTTTTGTCAAAGGCTCCAGTCCAACCTATAAAACTCTGGCCCGGTGAGCATGACAGCATGCCTTGGAGGAACAGGGCGCCAACAGGAAAAACAAACAGCTCCATTCAACCCCTTCACAAGCCTTTTTTCATCTAACCATAAATTTAACACCAACCTTCTTTGATTATGTGTACGGCAAGAGCACGTGTTGTTTCAGTTGCAAGTTGTTTCTAACGCATCTCTTAGTTTTCTGTGGGTTTTTACACCCCCAGTAGAGAAACTTCCATAACTGATGAATTCTCCATCCCCCAAGGATGGGAAAGAGAGGGAAAGTAAGTAATAATAAAGTGATTTTTGGAAGGGATGCATCATGTCTTACTGCAACCCTATGTCATTCATGCTTGCACATATCCATCACGCAGGCACCGTGCCTACGTGAAAAAGGAAAGAATAAACCAAGCCCAGCTCTCCTCGGCACAGGGGGTAATTTCAGGTTGCCCCCTTCCAATTTTCCTGCTGAATTTGTCTCTGAACAGCAATAAACAGCCATCCATAGGCCCTGGATAGCAGTCAACATACAAATTCCCTGATTTTTTTTTAGCTGCAGAAAACACAGCCTTGATTAAGTTAAGGGTTGTGGGCCTTGGAGAGCCTTAATAAATCAGATTTCTGTACTCTGAATTGCATAGTTCACCCTCCCGTACACTCGTAGGGTCAAACTACTTTAGAAAGCAAATCTTTCACCACGTTCCTCTTTGCTCTGGTCCAAGAGGACTTCCCCAAGCCAAAATTCAAAGAATGGTATTTCAACCTGGATTGAAACACGCACCGAAAATCTGTAGGTGACATTTTCATTGCATCTGAAACTGGGACTTGAGCAGATTCAAGGACTTCTCTGCCTGGGGAATATGAAGAGCAAGGTCAGAGCCCTTCCCTGGAGAAGCTCAGCTCCACTGCTCTGTGTCTCAGCATTCTCTGTTTTGCAGGGAAGAAAAATACTGCCTGCTGACACTGAATAACGTTCGCTGACTGCCCGCATAAAACTTGGTCCATAGTTTTAAGACATAAAAAGCGAGGAAACATCATCATCATCGTAATAATAGTAATAATAATAATATTACTGAAGGGCTTTTGTAATTGTAGCAACTAAATGGTATTTAATCCTAAAGGCTGGCAAAGAGTGATGACCATTCAAGCAATAACTCCTAAGATCTGTGTGCTGAAACCTCCCACCTCCGTGGCTCAGATGACAACACCATTTAGTGACCTGGACTTGAAGACCTTTGGAGGTCTCCAAAATGGAGCAGACACTTAGAGGGATGATGAGGATTCCCAAGGTTAGATGGGCTAAAATATTTACACCATGCATCAGCCAAGCAGTTTGGACTTTATAAAAACAGAAGCTATGGTGGTTTTAATCAAGGAGCACACTGAAAATCATTGATTATCAGCCTCACGATTTGCCTACCTAGGGGCTAGCATGGCTGAGAGAGAGGAGGCAGGTGGGGCAGGCTGCAGTGATGTAAGGCCATAAAAAGTCCATTTGAAGCAGATTGGGGTCACGTCCGTTGCGCGACTGCAGCCCCCACCGCTGAGGAGGTGGTTTTATGGCACGTTCCTCCGTCTCGCCTGCCTGGCCAAGGCTTTTCTGAGGGAGACGTTTGTTAGCGCTGATGGGATTGTGTCTGGTCCTCTTGGTCAGAGGTGAACGGATGCATCGCTTGGCTGGTGACGAGGGCCAAGCCCTCGCCCTGCTCTAATACAGAAGGTTCTTTGGCTGACTACATGTCTCCTCACTTGGATGTCAAGAAAAGGCTGCTAAAAATAAATAAAAAATAAAATAAAATAAAATAATTTTTTTTAGAAAATGAAATAAAAATCCAGGTATTTCTTACTCCCTCTGTCCTCAGCTTCTTCATTACACTAGTTTCCCTGCCCTTGTGCTGGGAAAAACCCAGGGTGCCAAACCCAGCAGAAGGCCAGAGTGCCCAGCTGCAGGGTGCTGCCCAGCTGTCCTGACACACATAGCCATGCTTCCCAGTTAGAGCTAAGCATCTGTGAGTTGCTAGTCCCAGTTTCATTCTGTGCCCATTTCTCCCTCCCCCACCAAAAGAGACCAGCCTGAGCAGTAACCACTGGGCCTCTGGCAGAGGAGCTGTGCCCCCTCCACCTCCATGAGAACGTTTTGCCAAGGCAAAGAGCTGCCCCTCCAGCACTTGTGTTACATAAACAAGATAAGATGTTCTTCTTCCAGCCCAGACCACAGGGCTTGTGGCCGGAGCAGGGGGAAAGAAGCTGAGAGGGGACTCACAGCACAGCAGTCCTTGCTGGGCTTGGGAACAAGGAGGTTAAAAGGACTCCTTCCTCCCCAGGACAAAGATCTCCATCTTGGCTGGTTCCACCATGTCTAGCAACTCGTTCAGACAATGGCTCTCTGCATAAAGCACGTTGCAGAACCTTAAGCTGCCACCTCCATGGGTCTGGAGGGACCTTCTTCTGCTCAAAAATGAGCCTTTGCTATCTGCAGTTTCCTGGTGCAAACCCTCCACCTCGGTAGGGGCAGGACCTGGTGACTCCCATACCCATGGATGCTTACGTCAGCTGCTTGGCTCTGCTTCTAAAAGGTTTGGTAAAGCGTGGTCCCTGGGCAGGCATCAGGTAGGAGATACACATCCATGACAGAGAAAGGGGGTTGTCCTATCCTAGGCCTGAACCATGCATTTTGGTCACTCCCTGTCTATGATCCCAAAGCTGAGCTAAAAACCATCAGCCAGTGAGGTGAGGAGATCCCGCATGTCCCCCAGCTGCCATGGGATGGTGTCTTCCACTAGATGAGCATGGTGGCACCGAAGGGAAGTTCAGACACCTCTTAAGTCATCACAGAGGTGCAAGGACAGATGCTAAATGGTGCAGACCCCTCCCCTCATACACCATTCTGGTGCAGGGAGGGACACAGACTACTAAGAAGAGCTGGTTATGTTTTGGTAAAAATCCCACTGCAAGCCCTCACTTCCAGCTCCAACTCAGTGGCTGGGCAACTCCTCAGACTCAGCAGAAAACCAAATCTGGGTCCAACCCTGGGCTCTGCCTCCTCAGCATCTCCCTAATTACTGCCAAGGAACATCAGCACCAGTAACAACCCACTAACAAGTTCCAGTAAGAAAACATCTTGTAGGAGGAGGAGGAGGTTAATAGGAGGACTAATTTGCCAGGTAGGAGGTTTTAATGCCATGAGGGAAGATGTTGCTGATCCCTTTGTTAACAAGGCCTGGTGTTAATTCTGCTGTGGGTAAAAGGGTTTTAAGAA
>VXBZ01004237.1:1067-88073 GCA_013399135.1 Heliornis fulica
CTCCTGCTGCAAAGCCATCCCTCACCTGCATTCAGGTCAAATGCAACTCACATTTAACCCCCAAGTTCACATTTTCCAGGGTGTCTGGGCATTAACAACCTACGTGTTCTCTTCAGCAGCATCTCTTTTCCTTATTAGAAGGACTGATAACAACAGAGGACTGGTTACAGTTCCTTACTCAGCTGGTGATTTGAGCTGGATACCTCGCTAAGAAGCCAGGCTCTGCACTCGTGTCCAAGCTTGGATGTTGCTGCTTTAAAACACACATGCAACAAATCAATGACTGTTTGTTCAGCAACAGGGTGAATGAGAAGGACAGGTTTACAAACAGCAGGTGAGGCATGCAATTTGAAAAGCAATCAGATTGTCTGCTGCCTGCCTCCCAGGGCAGTGCTCCTAACCACGCTCCTGATACAGGCAGGAAGATTTTAAATAAATGAATAAATAGAAATTTAACTTGGTACCTAGACCAAGCCCCCAATCTGCACATTTAGAGTCACTGAGTGATGCTTTCCCTGGTGAACAGTGCCATTGATTTTACCTGAGAACTTATCTGTAACACTTATTTGTGGATTAATGGACTACACTGATGCCCAATCTTGAATACTGTTCCATGCAAATGGACACGAACTGATAACCCCAGTGCCTTAAACTGGGCTCCATGCAAGAGCCAGGTGCTTAGTTTCAAAGCTGAATGCAAGACTCTGCATTCATAGCTCATGTGATTTGTTTTTCTACAGAAGCACAAAACAAATTAAGGTGAAAAAATACTCTAAAGGCAGAAAGATATTGCAGCTGAATTAATCACTAGGCTTCCAGCCTAGGCACTGAGGGCTCAGCCATCCTGGCCATCCCCACTGTCAAGAGCCCTTGTGTCTGGTACAACAGTAATATCAGGGAAAAAAACATTCTTGTGGAAAAAGTGTTTTCCATAAGGCTTGTTGACTTTGAAAGTTGTTCTAAGCTCCACTCAGAAAGTCAAGTACTGATGGAGCTTATAACTTTTTATAGACTTTGAAACCTGCAGATCATGCCTCAGAACACCTCTGCTCTCTAGCCAAATGTCTTCTAATTATTTTCTTCTCCATTACATCCAGAATCACACAATCAAGCCAAACTTCCCACTACAGCCTGTATTTCACAGCCCAGTCCTGCTACCTAGAGAAGCACAATGAAGCACTCATGTTCAATCTCATGTTATGAAGGCCAACTCTTATCCTGCATTATTGCATTTAATCAGAAATTATTACAGGCTCTGTGGACATTGGAACAATTCCAATGTCTGGTCTCGGCTACTCCAGAGACCTGAAGCAGGTCCATGCATCAGCCTGGAAAGCACTGGGATACTGACTGTGGGCTTCCTGCACTAAGGCTTTTCTTCCCATTTTTCTTCATCCTTCAGGTTACTTTTGGTACCTTGCAGCTCTCCCAGTAAGAAAGCATCACACTGCTGCTCTCTGCCTAAGGGAAGCACAGGCCAGTGAGTCTGTTATAAAATATAGTCTCTCAAATATCTCCCAAATTAAATTAAAAAGGAACAGCAACAATTTTCAGCATTGGTTTTAAGGTAGTAGTTTATTTCTGCTATGAAGTGTAATTCACCTATACCTGCACAAAACAAGCAAAAGCAGTTGTACCAGGGCAGCTCAAAGACCATCCCAGAGCAGATGCACTGAGCTAACCAAGGTCTCTGCCAGCACAGGAGACCCAGGACACACCCCATAAAACAACAGAAAAGGCTTCAAGCTTTATGATACTTCAGTATCTGCCATCAGCAACTGATTATTTCAAGGCAGAAGCTATTTCAATGGTAATGGAAAAACCCTCTCAAAAGAAAACAAAACTAAAAAATGAGCAAGACCTTGGAGAATAAATTTAAGCTGCACCACCAGGTACTGGGAACAGGTCTGAACTCCCCAGTCGGAAAACAAAGACTGGAAAAAAGCAAACAGATTTTTTTTGTTGTTTGTTTGTTTATTTTAGGAAAACAGCTTGCCAATAGCTATTTTCTTTCCCATGATGAGTCATTCTACAAAAGCACAAGACAAACCTGCAAGAGAGATGAAAAATACACAAATGGATTCACCTCTGTTACCCCGAGGAACGTTGTGATAAGGACAACTGTAGAGGTGAGGAAGGCTAAAGCAAATTTGAGAACAAGAATCAACTGTGACAAGAAAGATAATAAAAGCTATTTAAATGTACACAAAGCCTTTAAGCACCTTCCATGGCCTATGTGCAAAACCCCAGGCTGACAGAACTTTGCATGCTCCACAGCCCACTGTTCTCACACAGAGTAATGCAGCCACCTTTACACCATAGGTAGTGATCTGCCAGAGATTAATAACATTAAAACATCAGCTCCCTTAGACAAAGGGATTCATTCATCCTGCTCCCTGTCTGTGGCATTAAAAGAACTCAGTAGCTGGACTGTGCTGGGGTCACTCTGATGTTACCATCACCAAGATTCAGACACACTAGTTAAGCCCAGGAGAAGAGATTATCAACAGGGAAGAATTTGGGGTGTGGCATGAGAAGTTAGAAACCCCACCAGTGATTCACTAAACAGCAAGGTGTAAATACTGAAAGGAGACAGGAGGATGTGCTTATTCATTTGATTTTCAATATTAAGGTATTCAGACTAAACCCACTGTTAATATTCATCTCTCCTCTGTTTTAATTCAGAATCAAACCCTGGCAAGAGGTTTTGGCCAAGAGTGAACAAGTAAGTAAACAAATTGTAGAGCACACATATGAATTAGGAAGGTAGAAATCACTCAGCCCTACAACTCTTAACACTAAATAAGGATGCTGATTCTTTTCCTCTCGTGCAGAAAAGTCATCCTGATGCATATTTCTGCACAAATCTGACAAGGTGCACTGTGGCATCTGTTCCAAAGCACTTGTCAGTAGAGACACAAGGAGGTGTTGAAAACAGTGGAAAGTTGAAAGTAAGGAAAGGGAGAAATGCAGAAGAGGGATGCTTGATCGACAGGGGCTGGGATTAGGTAGGGCTGGCTGCTGAAGGTGATAAAGCAGTCAGAAGGGAGCAGCCAGCATGGAGAATTCTCCCTACAGAAGTCAACTGCAAAAGCCTTTGGACCACTGCAACCCCCACCCTCCCTCAGCAAACAGACCTGCTCCTCTCTGCACACCAGCTGGGAGGTGCTGGCAAACAAGCACACTGCCAAGGCAGAATTAACGGTCCCCTGGCAAGAGAAAACAGAGGAGCAAAGTGAACTTGAAAGAAGAGAGCTTTGTGACACAGCAAAGCTGTTCAGTGCAGGAGGCTACATAATCCTTTCCAAAAAGCAGGAAACGTTTGGAATTCATGGCACTATCAAAGTAACAAGGACTATGAGAGCACTTAGTGCTGCCTGGATTGATCATTTCCTGAAGAGACACATTAGGCAGTGTGATACCATACCATGTAATGTGGGAAGGGAATTTTAGCTGGGGTTCCTCTAGGAACAAGATATCTGGGTTCACAACACCTGCCAGTCCTCTGTAAGGGCTTTTGAACCTGCCCACCATAACCACATGACAAAGCAGCAAGTCTTGGGTGCTACATCCCTCACAGCTTCATGGAACACAGCAGCTAGAGACAGCTCAGCTGTGCTTGGGGACTTGCACCACCCAACAGCTCCACAGCCTGATGCTCCACGGGCGTTCAACACCCGTCTGGGCCCAGGAAACACGACAGGTAAACCAAGAGGAAGCCAAGCTTCATTAGCTCCATTGTGCAAGGAGCAGCCTGGATGTCTTGAAGATGTTTGTTAACACACAGCAGTGATTACACTGATTGGAAAAGAACACTGAGCAGTTCACAAATAGTAGCAGGTACAATTAAGAGACTCACGATCTGTGTTCTCCACATTACTACTGAAGGCATAAAAATAGGCAGCTTAGAGGGACACACTTCACTCCTGTGATGATCTGGAGATGCAATACTTTAAGACTGTGGGTCTTCTCTGCCATGCACCAGCAGGTTACTACAAGGAGTACTCCACTACCAGTAAAACCCAAAACTCTGTGAAGTATTGGAAATGGGTTTATTTTCCAGGAGAGACCGGAGCTGACAAAACCATCATTCTGTTTCCTCATACAGAGGACCCAGTGTTTTAAACTGTTAATGAAGCCCCTAACTAACCTCCTCCTTTAAATAACATCCTTGGGTGGCTACTTCTTGAAATGAGCTTCCAGATGCTCCAGCTCATAGAACATATTAAAGGCAATCAGACACAGAACTGCGCTTGAGTACATAAGAGAGGGAGATTCGGCAGACAGAGGAGGGTTAAGGGAAACAGGACTATTTAAATAAAGTAAACAAAAAGTTAGAGTACTTAAATGCCCTTCAGTACTAAAACTACTTTATCTGAAAATAAAATAACATTTGGCAAATTACTCAAGTCCTTCAATGGCTGCCTCTGATAATTGCACCGTGGTCCCCGCGTGGCACGGAAAGCTGTGTACACAGCAGAGTATGTCAATTTGCAATAAGCTCTTTTCTGTAAAAATAGACCAAACTCCCAATTTTCAAGAAGGAAACATACTATCAGAAATATGGCTTAAAAGGATATAATAGCTGATGCTAAGAAAGCTGCATGCCCTAATGTACTTATTTCACAGAGTAGTGCTCTCATACCCATGATGCAAAGTCTGATTCTAGCCTATACCTACCTTTTTGTGGAAGTAATGTACTCTGATGATTTACTTAGGCCAGCCTGGCACTGTTCATTTCCCCACAGTAATTTATAGATGAAGAGTATGTCAACATGGGCTTACCTGGAGCACCACTCACACAGAACTCAATTTTAAAATATTCCTAATCTTCCAAGACTATTTTTTACTAATGCCTAGTGCGGGTTTCACAGTGATGTTTTTCACCTTGTACAATTTACTCAGCAGGGGTAAGACCAACTGAGTGAATTTATGAAGAAAGGAACTTCTACTAGAATGCTGCCCTTTGGTTCTGTTTTGCTCGTGCTTTCCAAGCTCTCTAGCACCTGAAACACCAAGTTAATAAAGATTATACTGAAACCAGATTTTGGAATTGAGAATTTGCCATTTTAAAGTGCTTACAAAGAAAAAACAAAATTAAAACCAACACTCCCACAACAACAGCAACAAAATAAAACAAAAAACCAACCACACCAGAATGGTGCAGTGCCTAAAAGAAACTGTTTTAGCCAAGAGTGCAGCTCATCTAAACTGTACACTTGACTGCCCTTCCTTAACACACATGTTGCCTCTTATGACAGGCCTTGTAGAAGCTCCAGAACTCCAAATCACACCAGGATTGTCAAAATAAAACATTTGGGACAAAGACAAATCCCTGTCTATTTCACCTGCTCACCACACCGAGGGTTCCCTGCTCTGCAGGGTTAATTACTGTAGAACATATTCAGTGCAATCAAACCCACAGAGATTTCCCAGACCATTTAAGGTATTTAACTGTTGGTAATTCCAATTTAAATTAATGGGAACTATGGATCTTAACCCTCTTGAGATCACTTTGAGGACCTCAGAACAAATCAATGAAATCAAAATGCTCTCTGGAAAACATGAGTAACTTCAATGGCCCAGAAGTGAGAAGGTGTCAACAGTGTGTTCTGCATTTCCAGTGTAGTGTGATTTTTATTCTCCTGTAGGTACCAGCCAGCCTTTCCCAGCAGCACATGCCTCAATTCAAAGAGGAGAGGTGTACCATACTCTGAAGTCTGAGCTGAGAAGCCTCCTTTGTCTGATAACCACCCGTAAGAGCAGTTACATGCTAAAACAACCCAGCATGGTGGCAGTTTCGCCGGATCTCTAGAATCCCACGGGAAAGCTCTCGTCTGCATAAAAGAAAGAATTATAAAGGAAAACTGATCAACTTTCTGTCTCCTCATTTTGAAGTCACCATGAAATCAACCAAGGACAAATAAAAAACCCCAAGATAAATAAATTACCTGACTCCAAACAAGCTCCACACGAGCTGCGCTCCTGGGGAAGCGACAGTCTCCTTCAACAGGGAGAAGTCTGACCCTTGTGCCACAGAGCCTGGCCTCCCTCTAACACCTGGGGAGAACGCTCCCTGGGGAGGGCAGGCCAGGAAAAAGGGGAGATGGAACATGGGGAACACTCAGAGATGGCCCTGGGTTTCAGGTAAGACAGTCTGTTTTGCTTTAGGGTTTCCAGTCTAGCCTGCATGAGGCGGCCCCTTGGAAACCAGTTGCAGTGCATGGGAATATAACTTGCAGTGTATTGGTGAGCTCAACACAGACTGAATTTCGAGCACTGAAAGACCTAAGACAGTGTGGAGCCTGGCATGTCAGCCAGACTTCATATCATCCTTACTGGAACCTCTTGCAGCAACAGATGCCCACAGAGTTACAGAACTATGTGGTCTTTAATACCACACTTTTCAATCGCTTTGGCAATTCAGCTTTACACAAACTCAAGATCTGGCCAAGAAAAATGGATTTCAAAGGATAGCACACCATTATTTATTGTGCATGAATTAAGTGCACCATTATCCAGCGTTCATGAATATATTTAGATGCCAAACAAACTCCTTAGGCTGCAATACACTGACTTTAAATCCTGCATCCATGTGTAGGGAAGCACATGGAAGTATTACCACATCATGAGATACTGGGAACTCCAGCAGCCAGAACTGGTACGCATTTTTGGAAATGCAAGCTGTTATTCCACCTAAAGAAAGGTGAGTAGTAGCCTAGATTAATGATGTGAAGCTAATTAAAGAGGTAAATAATTGTGGTGATGTACCCTGAACCAAAGAGGCAACAAATAACGCAGGAGGAAATAAGAAGAAATACAAGGGTTTGCTTAATTAAACTACATTCCTAAAGGAAGGATGGACTATAAAATACCAGGTATTATATTAATGCAGAGTAGTTTTATCAGAATAATAAATTACAGCTTAATATAAATTAGATTTAAGAGTTTGTTTCCTTTAGCCAGTACTGTTGTACTTAATTGTTATAGCTTACTTTTGGAGGGATTGGTGTGTGAAAGAAGCTGCCCACGACTAATGAGCAGACACCAACAGTATCCTACAAACACAGATATCTGGGGTGAAGGCAGCCACTCAGTACTGTCTATATTCAGGACTGAGCATGGCCCATCCCCTGGACCAAACACATATGTTGCTGTAAAGTATTTCAAATATTATTGTGGCTCTGAGGCAAAGCAGGGGGAATGTCAAAGAGCCACAAACCTTCTGTCTCCCGCCTCATCCCACACATACAAAAGCAGAGGAAAACAAGGGTGTTTACTGCCGAGTCTCTTCAGCACACAGGTAAACAGGTCTGGGCAGCTGCTGTAAAAAAACCAGGTATTTTCCCACCATCTAACTAATCACCCAATAGTATATCCCGAGAACATCGGTCAGCTGGTCAGAAATTTGTTCATCTAATAATATATCAATCTTACTTTTAACATTCCATCAATCCTAATTCAGCAGCATTGCCATGGTTACACTATTGTTATATTTTAGCCTTGCAGGTGTGTTATCAAGATGTCTGGTACCAAAACAGTCTCAGTACTCATCCTATACATGTTCCAGACAAATTGTCTCACTACCTGTATCTACTCTATTAACATAAGGCTGCAATCTCTACTCCTTAATTAACACAGAACCACAATATCATCTTCTGTGTGCAAAGCAAGCTACTGAACACATCATCCTTCCCATAGCCCAAGCCCCAACACAAAACAGCACAACCCCTAATTAGCTGCCCATCTTTGGGAGCTAGCTTCCTTCAGCCCACATCCCTGTACTGCTGAGAACTGCTTTTCCCCATCAGCAGAGCCATCACAGCCTGAAAACCATCCACAGTGCCATGGAGGAAGAGACGTCAACACAGCTTCATCAAATGGGTAAAGTAAAACAGATACTTTGAAAGTTAATTTTTAAATGATACTGAATACTTTTTGAAAAGCACTAGCAAGGGTCTATAATCCCAACTGAAGCAATATCTCTAAAACTACCTGCTCTCTACAACTACCTGAAAGGAGGTTGCAGGGAGGTGGGGGGGTTGGTCTCTTCTCCCCAGTAACAGGGACAGAAGTTGAGGTAATGGCCTCAAGCTGCACCAGGGCAAATTTAGGTTGGATCTTAGGAAGAACTTGTGTCCTGAGAGAGTCCTCAAGCACTGGGACAGGCTGCCCAGGGAGGGGGTTGCGTCCCCATCCCTGGAGGGGTTTAACAGACGGGGAGATGCGGTGCTTGAGGACATGGTCTAAGGGTAGACTTGGTGGCGGTAGGTTAATGGTTGGACTGGATGATCTTAGGGGTCATTTCCAGCCTTAACAATTCCATGATTCCATGATTCTATGATCTGAATGCAAAAGGAAGCCTTAAATTATGAAATGTGCCCAAAATGGACAAACTCTGAAAATCCAAGCAGACTTTGGGGATTTGGCCCCATTTAACTGAACTTGTGATCTTGGCCAGCTGAAGGCAACACCCAATGTTGGTGTTTATCTTGAGGTAGTGCCCTGTCACTCGATGTCACAGCAGGACAGAACAGGTCTGCCAAGGTCTCACACAGCAGCAGCGAGGAACTCACTGAAACACAGTTTAAAATTGTCATCAGGAGTAAACCCAAGATCCTTGTCCTCATTATTATTAGGTATTGCACTGGCTTCCAGACTTTTTAAAAAATCCTCTCCCCTCACTAGTCTTGCCTTTGTACTCCTCTTGCTCTTCACTTGACATATTTCTCTGTAACGTTTCATCTCCTTGTGACTGTGAATCACAACGTTCATTATCTGATGATTAAGATGATAAACGCTGATTCATTCTCTCTTATTTCATTACACTGAGTTATTTTGCTCCTGATTTATTCCATGTCTGCCTGAGACTTCACCTGCACCTTCTGGTCCCAGCCTTTCCCCAGTGCTCTGGCAGAGCACCGTACTCGATGTTTGAGGTTGACCAGTGTCTGACAGGACCACCTTTAAACAGGAGTAAAACTAAATATCCTACTTTCCGTGAGCTAAATGCTGTTGAAATAATACAGATGAGGATAGTGTTTTAAAAAATTCCTTGTAGGGATGTGGAAGATTCAAGTTTCAGCAATTTCTGATCTATTTTACAAACTATTCACAGTATATACAGAAAGCTGTTAACTAATCTAATTATGCTGTTTACTGTTTTGCTTATGTTTGCAGTAACCCACAGAAAACTTGTATTTTATGTATATATATATAAACCATCCTGTATCTGTGACTCAGAAGCACAATGACTACAACAATCACCATATGATTAAAAGCTCAATATCAGAAATATTTTTGCAGCACATTAAAAATAAATATTTCTAAGCTAATTTTACTCACAGCATATAGTAGATGATAGTGCCACTTCTCTACTAATGAGAACCAAACAAATTATTTGTAATGAGTATTTTCCTTCAGAAATGACAGTACTCTGCCTCTTAATTTTACCTGAATGGAGCATAATTTTCTGCAATATATTTCTTATTGAAAGCAAAGCTCCTATGTTACATCATGTGGGCTTTTTCCCTCCAGGTCTGCAAGAAGTAGTTATATCAGTGAGTTATACTAATTTTATATGTATATAAGCACACATGCACATTCAAATTGACCTAAAACTGCACTGCCAAGCTAAATAGAGACAAAGGCTTCCAGTGTTTAGATCATAATTGTCAGGGAAAAAGTAAGGTTCCCATCATTAGAAGAATAAAAGATGATTGACTTGTTTTGTTCCCTGGAATTACCCAAGTTATCTTTCAGTTTCATAGCTAAGAGGTCTTCAAAATGAGATGACAATATATTTATATTGCAAAATTATTGCTGTGATCAAAAATAATAAACCAGAATACAACTTGAATTATTTCTACATTGTACTTGAGGTAACAGGGTGACAATTGCTCAGGTCGCTATTCCCCACAGCAGCGTTTCTGAGGCAAACAATGCAGCCAGCTGTGATCTATGGGCTGGAGTGGTTTGCTCAAAATCTGATTCCTGAGTATAATTCACGAAATGGGTAAGAGAAAAGCAATACTTAAGAATGATTTTTATTGACTTAGCTCTGGTTGGCACAGCTGATAAAAAGGACAGACTATAACCCCGAGATGACAACGGCGGAACTCAGATTGGAATGTCCTTCCCCAGGGTAGCTGCTCTGGATTTGATCTGGCATAGCTGATAGTAGAATCAAGGCAAAAATGGGCAATTTTCCAGCAATAAGGGAAGGATTACAAGACAAACTACTCTATAAAGCAGCAGGGGGAAAAGCGAGATAAAAATTGAAACAAGAGCGCGAGACGTCTCGCTGCATTCCAAGCATCAGCGGAGCAAATGCTTCCAATAAAAAGCTGGAGCCAAGGAGTGTTATTTATCAGAGAACATCTGTTTGGCTGCCCAGTATCTGTGCTAGTGCTGCCTGACATGCATGCTTACAGACAGGGGCACAGCCTGCACTGGCATCACAGAGATGTCTGTAGCGTGCTCTTCAGAATGAGCCGCTATCTCCCTCACAGGCGACTGGGCAGAACTCAATTTCTACCGGGTTTTGTAGCACTAAGCTTCACCTGTAACTTCAGCCCTGTGGTTTATCTCTTTCCTGCAAACCATCCATCACCTTGTATTTCAGCTCCCTGGAAGATTTCTGTCTGGTCTGGCTCCTAATTCTTCCTTTCATCCAGCTGTCTAGCTACTCGTGTAACACCATTAACAGCATCCACCTCTGGAAACCACTGAAGCCTTCCCATCAAAACCACTGCTACAGTCTCCATCCAGTTTGGCCTTTGGCCTTTCTATACCTGGAAGATACAATGTCACCAAGTGTCCAGAGGATCAAGAGGGGGAAAAACCCATGTTGAATGCAGAGGTCCAGTACTTGGAGATGGTAAGAATCACGTGGAGGAAGTGCTGCCATTTAGCAGTTCACCCACGACAACTTTTCTTAGTATTTAAAACATTAATAGATAATAAATGTTTTGGAATATAGGAAGTTCCATGTGAATATAAGGGAAAACTTTTTCCCTGATGGTGACAGAGCCCTGGGACAGGCTGCCCATAGAGGTTGGGGAGTCTCCTTCTCTGGAGACATTCAAGACCAATCTGGGCATGATCCTGTGTGATTTCATCCAGGTGATCCTGCCCAGGCAAAGGGGTTGAACGAGATGATCTTGCTAGGTCCCTTCCAGCTCCTGACATTCTTTGATTCTGTTTTCTTGAAAAACTAAAAGCCACCAATGGGACTTATGTCCATGATAAAGTTCAAGATTCCAGGAATAAGACTGTTGGAAAACATGTAAAATACACGTGCACTGCCCTAAACTGTGGGGGGAAAATCCAGTATGTTAATATTTAATTTTGCAGTAAGATGGGACAATCTGTTCTCAGTGTCACAAAGAAGTTTAAATATAGGTCTCTCGCTCCAGTCTATATTTGAATATAGATTGTCACCAATCTTCTATATTTGAATATAGATTGTCACCAATCTTCTATATTTGAATATAGATTGTCACCAGTGGGAAAGTGAATCTACAATCTCATGACCTAAGGAGTCCCACTGCTCTGGATTTCAGCATTAGTACAGCCATCAACTTCTCCTAGATCTTAACTGAACCAAAAACTTAATCCCATTTGATTGTCTGACACAAAGTTTTATTTGTCTGTGATCTAAATATGAACACTCCACTTCCATATTTTGTTGGGTTTTTTTTTTTTTGGTCTTACAAAACACATAAGTTCCACTAGGAATTTCAGAGACATCAAAAACCATTAAGAAACTGGAGGAAAAAACAAAACACTAGGAAACAGCTGAACTGATTGCACATTCCATCCTCTCATTCAAAGTGACTAACATTTTCAGAACAAGAAGCAGGTAAATACAAAATATCTCAGGATTCTGAGGCAGCTTTGGGAGCACCTTCTAATTACAAGACACAGCAGGTGTCCTGCAATACAAAAGAGGGAACAAACTTCCAGTCTTCATGGTACAAATGTACTTGGGTACCAGTTGTGTCACACAGCAACATCATCCTTGAGATTCAAATACTGCTTTAGCCACATCCTGTGTTCTGTTAACTGCAGCTGAAGTCAATGGGAAAGGCAGCATTTCCTCTCAAGATTAAGGCAAACCGACTCCTTGCCTGGGTCCTGTAGTCCTCTGTTACCCTCAGCCTCGTGGAATTATTTATGCCAGTTTAAAAATAATACTAAGTGAAGCAGAATGATAACACTGTTATATAAATGAGGGTACAAAGTACAGGGCAGTACAGATCTATTCCAAGCCATCAGAACTGCTCTGTCTTCTATGGATGATAATTCCTTTTATGTGTCCTGATGGCAGGATCAGACTATTAATTTCTGCCATCTGTGTGCAGCTTCTTCCTTATCACAGAGTTTTGACTACAAATTGTGCACCTCTGACTCAGTGGGTAATGCTTGATTGTGTTAGCAGAGAGACCAAATGCTTCCATTTTGTATATATGCAATGGGGTCAAGCTGCATTAAAAACCACACCAGATTAATGACCTTCCTTTCTCAATACAGGGCAAGCCAATATTTCATGTATTTTCATGGGCAGTATGTGAATGTAATTTAAGCTACACCAGAGAGCAAGTACATGTTCTCATTACCACTAAGCACAGTCTAGCTGAGAGGAGCCCTCATAAGCTTTTTTCCACAAATCCTTAAAAACTTCATATCCAAGCCACAGGTTAAGTCAAAGAATTTTTATATTTTTTCCTTTTTCAGAAGTGCTTGTTAATCCTTGACTCTTTTAAGGTCCAGTTCCTAAATATCTTGAGGCCTTCTAAGCTTGTAATCTCAGATTTACCAGGCTACTGAAGTACCACAACAGTCACTACAACAGATCATTTACTAACACCATTGTAAAAGCAGCAGAAACAGTTCAAGCATCTTTTCCAGCAAGTTCCAGGCAAAGCAGGTGCTTGCTTCAGATGCAGTTTCTGTCTAAATGCTTTTCTGTATTCTGGCCCCAACTAACAGACCACATGTGGACCTCCACCATATTTCTTTAATATTGAGTCTTACCAGAGTGCTTCAATGGAGACTCAAGTGTGGAACCAAATTCCATGTCTGAAGGAAGCAATGGAAAAATCCCAGCCTGAGTTCCACAGGACATCTGTATGACCAGGACACAAACTCCATACCTCAACTTTGGCAGCCCGATTCACATGAGGAAGTCTCAAGTCATGAACACCCAACTGGCAGAACCCAACACTGGTCCCAAGAGAGAGTGACAAGCAGCAGAAATCTGTCTGGCAGTTACCTGCCCTGTCGTTCCCAGCAAGGCTGACCATCCATCTTCATAACCACACTGCCATTTATAACAATGCCAAGCAGTTCAGGTGAGCCAGCTGTCACCTTTGCCTTCACACCTCAGGAAGTCCAGGATGCATTAGGCTTCACTGTAAAACCTGCTGTTTGTCACACCTCCAGGTGACTGCAGCAATGTAACTGGCACTCTCATTTAGCTTATCATATCATTTAAAGTCACAGGGAATTTCTAGATTCTCCAAAATAAACTTCAGTGACAGTGTGGCATTTCACTTGAGTTTGTAACTCAGGAGTACTCAGCCTTCATCTTAAAATCTCCCTTTACTTCCTGAAAGTAAATCTACCCTTCACATTTAATTAAAATCAATGAACTTATTCTTGTAGGTTATTACTTCAAATGCAAGTAGTACTCCAGTAACTCAGATGAGGTGGAACCAATGGGATCATTTACAGAAGCAAAACAAGCAAGAGCTTGGCCCACAGCTCAGGTTCCACAAGGTTAATAAATTCCAGCTCTAACTTGGCCATCTATCCGTGGAGCTGTGACAAAGCCTCAGCTGATTCAGAGCTCAGACTGCAAGGCTCTCAGGGTTGGAGTGTGCAAAGCCAGTGGGAGGTGAAAACATTTAGTAGCTAAACATATGCAGTCTGTCAGCACAGAGCTTTGCAGGTCCCTTAGTTAGGGACTAGGAAGGACCTCTAAGTTGCAGATTTCTCACCAATGAGGTTGAGATTTTATCTATCCTTTTCCCCTCTCTCCCCCAGGTAACACCCCTAACCAGCAGTCAGCTCTATAGGCTGAGCCATGCTCTAGTGTGTGGCTATTTCCACAGGAGGCAAAAAGGTTACACCCCATTCTCCTCTACCTTCTCCCAAGTGAGGTGAACTTCTTAATCATTTAAATGTTTATTATTAAACCCAGGTAGAACAAACAGGCAATTTCCCAGGCAATTCAACCTGTCAAATTAAGTAGCCTCCTCTTTGTTGTGCATATTGATTGGTATCTTAATGATTCATCTGGGGACAGCAGTTGGAAGTGGCTTCACTCCACCATCTGATTCCTGTGACTTTTACCTCCACCACTGCACTCAGCATGTGCCATCTCTCATGTCATTCAAAGGTCACATCTATGCACTCAGGATGAAGACAGCAGAGGGTAACTTCTGAAATGCCTGTGTATTTTCACAATCTTCTACTTTCACTACTTCCTGCTGGTTCTTCAGAGTGCCTTCTAGAAGGATATGGAAGTGTCAGAGTGTTTGTGGTCCTGCATATGTTCAGCCCAGCCCATGTGGATGACAAGTCAGCATCAGAAGACATTTGTTTCTCCCAATTTATACTTTTACCCTTCACAATGACAATTTTCCAAGCAAAAGGGGAATTAAAAACAAACAAAACAACCCAAAGAAAATCTTTCCTTTTGGCTTGAATCCCATCTGAACTCTGTGAGCAGCAGCCCACCTGAGAAAACAGGAGATCAAATTCATCCCTTTTCTTGATGAATGACCAATAACTGGAAAGTCAGAGCCAGAGACTGTGTCAGCATTAAATCAGACCTGAAGGACATTGCAGGACTTGGGTCACACCATAAATCAGTAAAAAATCATTCTTTGCTGCTCTTAGATTTGTATTTACATAGGAGCCAAGTTCTAGAAAAGAGCTGACCTTGGCTGCTATCAAGATGAAACGACTGCCCTTCTATCAATAGGCCCAAAGCAGGGATTGATCTCATGCAGTGTGGGGTATGGTGCCTGGCTGGCTGCAGCAAGGTTAAAAGTTATTTCTCCTCTTTCTTCTTATAAGAAACATTCTTAAATCATATGAAGATTTTTCCTGTAATTAATAGCAGTCAAACTTCAGTCTTATAATTGAACTGGCAAGTAAGGCAAAGCCAGCTTTGCTTAGGCACCAATCCATAGGGTGGGCACAGCACTGGAAAGCGACTGAGCTGGTCTTTATTTTGCAGTCAAGGGCCTGCTACGTGAAGTTCTCCTTCAGACAGAGCCTTCTTGCCTACCAGGCTCAAAACCAAAGTCTGCTCTAGCTCTGATACCTGGAAAATTAGATGGTCTGAAGTTCCCAAAACTCTCAATTGTTTATGAATGTTTGATTCAAGGCATATTGACCAAGTCTTCAAACCTCCTAAAACTGCAACAAAAATAAATGATTTTACAAATTTCCAGGTATGAGACCTCAATCAATTATTTTACACCATCTACTTGCAGAAAATTCCTGGAAGCTGCATGCTAGGCAACTCCTCATGTGATGCAGATGGAGTATGTGGTAGAAAGACTTCAGAGAGCAAACACCTTTTGTCAGATTAAGGGCATTTCTACTAAGAGGATTTGCTAGATAAATTAATTCAGAGCAATCACCTCTGGGCTGCTGTGATGCTTGAGCTTAAAGAATTTATTATTATATTTTTTCCTTTACATTAGAATTATTTAAAAACAATAGCCATTCCCAGCTATGTTAAGATTTGGTCAAGCTGCCTAAAAATTAACTTGGTGTCTTCAATTTACAGAAAATTAATCTAAACCACAAAAAGCACTGACACATACAGCTCATCTGCAGGTGCCTTGTGGTATATCATTTTACACTACTCTGCTATACCTTTTTCAAGAAAGAAGAAATCAAGCTTTCTTTCTGCCATGAAAGCACCAGTCTGCCTCATTTTTCTCAACTGTCATTTAGAAACACCAAAAGGAATAACAAACATTCCAAGTCCCTGACCCACCAGACTTTGACAGCAGTTTCATAATATTTTTCTCTTGACTCACACCTTCTGGCAAAAGGTGAATATATTCTGACACTGTTCCACTATCCTGATCCTGCTGCACCAACTGCCAAGTCTGCCTTGCACTCTTTGGTATCTACTGCACATCCACATACATCAACAGAAAGAAACAGCTCACCAGGAGAAAAATAGTTCCTGCCCCCTCCTCAAGATTTCCTAAAATGTCAAACTCAACCAAAGAAACACCTACAAGATAGGCTCAAATCTCTATGAAGGTGGATCAGTGTGCAGCTTTAGAAGCTTCTGGGACATTTTCATCTTAAAAAGATGAAAACTCCTGACCTACATACTCCCCCAGAAGTTCAGGGTCCTGTTCTAACACCCCAATCAACAGAAGTCTCCAATTCCCTTTTCAATAGCAAAAGCTTTGCTCAAACCATCATGTAGTTACTCAGCAGTCCCTTTCTCTCTTTATTTTATTTTTCCACAAGGAACAGCTCTACAGAATGTCACCATTCCTTATTACCAGAAAGCTTCCAGTTATTTCCATTCTACCCTCAACATCTGAGAACTTGGTAGGTAGGATTGAGAGGCACCACAGACAAGCTTTGCAGTGACCTAGATTTATTCCCCAAGACATGGGAAGGTCCTTTTACATCCTTCCTATGAAGGGAGTTAGCAAACAATCACGAATCCTTCACTCAATAGCAACTCACTGATCTAATAGCTGCTGTCATGCAGCATAGGGTGGACATCTCTAAGGGATCTTTACACTCATCTGCACCAGCTCCAGGTTTTCTGGCACTCTCCTCCTGAGCATGTACCTATTTCTCCAGTAGCTTTGGAAGACTTCAGAAGTCTCTGTGGTGCTGCAGCTACTGGAGAACAGTTCATGAACAAAGGAGTTGAAAGCTAGTTGGTATGTATCAACACTGACACCACAGTAAAGGAGATGCAAGCCAAGTGACTGATCCAGATGTAGCAGCAGATGCAAACCATGTGCATTCCACCCCAAACCCACAAGCAAAAATCTAAGCAAATGCAGTGTTGGACTGACTGCTCCTGGCACCTTAAGTTCATATAAGAATTTTAACTGCTTCTATTTACTAAGGGCCAGGAAGAGACATTTGCTAATCCAACCTACAAGTCCTACCTCAATTTCTTCCTAGCAAAAACAAACTCACACAATTTACCACAGAGAAAAGGATATTCTCCTAACATCACAAAGCAATTATGAAACACCATCAAGTCATCCTTGTGACTGGGACAAAAACACTGAGGCAAACCCAAAAGGAGTGCCAGGAAATTATGCTGTAAAGGAGAAAGATAAACTACAGTTGGGAAAAGGACACTTGGATTCCAAGAATGGGGGAAAGAAAAAATTACCCTTCTGAGATGTGGAGATTTCTCCCTGCAGAAACTGACCTATTTCTGCAAATAATTGCAAATATCTTATGTGCCCACATCCTCCATCTCAGTCCAAAATGACTTAGAGCTATCTCCTTAAAGGCCTGCAGCACACAGATGACAACAGACAGAACTTGCAAGAACCCCAAACTGCTTCAGACAAAGTTCAGATTCCTCAGCCACAGGGATGCCCCTGTGACCTCACTGGGTCACAGGGACATCCTAAGCCCTGGGAAAATCTGGGACTGGCACCTTACATACATCACATCAGTGCTCAATGCAAACTCCTCAACCATAATGGAAAACTGATTGCAATGTCCAAGTGTTTGACAGCAGTACTATGGTAACCATGCTTCTGAAGACACAATATTACCAATAAAAATCAGCTCCAAGTGCCAATAAAGATCATAAAGCAGAGGATCTTTCAAGGAAACCAGTAAGCAAACTAATCACTAGTGGAACCAGACTCTGTACTAAGGAACAACATTCAGATACACAACATGAAGGAGGGAGAAGGGGCAGAAAACTGGATTAAAGTACAATAAGGGAACTATTCAAAAAGGAGATTTTAATCTAATTAGAGTAAAACAATCTGTGTTGATGGCACATCACATCCTACAGAACGCTGTTAGTGCTTGACAAAAAGAAGTATGCAGTATATAAACACACTCTTGTATGATAAGTAGATAAATAAAAACAGGCATAATATTCTAGTTTCTATTAGTGCTATTCTAGGAGGAACACTTCCACATTGAATTAACTATGTTTGCAATATACCAGAGACAAACAAAGGTAAATTGAAAAAAAAAATCCAATTAAATTAGAGAACCCCAAAGGACACATTCAGTGACCAATAACACATAAAGCACTACTGGAGTAGGTCGATGAGCATTGCTGGTTATCAAATGTTGAGGGGAATTTCTGGAATAACAGAGAGGAGATATAATGCTCTGACTCATTATGGGGTGGCAAATGTGAAAAGCAAAGGAGTACAGGCAGCCTCACAGTACCTACATGTACTGGCTGCATATTGTGTTCAGCTCCAGGATCCCACACTATTTGCGTTTACCCCCTTACAGTGCAGTAGGCAGGGTAGTACCAAGCTTTGATGAACTCACAGCAGCCACCCCCATCACCTCAGTATATGTTATATGTGGGTTTTTTGTTATTTTATCCAAGTAGGTTGGGGTGTTTTGGTAACATGGTAAAGAGACAGGCCAGGTAACTGTCTGTGCTGTTTTTCTTATATTAAAAACATTTATGTAATTTAGGGATAAAGTGTGGTCACAGAACAAATTAATATTTTAAACCATGTCAGCAGCAGAGGCAATTACTCTTAAGATGATTTTTAAATATTTCTCCCAAATCAAAACTCAGACTGCACAGTCGGGTTTTTCAGATGCATTCAACATCCAGTGTCATCAGGAGTATAAAAAAATCACTTACCAACTATCCATTCCACCCAAAACACCCTCTGCACACAACAAGCTGAAATTATGTTGTTTGCTCTGCCTTTTCCAGAGTTGTTCTATCCGTGCTAGTACTTACTCCTTTGAGTTCTTTGGAGCAGAACATTGTATACACATCTATATTTGTAATGTGCCTGGCTCAAGAGGCCATTACCCTGTGTGGTGTACAGTGTCTTCAGTAAAAACACTGTTCATGAGCCACCACACACATACAGCACACCTCTCCCTAACTCATTCCATGCAGGACACAGCCAGCCTTAAACACAGCATTACCCCCTCTCTCTGCAAAACACATCTTGAGGGTAAAATATCCTTCTCGGTTTGTTTTGGTTTTATTTTTTGTTGGTGGTTTTCTTGTTGTTTCAGGGGAGGGGGAGGCATTGCTCTCCTGCTACAGGACTCAGATACTTCCTAAAACCACACAATAAACTATTTTGTTTACTTTATTACCCTGGTTAACCCTTATTTTACACAAGTTGTGTTTGCCTTAAGGGACATCTGCTGCCCTTTCAATAGGACTCTGGTATCTCCTCCACTTGTGAGGTTTTCTTTGGTCACCCTGTTGCACTAAGGAGCACAGATATTTCTGTGAAACTGAAAAAGCCCTCCTCTCCTTTCAAACACACATCCTCTTCAAGTCTTTAGAAGTATTTTCTTTCTTACCATGCCAAATTTTAACCTGTTCTTGCCACTAATCCTCTGCACAATTCCACACCACCACCACTGCATTTCATCAGCAGCCAACTGTTCTCCTGTGCTTTCCCATTTTCCTATCAGCAGTCCTCAAAGCATCCAACATATTTACAATCTCCCTTGAAATCCATTTCCTTTTATTAGCCTTCCCTTTTGACTTCTAACTCTACAGGGTCTACTTCTAATCTTTTATCACACCTCAAAAGCCATCAGAACTCAGAAAGTCACCTGTGATTGAGTGCAAATCACAATTCCAGGAGGAAACCCAGCTGGGCTGAAGCTGGTCCTGGGAAAGGGCATTGCTGTTCTGTTATTTAACGACAAGGAGGAACCTGGAGGAGCCACCTCTGCAATCCACTGCCCAGCCACACAGCCCCTGGCCCGAAGGGCTCAGCAAGGACTGCAGCTCAGTTGTGAAACGAGGTCATCCTGCTCCTGCCACAACCGGAGATTTTCTGCTGCTTCCAGAAACCTGGAAACCAGCAAGTCTAAACTGGAATGCAAAGAGATCTGCACTGAGACTGTGTTAGTGCTATTTGTTTTCTTTTGTGTCTGCTAAACGCTTCAGAAAACAGTAAAAGTCCTTTAAAGCCTAACCAGAAACTTCAAAGGGAACCAGTTTTCCTTATGCATTTGTGCTGTTGAGGTTCTTTGTTCGGTTTTCTCTGTTTGTTTTTAAGTTTTCACATTGTTTTGGGGGGTACTAGTAGCCAGAATCCCTGGGAAAAGTGTAATAAGAGTTGAAAGCCTGAGAAGTGCTTTGGGCACCATCTAAAAGATTAGAACCACAATCCTTTAGAAACAGCAGTAATATTAGACTTGTTCTGGGTTGAAGAATGTCGTTGTATTACCACCACCTCCTTCCTATCAAAACAGCCCTGAGTTACTACATAGCACAAAACCATTTGCATTGCAAAAAGGGATTTGTTCTGTTGTTTTCCTTTTATCACCCAAATGGTAAGAAGCAGCTGAGCTCCAGGCAGGGAAAAGGTGCCACATCAGAGCTGAGAGTCACATCATCTCAGGAGCAGGCATGAAAAAATTAATTTAACAGTGTAGAAAAAGAGTCAGTTTAACAACCTCAACGAACAGGGGGAAAAACCTTTAGTCACAAACACTTGAGGGATCAAATAGTGAAGTTTCTCGGATTTGTGATTATTTTTTTTTAAGGAAAGCCTGCCTTCAATTCTGGCTGTGCTGTTAGTTCTTTAGCCTCCACACAGAAGAGGAGCTGGTACTTTCATCCTCTCTTACACTACCTTAAATACTGCTGCACAGGGAGGAGCACAGAGCCCTCCTGACCAAGGCTTTGTCTCATGGAAATAAAGCACAAATCTACCACAGCTGGAGAACAAACAGTAACAAGTTATTCTGACCAAGTTCTCCAAACTTAGGAGTCTGGCAAACCAGTTTGGAAAGACATCATCCTTTCTGCTCTCTCAGCAACCCTTTACTCACTTTCCACCACTAGGAGTTTAGGGACAAACAAATGTTATTAACTAGCAAACTAGTTTCCAAGAAACCTCAGCAAAGAAACCTTGTTTTTCATTCAAGCAAGAATTACCTTCAAATTTAAGCTTGGGCTGCAAAGCTGACCTGCTGTTTGCTATCATCTAAACAGTTGATTTGCAGCAGCTGCAGGTTTGTGCACTTTGGCCTTTCTTCCATGGAGAGAAAGCAGGAACCCAGCCATCCACACACAGCAGAGGATTCTCTAAATCGGCTCAGCCACAAACACGCTGCACTCAGGGTTTGTCACCGGATAGATGTGGAGTTTAAAAAGATAAAAAATAAAATCAACACTATCACACAGGAGCCTCTTTCCCCAAGTCACCCAGGCATAGCACAAACAGAGAAGTGCCAACTGCAGACATTCAGGAAAGTGGCAGAAACACAGGAAGAATTCTCATAATTCTGTTAAAACACTTTTAAGAGATCTGATTCAATTTTCCCCATCAAAGGGACCCTGCCTAAAGCAGATAGCTTTTACCATCATTCTGCTACTAAAATACTATGTCCTTCTAAAGAATCATCACAGAATTTATTTAATATTCTGCTATCTCTGAAATAGCAGGTATGCTATAAAATAGATGTAATTAAAAAAGCCCAAAATCCAAAACCAAAAGGAGACATGTTAGGAAATCTACTGAACTTAAATATGCACAACCAACATGTTTGCTGAATGTAGGGGAAAAGTTGGATGTGGCAACACATCTCAGTACTTAAAACTGCTTTTGAAACTGTCTCAATCCACATTGGCAGCAAACTATTGCTTTTAAGAGACCCATTCCCTTAATAAACAAAAGTCAGATGGACTTTTTTATTATTATTATTTTTCATTACAGAACCACAGGCAAACTGGGATTTTTTTGTTTCCTCTGCAAAACCTTCTCCACTATTGTGGCTGGTCTCAGGTGTGCAGCCCATGTATAAATGGGTAATACTGAAAGGTCCTTCTGGCCTACCCTTGAGCTAGGGGGAGTAAAATGCCCAACGCTGCAAGCAGCAGCCTCTAGCACAAGGGAAAGGCATTGGGGAAGCACCCTGATATTCAGGCTTCTTCTTGCTCCCCCAGTTCCAGCTTTTCCTTTAGCTCCACAACTACTTAGCACAGTCCCTATTCCCTCACAAATCATTACACAAAATTTGGGTAGCCCACAGAGAAGATTTCCACACCCCCCTTTACTGTTACTCCAGTCCAGCATGGCTTTAGCAGAACACAGAGACAGTCTACTAGATCTGCTACGAACAGGCAGGAGACCTGGGGGTAAAAGAGCATCTACTATTGTTTAGCAATATGTAAATAAGGCCTATAAGTAGTACTACAAAACCTTTTAAGAAAAATAAGGTGTTGAAAAACACCTCCCCAAGACATGCCCTATTTTACACATTTATTTGTTACTCGATTCAGCCAACAGACAGCAAAGATTTTCCTCACATAGAACCCAGCCATATCCAATGTCACAGCCTCTCCTTTCTCAAGCTATCCTCCCTATTAACATAACTAATCATTTTCATTCTAAAAGTGCTTTACCCACCTTTTCCTGAGACACCAGTCGTGCACTCCAGTTCCAGCTCAGTCTCCCAGTGCCTCTGCCTTTGGTGACCTCCCTTGGGTCTCTGGGCACTCACCCCCTCAGCTGCTGCTCATATACCAGCAATCACCTGGAACCAGCTGCTCTGTTTTAAAGAATCTTCACCTTTGCTCAAGTTTCCCACCCCATCACAGCTTGTTCTAATAAACTATTCAACCTGTTGAGCTTCCATCTTGTTACAGGGCAAAGGTAATTCAGAGGTCACGGAGCATTGATCTCCTAACACAGGATCAATACTGTGCAAAATCATGCCTGATGGGTTTGGGTTTGTGTAGTCCAAGGGGTGTATAAGATGGATAAATTCTCCTGTGGTGCAGTGAAATTTGTGTTTGGACATTACTCATCACAAACACATTGTGTCAGACACTGACATGACAGATGATTCATCATTGTATTCTATCAGCACAATACAGCATATAAAGCAGCAGTGGCATCTGGAGGAAGATTTCACCTGATTTCCTTTAAAACCTGCTGAGCACTCTTGTTTCTCAAATGCTTGATCATCAGCAAGCATCTTTTTTCACACAGGGTGCTCTGATTGCACATTAGATGAAACCCCACTCAGCATTGCAACCACAGACAGGCCGAGGCTAGTTTGTCATTGCAGGATAGTTACGGTATCTCCCTCTCTCTGCTGATACTTTATCATCTTTTAAGGCAACTTTTACTGTAAATTTAAAAGTTATAATGCTGTCCTTTGCCATTGCATTTTCATGACAAAGGCATATTTATCAACTCCCAGCTGCAAGTGGAAGAAGGCAGAACTGGAAGCACAGAGACAGTCTGGAGGTACATTTTTGAACCCATTCTAAATAACAACACTGATGTTGATGTTTCATCCAGACACAAGCCTCAAAATCTGACAGAAAACCCCAGATATCTGGCTCACCATCTCATCAATCTTTTTCTCTTTCCAACAGTATGTTTGATGCTAGACTAACAGTCACCAACCCATGCCTCAGTTTCTCAGGTACAGGCTGAGACTAGTAATAGTTACTCCCCTAGAGAAAATGCTAAGCTTAGCAAGAGAAAGCAAATATAGCAGCCTGAAAACACAAGCATTGCTGAAAGCTGATATCTGAGTATCATGACACATGGCTCTCTTTGACATTAGACAATACATGTTGTCACCCCTGAGGAAGTTTTGATTCATCTGCCTATAAGCACTCTATACATTTATTTTTTAAATGCCTTTTTTTGTTTGTTTTTTTTTCTTCAAGATACTGGAAATAAGCCTGCTGTTTATGCCAAGCAAGATCTGCATTCTTCAAAAAAGTTAAAAACACTGACAATGTCATTTGTGATTGTTTTACAATCTTTTATATGAACTAGCAGACTGCACAACAGATGCAGAACACAAGAGGATTTAACCAAGCCCACACATCAAGACATTGTCAGTGTCAAATCTTTTCTTTTTGTTAAATTCAAGATTAAAAAGGAAGAGAAATAATTTCTACAAACTACATGTGTGTTTTTAAAAGAAAAAAAAAACACAACATGAACTCTTCCCAGTCAATTCTGTTTGAACAATTATGATGATGAAAGTTTGTAACTTTAGGAAACAAAAAAAATCTTCCCTAGAGCAGAGTCGGGGCATTATGGGTAACAGTCCTCTATGTACATCACAGGGGCCATCTGCTAAGTCTGCTTGGAACTCACAGAAACAAGATTTGCTGCAATAAGGCCTACTTTCTAATGTTGGCTATCTTCTGTGCTAGAACAGTAGTTTTGCCAGAGCACAGCTGTTGGATACAGAGCAAACCAGTACTTACTCTAAATACTCAATTTATTTTTTTTAAATGTGTCTGAAATCTGCAATTGGTATATAAGACATATAAGATGGGATAACATCAACTTTGACAAGTGATTACTGTCCTGTTGCTCCTCAGAGCATTGCTCCATTCTCTCCAGCATCAAGCTGAAGACATGGCAGATGATCAGGTATTTGACACCAAAGCACATTAAAGAAGAGCTCTGCATAAAACAGATTGAGGAAGCCAAGGCAAACTCGGGTAAGAATGAGCTCCCTTCTGCATGTCATCATCTACAGAGCTGGACTCACTTGTCATCCTGCTGACAGTTACATCATGTGCAAGTAGGTGTTTTACATGCATCTTGAGTCAAGGCCTGACACTTTTTTGCTGATGGAATGGAAAAGGGTCTGTATCTGTTCATCTCCCACAGTTTTTCTACAAGTAGTCTCTGTACATGGATGAACAGGATTAGCTTTAATGTAACAAGCTTTGGTAGCAGTAAGATTTGTACTGGAATGGACCAAAATATTCTAAGGTGAAAAAAACCCACATCTTAGGTTAAATATATATACACATATAGGCATGCCTATGTGCTTGCAACAATATGATCACAAGCTTAAATGACATTCATCAAACACAGAACTGCTACAAGTGATTTGTTATAATATGTGAAATTATTTGACATCATATATCTGCTCCTTCTGTCTTCTTCTACCCCCCAGAAGCCAATTCACACCTTTTCCATACTTTCATGAGATTTTTCCCAGTAAACTGAACAGCATTCCAAATTTATTGGTGGTATAAAACAGGTGTTTAAACTAAATGGGCTTGATGTTGATGGGCTGTTCATGAAGTGCTTAATATGCAACTACTGAATACAAGGTCCACCTTCATTTCTCATGTGTCTTGAAATTAAATGGCAGGAATCCCCAGGAGAACAACAGTCTTTGCACACAGAACCCATTATCTGTCATTCTTATTAAACACAAAATAAAAAATAAAAGGTATAAGTGTTGATATTTAACCAAAGGAGAACAATTTCTGTTCCTATGCATGAGGTATTAACCACAGCACCTTTTTTATTCTGCCCAATGAGCTCACTGATAAATAGATATAAAACATGGCTGAACATGGGTATTGAAAATAAAGATGTTCTGGTAGCTAGCCAGCACATCAATTGATTTTACATGCTTGGTTTTGCTCTTTCATTGTTCAGTTCTACCTCAGGTTATGAATTTTCAGAAGCAAACATGAGCAATTCAGAGTAAATATACAATTGCTGCTTGGGCTGGTGTATCACTTTTCTTAGTTTTCCTTTTACAGGTTGCTTAAATTAATAGAACTGTACACTTATAAAACACTGCAATAATATTCCTATATTTTTCTTTACCTTTCTATAATTTCTCCCTCTCCTTTAATGCAAAATAGAAATCCTTAATGATACGATACCAAGAATGATTCATTAGTATTTTTAATGGAGTGGTGAATTCACTGCTTGAATTACTCAGTACTCCCAGAACATGTATGTAAATACTAGCAAATTCAAAGTTTTCATACATTTTAACATACCATATAATTTAGCTCAAAACCTGAATAAAGCAGATTATTAATTATGCACTTTATTTTTTCTGAGTCACCCAGTCTTGCAGCACAATCATGTGATACCAAACAGCCCAATACACAATGCCGGATGAAGGAAACCTTTTCCACATGCATAGCCAAATCACAATTCCTTAGCTGAAACCTTTTTAGCAAAAATAGGTTTCTAGAGACAAATACATTTGTTGAAAAGTTGGGTTTTTTCACTAGGGAGTAAGGATTTCCAAAAGTAAAATGTTCAAGTGCCAGAACTGGGACATGTAACTCTTTCTGCTAGAATACCTGTGTGGCCATAGTGCAGGCACTTAGGCAACCTGTAGTTCTCTTCCTCCTCCCATCTAGGGCATGTTATACCTACAATATAGAGTCCACAGAGTGAGAACTAAGTATGTGCAGCTCTTGTCTTCAGTGGTGCCCTGACAACACTTGGGGACAGTGAATACTGCTGGAATGTATGTAAAAATGACTATAAAGTCATAAAAACATAAAAAGTAATTGTCTCATGGTTCACTAGTTGACTTACTATTAATCTAGAACAGTATAATTAATGTAACTTTTATGGTTTCTCTTAAAATACATTCCAAGTCATAACACCAGCGATGAACTTTCTTTTCTGAGAAGCATATGTGGATGTGGTCTGCTTCAGATGCTTTACATGGCTCATGAAAGCCATGTCCCTAGCACTGGGCTGCAGTTTGCACTGTTGTCCCGAGAGTAAAGGACATGTAATTTAATCTCTCTGCACTGTGGATCATCACCTATATCATATCCTGTCCCTGACCCTTTGTTTTGTTATTTGCACTGATATGTTGGGCAGGGTAAGGACAACCTCTTGAGCTGTACCCATACCAATACTAGTCACAAGAATACCAGTCACAAGGTCAGTCTCAGTGACAGTCCCTGACACTAGCATGGCAGGAAAAAAAAACAACTTACAAACTGATCCACTGCTGGCAGTTCCCTCTCTCCTCATTTCTCTTCCTTCCTCTTTGATCCTTCTTCGGTTTACAGCTAGCTTTGGTCGCTCAACACACTCTGTGAAATGTGCACATTAAAGATAAACTTTCTTGTGGTGTTTACAGTATTCACCACAAGCATCACTAGTAGGGAGTGCCTGAAATAAATACCAATTGGAAAAAACTACAATATTAATTTAAAGAAGTATCAAGCATGGAAGTAAAAAGACTTGAAAATCTCACTGCCCCTTGCAAGATCTAAGCTTAAGTATTAAATTCCTCATTGTAATTAGTAATGAATTTCAGGTTATTTTCTCCCTTTGACTCCTAATGCTGTATGATGCTATTACATGAGGTAACTGTCAAAAGGTGGATTATTTTATTATGTATACAGCCTGTCAGTATAATGGCAGCTTGCACGTTAACAGAGCCGGAGCCCTGTACTAGTAGGGCAAGGCTGTACTAATTGCTCACTGCTGGACTGTATGTTCTTGTCTTTAATACATTTTAAAGTAGACATTGCAAATGCGACAGAATACTACCTAAGCTAGTACTGTCAAAACCAATTTAAAAGCAAGAAGAAAAAGGAAAAAACGTATATACACAATATTTACCGTGTGCCAATTCTTTCCTCTGGGAAATCACTTTGCCAAAATTTAGCATAATCATCTGTAAATTCTTTGTTAGTTGGCCTCAGAACGTTTCCTGATCCCTTAATGTCTGTTAGACCCTGGGCAGTCACTGCTGCCCCCACAACTGGCTGCACACTGCTGAGAGGCACAGGCCTCCATGCACATCTGAAACCTCCACAGCAGCAGTGTCAAACTCTCCGTGCATCAGGCAGACACACAAACAAAGGGTCTCCTCTGCAAAGATATTTAAGAAACAAATGAACAGCTATGAGGGACTGCAGGCAGTGCCAGGGGCTCTGTGGTGAAAGAGGGGACAACCAGGCCCAGGGCTGTGGCTTGCAGGGCCCCAGACTGGGCCGGGACAGCCCTGAGGGCAGCTCAGGCCGAGCAGGCCCAACTCCAAAGTCTGTGTGGATTACCAACAAATTAAGTAAAATTTATCACCTCAAGACCCTTCTTTTTGTGACTTAAACCCACCAGAATCAGACATCAGACAATTATTGTGCTAAAATTGTCACTTACTATGCTGACCAATACTATTTTTTCAATCTCCCTCTCTCTCCTGTCTCAGATTTTTTGCCTGTAGTCTGTAATAAGCCTTTCTAGAGAGGTATTTCTCTGTGGATGGCATTTAGACAGACTTGGCAAATTACATTCAGGCTGAAGACTGGCAGTTCTAGCTGCTATCATAAAGTATTAACGTCTGTACTTCTCATTGAGCATAATTTTTTAATGATATTTAACAGGAACTGGATGGGTATGTTTGCCAATTTAAATGCTGGCAGCAATGCTGTTTAACATGTGGTTTTCTTTAAATGGTACATGCAGTTTATTCTAAATGGTATGCAGATTTTTGGCTTCTAAATCTTCTTTTAACATACAAATAACCAAACAGTGGTTTCAGAGGTTTAGTTGCCAGACAATGCAGATAATTTTTTCAATATGTCTATGGCAAAGGTCATGTTCAAATTAAAGGGAAATTAATATTATTAACAATGAACTTCAGTGCAGAACCTTGTTAGCCAAAACTGCGTTACCATCAAAATGGCACATGAAAAAGTGAAGCTTGTTCTCAATGGCAGGACCATTTCTTGAGAGGAAAAAACCCTTCCTTTTGCCTGGGTTAACACTGTGGTCCTACCCTTTAAAAACTGTCAGAAGTCCACTTTTTGCCTAAGATCATGAGACAGGATGACTGCCTACAAGCTGTCCTGCATTGTCAAAAGATGTTCTCATACTATAAAAATGGAAATGTGAAGCTATTATATGATTTTATATCACTCAAAGCTATTGGGATATGTTATAAGCTCTGACCTGCACTTACACTTATAGATACCATCACTCCTTGGGAATGAGACCTGAAGTGATAAAAATGTCCACTTCTATGAGAGATTAGAAATTACTTCAAAGACTTCACTTTCAAAAAGAAATTAAGCACTAATTAAGTAAAACTCTAAAAATGAAAAACCAGTCTCAGAGATAAGTCTACTTTGAGAAGTCATTTATGCAGATCAGTGCCTCTGTCCTATACTGCAGCAAAGAGACAGTAGGTAGAAAAGTTTCTTCAGTCCCAGCACATCAAGCAGGGAGCCCTGTGGTGCTCAAGTACTAAAGTCAAGCCTCCTCCCAGCCAACCCAAGATCCATAGCTTGAAAAAGTGGAGAAAGAGTAGTTTATGAAAATATTAAAATAATTTCTAAAATAATTGTCTAAAGAACCCTATATGTTTAATTTCATTGCATTAGATACACTCCACCAAGTTGCTGAGGTTCTTGATTAGGTTTTAACATGGGGAAGGGCCTCTCATCTCCCTAGAACCTTACATACACCAGAATACAACTCTTAAGTTTCTAAATAGAGTGCAAAATGCCTCCCATTCTTCCATTCCTGGCCTAATTTCACAATGCTGTATAACCCTTGCAGCTTTACATAGAGTCCTTTAAAGTTATAAAGGAAATAATTTCTACAAAATGAAAGAGTTTATGAAAAAAAAATATTTTACAATAGAGTTTTTTAGTACATATTAGAATGCCACAGTCTAGAAATTCTATTAAATTCTTTGATATGATATAAAATACCTCTAATTATATTTTCATTTAAATTCCACAATTTTTTTTCCAGAAAAGCATGTGCACAAAGGGAGAGGAAGAAAGAACACAATTTCTAAATCCTTAGTCCTAGCTTACTCTAACTGGAACAGGAGCCACTGTGAACATATCTAGTGCATTAATTTTCCCACCAAATTTTCTCAATGTATTCTAATATTTCATTTTTCACTTGTGCAACAAAGAAAAAAAAGGCAACATAAAAAGATGATAGGGGAGAATTTTATGCAAGTCTTTGAAGTAATGCTGATAATATATTCCCAAGAAACTGGATTCCCATTTGCATAATTAAATTGGCCAGAACTATCTAACTGTCCAGCTTGCAGGAGTTGAACTTCTCTGAAATGCAATATCTCTACCCATGAGACGCTGCACAATTACACAGGTGAATTGATAGAAGAATTGAAGGCACAGTATGCTTGATTCAATATTACACATTAATGGGAAGCCTGACACAAGTTAGACACTATGCAGCAGCAATATTTTAATATTTTTGTTAAATAATGTACAACTGCTGAGGACATATAGAATTGTGACATTGCAAAAATTGGGGTCAGTAGAGTTGGGGCTTTTTCTTTTATTTTTTTTTTTAAATCAAGTAGGGAATAGACATAAGCACATGGTGATATGAGTTTACTAAAAAGCTGGCTTAGTCTCCAACTATGTAACTATAAATTGTCCAAGGAAATAGTTTCTCCTACATATTTGGTACTCACAAAACACGTAAAACTTGCTCATGTAAGCACTGATCTGCAGGAAGCCTGATTTCCAAAGACAGGACTAAGGGACTGCAGTCATACTACAGACAGAAACTTGTGCTAAATGGATCACTGTTAACCTGTCCACCCCTAAATCTGTGTGGGGAAGAGTGGCTCACTAGAATGTGACTGACTTTCCAAACCTGCAGCTAGAACTCAGCTGCACGTTACATCCATGGCAGGGGAGACTTACAGCAGGAAGGGAAAGATGTCATTGGACAGGTTGTCCTCTCATCCTGGGACAGTATTATGTTTCTGTCTCTAAAGCAAAGAATTTGCCTGTGAAAAAAACCCAGCCTTTGCCCTATCAGTATTCACAGCTGGTGGCAAGCCATCTAATTTTCAGTTTCTTTGGGTTACACAGGTATGCATACATTTTTCCTAGCCATTACTCAACAACATCATCATCCAGAAAACATGACTGTAGCTGGCTGAGTATGGTGAGACATGAAAGCATTTCCCAAGAGATCCAGAACAAACTGAACTTCCCTTAAGGATAACGCTGTAGCAATCTGCAGGTATCAGCAAATATATTAGTAAGAAAATGTCATCACTATGGAGTGAACATGAGACTGCAATATGGTTTCTGTAGCATGACACTTTGCATACAAGGAAACAAATGTGAAGTACTGGTGACCTCTAATAAAACAAGGACAAAAAAAAACCTCAATGACTGAAAAAAGAGCCCACCCTGTATTTGCAACCCATCAAAGTGTCAGAAAGCTATCAGCTGTAGCCTGCTTGACCATGATCAAAAGGTGATCCATATGTTGCTTGAGTATCTCCTTAACATTGTACCCATTTATCAAAGACAATTTTCTGTAAATAAAGAAGTATGATGAACCACCTAAAGAAAAGTCAGACCATCTGTCTGCCTCCTTCATCATTAACATTCACCTTCAGTATGTGCCTGGCTTGTTTTATAACTACTTGAGTGACAGGAGAATTAGTTCATTCCCATAGTTTGGAGGGTTTTTTTCCTGTAGACTTTATTTTTTTCTATCATCTACGCATACATTTGTTAAACAGAAGGTGGGGGTGGAGAATGTGAAGTCTAAACTAATTTGAGAAACTAGCAGAGCTCCTGCTTGCAGATGCCATGGTGTTTGCATTTTACATATTCATTGAAAAGATTATTCTTTTCCAGGGGTAATGAAAATGATTTTTTAGGCTGTTTTTAAGTCCCAGCTATACCCTGAAGTTGTGAAGGTTTTCAAGTTTTCCTTGGTGCTGAGGGCAACCGTTCCTCCAGGTGTCTCTGAGGCCATCGATGGTCACACGTTTGCTTATTTCTGAGTTTTTGCAAGTGAGGACAAGGGTCTGCACACACAGGTCCTGCACCTGCCTCACACCTGTTCTTCACAAACCAAGAATGGTCTCCACAGAGGTGCCAGAACTTGCCATGGACTGTCCAAGGTCATAAAATATAGCAAAATAAAGGAAGTCAAGAATTCTAACCACAACTTGCAGTGTAGTAAAAAAGGCTTTATGTACATTTTTAGTGTACCTACTTAAAGCATTAAATAAACCACATACACACACTCCCCCACCCCCCCACTTCAAAACGAAACATTCGATATAAAGTAAGGGGGTGTTGTTCTATTCCAATGGGAAAATGTATAAGAAAGAAATACAAAGAAATGTTTTCCTGACAATATAATTTTGGTTAAAGGAGGTACTGAATTTAAAACAAAACAAAGATTCACACAGTATGAATGACAATGCTCTGCTGCTATTTCATTCTTGCTTTAAAAAGAATCCACATTTATGACAAGTGCCAAAGAAAAAGCTTCAGGTATATGGAAGTTTAAAAGGAATTTATAGTCTAGCTGAGATCTCTTTTTAGGTGGGAAGCTATTTGACTGATAATAATATCCACCATGCTCTTTACAGCTCATTTCTTCTGAGTGGCTGTAGTATAGATTCATATGGATTAAGAGAAGATCCATCAACAAATTTAAATATTTCAAATGTGCCTCTTCAGAAGTCTCTGTTCTCTTATTTATTCTGCCATCACTTTTAGGTGATTTTTCTTTTTAATTTTTTTTGGTGAAATCTGCTCTTCCTAGAAGCTTGGCAAAAGAAATCAGCAAGAGAAGAGAGACAATGAAACACAACCTGGATTTGGCCATTGCTTCATCTGTGACTCTTCCCTGATCCGTACTCGGTTAATATCAGCTTTATCTTAGTTAAAAACTGTTTAATTCACCAATTTGCAGGTGTTAACAAGACTGACACAATGTTGTGTTACTCTCTAGAGTTTTTCTTTAAAAAGTATATAGACAGGGGGATTATAATTTACTAGGATATATTTCAGTTAATCCACTTGATCTTCTGCTACCTCATCTTGTACCATCACCTCCTCTCCTGCACTGTGGCAAGCAAAGGGTATCACACAAGTAAGTGCAAAACCAAGCATGCATTACTTCATGCAATTTCCATTTTGTCCAGTTGGTTATAAAGGTGCCATTTAAATTCCACATTTTCCTTCCAGTCACACTCAGTTGTTACTGATCTCTGCTTATTTGAGTACAGGGTGAAATTCCAGCAGAGCCAACTAACCCTACAGGTACCACTGTACCAGTGTACCACTTGTGCCTATAGAAGTCAGTTCCTTATAAATGTTGAGAGGTGGAAATGGGATTTCAGAGACCAAAAAAAGGGAACAATTAAAATCTAATACTGCAATCAGATTGAAATAGGAAAATTCTTATTAATGACTGTTCATAGAGAGGAGGCTCTCAATCTGTGACCTATATTGCAAGACTGAATTCCTTTGGGAGTCAATCTTGTGCCAGCACATTTATACTGACACTCCCATTTATACTCCCACATTGCTGGCAGCTGAGAATAGTCATACAGGTATATCATGACTTGTCAACCAAACTGTGAAATCTAAAAAAAATAGCTGATGCTCTGGTGCAAAGTACTGGATCAATCAGGGTAATGGTGCCCCCTTATTCTCCTTTAAATTCAATCTTGCAGCAGAGATCAACACTATCTGACAATAAGGCAGTGATTGATTTTCAATATCTTTTTTTGTCACCTTCTATACAGAATCCTCCTATGCAAGGATGGCCTGTCTTGGACCCAACTAGATCGATTTGTCTGCCAGGCTTTAATGTGAGAACCATCCTGGCACCAGCTGTCTTTATCATGGAGCCCTAGAGCCAGCTACATTTCCCACAAAAGCAAAATTATTGAGAATTTTACCATAAAAAACAAACAAAAAAACCCCAAACCAACCCCTCCCCTCAAAATCCCCTTACCTTGTTCTGTCCTTTCCGATTTGACTGCATTAAACAATACATTCCATACCTTAGAGCTGTTCATGAGTGGGTGATGGAGAAACAACTTTTCATTGCACAAAGGCACATTTTTATTATTTTACCTTCTTCCTCTCTTTTTCTTCCTATTGTTTTCTCCCTTGAATGACTGAAAACACATCTGAAAAAGGATTAATTTCCTCAGCAGTTGTGTTTGTTTCTCCTCAACTCATTATCCGCCCCAACTGCCATTACCTTTCTTCCTGCCTTGTAACTAACATGTCTTTCCCTTTATCACCTTCTCAGTGTCAGTGGTCTCCAAACACCATCCCAGGGAAGAACCTGCTCGCCCACACCTATGTTAATGTGTGGATGTCTTTCAGGCTTAGGGTAGGAATTCAAATTTGACATTCCTGTAATTGAGAGCAGAATTGGGTCCTCTCTGCTAAGGAATGTATTCCAGAGTGCTTCTCCTAGAGGAGCTTGTCTTTAGAAATGATTCTGATCTGCATGAAAAGCAGACATTGTTCACAGTAGTCCATATGCTACCTGAAGTTTTGGGCAGTATAGATTGAAAATTTATGGTGTATTTTATTACTCTGCTACTCGTGTTTTTCCCTCAAGATGGATGCGCTCATACCTCTAAACCCATCTATCACATGGCAGCCACTAAGAGACAGTTTTACATGTAAACTCTCTAACACATAAAAGTACATTTAAAGGAGAAATAAAAGCCCTTGACAATAGTGTACTTGATCCTTTGCAAATCCCTGTGGATTTATAGTACACAGTAAGTCAAAAATAATTAATAGGGTCAGCTCCAAAAGATGTCAGGTTTACTGAAGCGTTGTTTCTTTGAAAGAGAAACAAGACTGACACATTTTTAAACTTAGAGTAAACTAAATGTTGTCTCTAGAGACTGGCACTTCCATAGTGCTTTTGTAACGTCTTCTCATTGCTACCTGTGTTTACTCTTAGTCTTCTTGGTGGAATGAATTTCCTTTTTTAAGAATGTGGAAATTTAAGGACAGAAGTGAGTTAAAAACCTGGTATCTACGTTCTCACATTGTTTTGCAATTAATCAAGAAATACGAATGAGATGCACAACATCAGCCTAATCCATTACTTGTTTTTCACTGAAAAAAAAAAAAAGGCTTATTTCCCTAAGGAAGAAATATTCACAGTTGAAGCCCAGTGAACACACCATGTCTAAAACACATGTCAAAAAATTGATTCAGCAAGGTATTTGGTATTCCTCTACCTGAAGTCTCAACATCAAATGCCAACAAGCTTCAAAGAAGGGAAGTCAGTGCTTTTAACAGATCCCATTATGTGGGAAACCTTAATGGACACTTTAATTTTGTCACCCAATTCTACCTACATTGAGCAACTCTGTTTTTAAGCTACATTTACATCAGCATTTGCTTTTCTAGACATACACAGTAACAAGAGCAGCATGCTGAAATTTCAGCCAGCGAGAAAGAATGCTGATCCATCCTATGCAAATAACAACCTACCAGCCTGAGAACTGCCCTTCTCATGAACCTCCCCTTCCAAGGTGAAAAATGCCTCCCTTACAGTATCAATTTATCCCAGCATCACACATGGGTCTCACTTTTCTGGTTAATCTGGAATCTGAAGTAAGCCCTAAGGATCTGATGAACCCTGTTTGGAAGTTACAGTGTGTGCTGCCGACTCAAATGCTGCTTTATTTAATTATTTTTGTTTTCAGTTGGAAGACTCAGTTTATTGGTATACACTGATTTTAACAAGCAAATAGTAGCTCTGGTTCATTGTCACAGACAGAGCTCTAACTTCTTAGTGACACGCTGGGGGCCTGGAAGGAAGACAGGAATCATTAGGAAGAGGACTGGCAGTTCCAGCAGCAGCTCTCTCTCGTGGCTGTGACAAGTGACCTCTGCCAAGGCAGGTCACTGCTATGAGAGAAGCCACATAGGAAAAAGAGAAAGAATGAGGCAAAAGAAAGTAGTAGACTAATGCAGTATAATTTAAAAGCTGACCCTGTACATTAAGGCTAATGGAACTAAACAACTGTAATCTTGAAAAGAAAATGGAACATTATTGAGAATGTAGCTACAGTACTTGAAATCCAATTAACTGTTATATCTCCCTAAAGATTTGGATCACTTTTTTTTCCTTTCATTAACTGAAATTTGTTTTTTCTTTGATTAAGCTTAATATTAAAATACCCAAACAGACAGAATGGTAATCAAAAATATGTATCATCTTAGGCCTACTCTGCATTATTAAAATTTCTCATTTCACTCATTTGCATGATATTTCACCAGTAGTAGACTCGCTTAAAAACAGTCATCCTGTCAATTAGCAAAACCCTCTTCAAAACCACAGCTCCCACAGTTCCACAATGAGCATGTTTATGCCTTCAACTGAGGTCTGATACACTTAACACCGAGATCTCAATAACATTCCAACCTTATCCAAGTCCCAACTTACACCAAAGCAGGTGGATCTGAAATCTGAAGGTTGTTACTGATACAGTTAATTTTCTTTTAATATGTCTGTGATACATTGAGGGTAAACTATGTAGTGACAAAAATGAACAGCATACTAAGAGCTTTCTTTCTACCTTATTCTTAAAAGAAAAAAAGTGACTTAATATGTGGGTTTGATTTGTTTTGGGTTTTTTTTTCAGTTGAAGAAAGCCAGAATTAGACCACTGGGTGCCTTCAGAAAAGAGAAGTGCAAACACATTCAGTGGCCATAAAAGAAATGAGAGATATAGAGGAGTATCTCAGCACATAATTAAGGACAGACACTCTCCAGACTCCCTTGATGCACTTAGTGGAGGTACCAAATCTTAAGTAAACCCAGTGGATTCTGGCAGTGCACATGTCTGAATTTCACAACAGACTCCCAGACCAAGTGGTAAAGTCATTAAAGAAAGTGGGATCAATATTTCTCAGCCTACTTTCATTCCCCTCCCTAAACCTCAAAGCCATGAGTCCTGCTACTCCTTCTCTGCAGCTATCCCCATCACTACCCCAGCTGCAGCAGAGCACGTAGGAGCCTGCAGTTTAAACAGAGCAGGCAGGATTTCTGCCATCCTCACACCCTGAAGGATGCAGCCTGGTTTATACAGCAGCATCCTACCGTCCCCACACCGCTGCACGGATGAGAGGAGCAAGAACAGTTCCAAAGGCTGACATCAATCTCTGCTGAGCAGCAGCAGCAGCAGCTCCCCCTCACAGCTAACGATGGCCATTCCCAAGCTAAGAGCAGCGTCTCGTAGTAAGTGCTGCTTCTTTATCCTGTAAGAGAACACAAATCACCCCTGGAACAGATAACCAGGACTAAAACTGCCAGTCTGTAACCACAGACAGGATTCCACTGCTGATGTGAAAATGATAATCATTCTGAAGATGGGCACAAGGCACAGCAGAGCAGGGAACTAATTAGCACATGCTTGACTTGGAGTGCAAGGCTGCAGGAAATGTGGATGGTCCCATTCCACAGAGCGGCTCCCCGAGCATCAGTTCGACTTCTGACCAGGTTCCACTTCAGTTCCACACATCTAAAGTAGATGAGTTGGCTGGGATTGCTACCACACAACTAACAAAAGTCTTGTTTAAACTTTACTACATGTGTCAATCATATCTATTGGCAAAAGGATGTTCAAACTCCAGACCTGTTTCCTTAAGTACAAAATCACCCAGGTGATCTGGTCTCCTTAAGTCAGTTCTCCAGGTGAACTGACTTAAGATCCTCTCACCCTTATAATGGAATGTTTGCATTGCCTAGTTGATTTTTAACAGTTTTCCATTAAAATAATTTATTTTAGTAATTTATTTCTTACCCAACCTCCTGTCAGATGTAGAGAAAGGATATGATTTCTCTTGCTTTAACAAAAATAGAGAAGTCTATTAAGTAGACTGTCGAGTTCTGTGCTTGTTTCATGAGACAAACAACTAGAATCATTCAGAAAGATAATACAAATTATCTTTATATTAGTGCAGAGCAACTCTGACGTCAGAACATATTCAAGCTGGTCCAGAAATGGAATTTATCAGCTCCTTTCATGACAAGAAATTCCACTTAGGACATCCACATATCTGTTGTGAAATTTGTGATTCAACTTCACATCAAAATGATTGAGCACAAGTATATTTGCAGCCCAAGAGCATAAGTGAAATCTGGAAGCTAATTTTGTGTAAGATCACAACCTCCAAATTAAATAATAGATGTAGCATGCCTGCTGGATCATCAAACTTTAATTAGATTCTTTGCAGCTGTATGTCTTTGATCTCATCTAAATAAATCATAGCAGCATTGTGGGTTTTTGGTTGGATTTTGTGTCATGCTAAATTCACATATGAAACAGAATAACGTGTTTGAATCTGCATTGTTGGAAAGAGGAAAGGAGAAGGTGATTCCCCCTGAAACTTCATGTAGAGCACTGAATTACTTACATTTACCTTTTTCCTCATCCCTGTTTTCTAAATTTTCTTTTTTTTTCTTGTTTTTTTTTTCTTTTTTCTTGATACAGTACAACAATCTGACAACTGCATTGTCATACCTTAAGAAGAGAAGACATAATGGCCCCATTTGAATCAAAATTGATGTTATCAGATACTGAAAGGCATTTGTGCTTTTATTGGGTTTTTTTTACTATTCCATTCTGAATCAATAGCACTGAAGTACAAAAAATACTGAAGTTTACAGTTCCAGTCCTACAGCAAACAGCTGCTCACAAATTAGAGCAATTTAACTCTGGGTTAAGAAATGAAATGATAGACCAAATTCTGAATTATTGTAGATGGACACCACATATTTTACCTGACGAGGGAATAGATTTATTTGCTAATTATTTGCAGTAGGATTTGGAGCATCACAAGATTTCCAAGAGCTCTGAATGCACACACACCCCCTTAACCTAGTTCTGAATAAGATCAAAAGGAATTCCTCCAGGAGCTCTGGCTGGGAACTTGGCTGCTGCATCTTTCCAACAGCTACACTTTTTAGGCTCTGTTTTGCTTCTGATCTGATAACAAGAACTAATTAAAATAAAATCAAACTAAAATGCAACTTTATACAAACTATATATTTCATCTGGTTGTGTAACACAAGCCCTAGGTTAGTAATAATCCACGAACACATAAATTACTATAAGGTCAGGTTCTATGCATGCTCTTAGTAGTATGAAAAAGCTGCTTCTTTTAAAAAGAGCATACAAATTAATTTGTAAAACAACTGAAATAGGTTAAGTTTTACCCACAATTTATTAACAGAATGGAAACTGTTAGTCTTGTAAATGAAAACTTATAACCAGGGTCCCACTGTAATGAGGACAATTTAATTATTTTAACATTCACATATGCAATTTTTCTAAGAAAACTGTAACACTGAGGCAGACATAAAACTGCCCTGCATTAGCTTATGTCATCCACAATGTAAATAAATATATTATGATTCCTGGGAGGATTTTTCAAAAGGTGAAAGTATATCAGTACAAGAAAACTAATCAAACTACTACAGATTCACACACTGAAGAGAAATTGTCATTTAAATCCAATGCCAACTGTTGAAGTAAAAGCACCAAGGACAATGCCAAAGAACCCAGTCCCCAGGTCATTTCCCAGAGAGCTTCAAGGAGCCCTTTTGTAACTCAGATAACAGCAAATCTTTGGATCTCTCCCATGAACAGCCTGAGTTATTTCTGGTGTGAGGAAAGGCTGAGAGCTGGGGCTGTTTAGCCTGGAGAAGGCTGAGGGGGATCTCATCAGTGCTCATAAATATCTAAAGGGGGGTGGCCAGACTCTTCTCAGTGGTGCCCAATGACAGGACAAAGGGACATGGTAATAAACAGGCCCAGGAAGGTCCATCTATATATGAGAAAAAAACATCTTCACGACAGAGCCCCGGGACAGGCTGCCAAGAGAGGCCGGGGAGTCTCCTCTCCGAAGACATTCAAGACCTCTCTGGACGAGATCCTGTGCAACCAGCTTGAGGTGATCCCACTTTAGCAGGGTGGTTGGGCTGGTGATCTCCAGAGGTCCCTTCCCACCTCTGCCAGTGTGTGACTCGGTGGCACCAGCTGCATTTCATTTTGCTGTTAATCTGCACCCTTCACCATGGCGGCAACACCAGTTTCCTCTCCACCATATAATGAAAGATATTTTCTAAAAATAAACTGGCAAATTGTGAACAGTGTGCACTGATGAGAAAGCAAAATTTCCATGGATCTTGATTGCTTGCCATTCAATGAAACTGGTTTCTTCAGAAAGGAGGACAGGATAGGCTCAGTCTGTCTTTTAGTGTCACACAGCTGTTCAAGCATCACCCTTCTGCTTTGCTGCTGTCAACCTCATGTCCTCTCCCAGTCAGTATCTACACCCCAGTTAGACACAGCACTGTTTGCCAACTGGCTGGTGGATCCTCTATGTACACAGCATATAAGGGCAGACTCTATCTCCAGCAATATGCATGCCCATTAAAGAGATTTTTTGGTTCTTTAAAGAATCTTTCAGTGAGCTGCATAGATTTAATATCAAAAGTTTAGACATAGATCATTTGTACAATTTAACCTTCAGTATTTATACAACTATAAAGGGAATATGGTGTATTTTTATGTCTCAGAGCAAGCAGTACATAAAAGGAATAAAAAATGCAAAGACTGGATAGACAAGCTTTCAAAAAAAATGTAGACCCCGCTCTTATGTTGCTGCATAATGGGGTGTAAAATGTACTCCAATTTTTTGGTCACAGGACACGGGGTGTAGCGTGAAAGCAGGAATATTAATCACATAGATTTTTGCCTTGAAACCTTCATATGTCAAGTAGAAGTTTAATGCTCTCCCTAGACTAATTTTTTTCTTGTTCTTTTTTAAAACAAAGCACTTTCCATAGAAGAATGTCTGGATTACCTACTCCTGTGGAAAAAAGCACGCCTCGAGGCATGTCGAGTTATCCTAAAGCACCGGATTCATTTTTGGCTTAAGAGTTTTCTCATCATCTCTTTTTTCCCACAACAGTTTCTCTTAAAACTACTAAAGCACAGGGAACAGTCTAAAAATACATAACTCAATCCATTAGTTTCTTTGCCACATCAAGGACATCTTTTATAAAGTAAGTAACCGTGGCTGGCTAAGAAGCTATGCTGTGTATTATCAAACACCAAGTGGTTTATTTCACCTTTTGTTATGCTTTTTGAAGCTAGCTAATAGCTGTAATATGTTCCTTTACTTAGTTTCTTTTGCAGCTCCACAGCTATTTGTCTACAGTATTTCCCAAGTAGTCTCAAAAGAGCACACCTATAGAAACACCCCCAAACTTCCAGCTCCTGGAAAATATAATGCAAAGGTCCAAGTCAAGCCACATTAGAAGAATCTAATTTACAGAGTGAGGACATGGCTGTTTCTGAAAGTCTTTCAAGGTTTCTAGCTAACCATGTACAAGGACTAGTGAGTTCTGAAATGATAGGTCAACATGAATGAAGCACGAGATATCTTCAAAAGAAGCCACGAGTCATTTCTCAGAGTAACTAACACAGACACTCTAAGTCACCTATTAATTTTGTATGTCCTAATTAATTCTGTATGGAAATACTCGACGTGAGATGAACCCTAACTGGTCAAGAACTTAACTGCTATAGCATGAAGAGGCATTTGGGTTTTTTTTTTTTTTTTTTGATAGAAACAGAGAAATAGAGACCAGTTTTCCCACAAGGAGCAAGAAGCTGATGCCACAGAAATGTTCCCAGGCTCCGTGACCACAACAGACAGGAGGATGCTCTGACATCCAGGTACTGAGCAGGAAGCCAGGGTGACAGCTCAATTCCACACATGCAGCACAGCAGAGTGCCACAGAGGACACCCAAGCACCACCACCACCACAGCTCCTGAGTGGGTCCCTCCAGGTTAGCGTGCCCCTGAAGAAAGGCTGACTCACGGTGTTGCGGTGCCGGCAGTACTCAGGGCAGCTCAAGGACCACTTGAGAGCCCTACACCACACACACCACCCTGTCTGTGGGGGCAGCAGGGACAAACACACGACTCTAACTCCAGGGGACATCTGGAAGATAAACACGTTGAGAGACACTTGGGAACAGCTTGAAGTTCCTTGCTCCATCCTCTGCCCAACAGGCAGATGACAGACACGTACTCACTCATATGCACACCGAGGAAGATGCAACTTGCTGCTGCTCCCTCCTCTTCCAGGGGGAAAGAAAGAGAGATGAGAGTGACCTCACTCAGTACAGCCTTTTTCAAGGGCTGATTTACAAACAAAGCTACAGCTCTGTGCTCTTCACTAAAAATTAGATTGCCAAGTAGCCATTAGACCCTGAATATGACTGCAGAGCTGCAGTTGTATTTTGCAGCTATTAATAACCACACACAGTCAACAATGAGAGCAGTTCACACAGAACATTCAAAGTATGAAATTCTTTATTCATTTCAAAGCTTCTTTGAATTGCAACTTCTTTAAATAAAAAAGTAGGCTTCTAATCAGGTCACAGAGAAAGTTTCATTTCCTGGAATCCTAGCATTTAGGAGACAAAATTCTCTTTTTATTATGTATGTCACATACACTGTCATAGTTTCTGAGCACCTCAGAAGCATTCCTCAGGACAGCCTGGGACAACTGATCTAGTCAACACTTACACAAAACTCACTTGCAGTTCAGGTCTCCATCCTACCCTGAAAACCAGACAACACCTGTTTATCCCGAGGGTCTGACTGGGGGTGGTGTGAGATCATGAACAAAGGAATTGGGGAAGGAGAGGAAATAAAAGTATATCCACAGCAGAGATCTAAGATTAAACGAATCAGTTATCTGTTGTTTTAGTTGTGTGCTCGTTAACATAAAGATCTTTTATAAAATAGATTTTAGAGATTATCAAACAAAAAACTAAACATACAGAAGGTGCCATTTTTCTTTTTAAATATAAGGGTAGCTGCTGCTTCCATGTGTGCTCTGTACCAGATGAAAAACAAAAGCATGTTGATAGCAGCCACTTCTCTCATTAAGTCTAAGAGACTATTATTCTCCCACATTCTAACTCCTGAAGACCCCGAGTCACTCTCGAGTCACATATTTTCAAAGTAGGGCATGCAAAATAACATGGCTCAAACCACTTGCAGAAAAAGATTCTGAGAAGCCTAAAATAGGAGCTGGAGTTGTAAAAGTGAAATGAGGACAGGTATTAAATAAACAATGCACAGAAGGCATGAGCATACAGGCCATGTTAAAGATGACACAAGGAGGACAGAAGGGAAACAACGGCACAAAAGTTTTTAAGAGACGTGGTATATTAAAGACTTACCACGATATTTTCATCTCTATTTTTACCTCCAAGTGCCTCCCAAATGCAAGAAATGTGACTTTGTGGACATAAATGGAATTACTGATTATAGGAGAAGTTTTGTTCTGCCCTAGCAACTGGATTATGAATTTGTCATGCCTTACAACTGAGAGAAATACGTGCCTGTAGTTGTAAAGAGTCCATGAATTACACTTTCTGCACTCTTTCTCCAAAAACAAACAAACAAAAAAAAGTCATTTCCAGTTCTGGGTTAGAGAATTTGAAGAGACTTTCTGCAAAAGACTGCAGCAAACTCCAAAATCTACAGCAAAATCCTCGTGTCACTGGACAGTGAGTAGCACCAAGAGGCCTCTGGCAGGAGTAGGAGACATTCAGTACCTCACAGAAAGGGATTCAGAGCAGGGTGTGCAAGGCTTCAGCACAAACAAGCAGAGCTTTATGCTGGTTTTGTGTTTAGCAATGTGACAGGTAATACCCATGAGGGGCATATTTCAGGTTCCTTGTAATCAAGCTGAACAACAGCACTTAATTCATGCAACTGCCATGCCCAGATGGGAGATGTCACAACAATATGAAAACAGAAGATGTGATTGCTGAAGAGAACAGTTAACAATAACTTCCTAAAAATAATGTAATTTTTAATTGTACTCTCAGTTTGAGAAATCAACAGAGATGCAATAAATCAGTCAGCATCATCCTCCCTCTCCTAGGGTCCCCTGTGAGTTAGCTGCCACTCTGGAAAGACACATCCTCTCACTGGGACCTGGCAGCACAGGTCTGCAGGTGAGTCCGAGCAGATGACCTGGGTCACTCACAGGAATCTCCACACTTAGCCAGGAAAATAAGCTCTGCACATCTCTGGCACCTTTGCTGTCAGAATATAACTCTGTTTATCTTCCTAAATGCTCTACAAAATAAGCATTAGCAAGACAATAAGGACGGTTCACCCACCCCAAAGGGATCAGTTTTCCTCATCAGCACAGAATCTGAGGGGCTTCCCACAGGCCACCAGCAAAGGAAGAGGAGAGAAACGAGTACAGGTTGCTGGAGTCCACAGCAGCTCTGACTGTTGCTGTTATAAGTGATTAGGGTGTTAAACCCCTTGTTGATCAAGGGTTCATTAGTCGCTGCTTTTCATAATTAACATCTCGCTTTGGAGATCATAATCTGCGTGCAAATTGCCTACAAGTAAAGCAAGATCACAGAGCACTGAAAGGCAGCCTCCTCCCATGCAGGTATTCACATGGAAGGCCTCAGACAACAAATATTATCAGTAAAATGTAATTGGGATAATCTCACTCAGCTCAGCAGCGTGTCAAAACATCCCTTTGACAGAATAAGAGCCCAAGGAAACAAACCAATTTACAGCCTTGGATAAAAAGGATTAATCACTCAAAGAGCAAGAACAAGGCAGGCAAACATTCTACAGGCATCATAAAACATGCACAATAATGCCACAAAAAAGAAAATTACTAAATAAATATATTATCTTTTTTTTGAGAAACTGGAAAAAAATCCTATTAGAACACAGTCAAGAGAAAATGGGTTGTAAAAGGTTCCCCGCTCCCACCAATTTTGACCACAGCAGATGTACAAATTCACCATCTGAGAGTCCCACCCTGCTGACTTCCAATGATTGGTGTAAGCTGATTTTCTCTCTCTGGGCACTAAGCTTTCGATTATTTGTGTAAATGCAAGAGTTTTCAACCCTGTACCCCCTCAACAGCAGTTTAGTAGCCAACTGCTCATGGTGAAAGAGAAAATAAATGCTGTGGTGGACATCAGAGCCTTTATCAAAATCCAGAGGAACCCAGAACCTTCCACAGGCACTGCCGAGCGCCAGCTGGTACCACAACGGATTTCCCATCTATGTTGTTCTCTCTCTATATATATATATATAGTGGATATATAAGCCTTAAAACCACAGGTTGTCCTTTTACTTCATCCTACCACATCTCTGCTGTCTCAGAGAGCAGAAATAAGTTTGTGCACTGTTTGCAAGGAATGCTTGTTCCCCTTTCATTCTCTGGGTTCCCATCCCCAAATTAGCCAAAGCTCACTGGTTCCCCTATGGCCAGTGTCTTGGGTCTCATGTGGAGACTGGCAGAGCAAAGAAGGGCAGGAGAAAGCAGCAGAGGCCCCCACCAGCTCCATGACAGACCCAGATGAGAACCAGGAGTATTTGAGCAGCTTTAGTCACAGTTCTATTATATTTCCCCATCCAGCTTTTGAGAAGATAATCAGATTTTCTGCAATAAATGACATTCAGTGACAAACAATTGGAATCTAGGAGAGCACTGGCAGCAGGTTCTGGAAGTTTGGCTTTGGAGTGCAGAGCAAGCGGAGTGTCACTAGGTGACTGTGTAATAGCATTTACACATGACACATTAGTTTGTGTAGGGATCATGTTGGGCTGATCTTCGAGTCAGTGTCATCCATAAAGGCTGCAGATCCAAAGGACTTTTGTTTCATTGCACAACACATTACACTCACTGTCACTCTGCTTCTGCCTTAAATACATTTTACAGGATTACCAGATTTATAATGAATTATTTATTGGTTTAATTAACTTGTGAGCAAAATATGACTCACCAAAAAAATCTGAAAAATGGCAATTTATACATATGCATATATGTGTGTGTGTAATAAAGGAAAAAAGTAAACATTTTTCATTTCTAAAATGAACAAAATCACTATGAGCAAGTTTTCCAAAAACATCCATATTGTGCCAAAATGTTTTAGTTTGATCACACAGAAATGAGCACAGGAAGTGACCAAATCCCAGGCTGGCTCTGGGGCCGTGTCGGAGTGTTAGAGAGAGAACTGGTCCCTGCTCCGATCAGAGGTCTTGGGTTAATTGAGTCATTTCTCCAAGCCTAAAATTATTCTGTGGCAATTGCATCTTTATTACCAGAAGTCCTCAGATAAAAAACACAGTGCAAGGATTAAATATTATTAGCAGAAATGAAGAAACTGCAGCCAGCTCCCACTGTCTCCCCCTCCTCCTCTCCTCCAGAAGTGGTAGGGCTGATTTTCACCTGGTGTTTATCAGAAATTACTATTAGCAGACACGATTCTCTCAAGCTGTAATTCTTGGGCTCAATACTGTGCACTTGAAACTCCCATTCAAGCCACTGGGAGTCTGGAGGCAGCGAGTGTTATGACCTTTATTATGGTCTGTCAGCATGCCAGAAACACTAGTCTGTATCACTGACATGGAAAAACATAACTCCATTACCTAAGAGTGATGGTAGGATCTGTTAGGCTCAAGTTCTAGGAAGAGATAGCAGCATCTATTCAGTACATTTTGAAACTCTAGGAGAAGGTGGCTTATTTATATATATATATATTGTTCATGTAATCCTCCAACATTTTCATAAAAATAAGGAATTTAGACTGGGAAGTGATGAACAGCATCTCCCGTTTTAAATACCCTTCTGACTGAATATTGTGGGGAAAAAGATATTTCTTTGGATCAGCCAGCAAATCCTGGCACATGATCAATTAGAATTGGCCTGATATTAACCTGTAAAAGTGCTCCATATTTTTTTGCAATTGCTTTATGTAGAGAGAAATCCCTTCCAGCTCCTTAAAGTGCCACCAATAACATACTGTGATCAGCAGTGAAACTTAAAGATGATCATATAGATCCTTACACATAAATCGATGCTTAGCAAATTCTGCCTCTTAAATGCACTTCACGTTGCCTTGCTCCTAAGTGAATGATTTTTGCAGCTCAATGTCCCAGATGAATTCATTCTTAAATACAGTTTTAATCCCATTTTAAATTTTTCATACATTGTGCTCTATGCCAAATTAGCAGAGGATGAATGATATTCTGGACTGAGACACGTGGCATCCAGCTTAGAATGTTTTTTGAAGCAATACTCTCACATGAAACAGTGAAAGTTAAATAACAAATTCCTGTTGGCTTCCTCAAGGACACAAGATCAATTTAAAACCTTTATGATCTAGAACATTTTACAAATCACCTCTTTTACAGCTCTATAAAAGTACTTCCATTATTCAGAAATATTAATTGAAAATTATTAATCTCCCCATTTTTTACAATACTTCTCTTCCCTCTCAGACTGCAGCTTAGGTTTTTCTTTTCTAGTACACAGGGTCAATATCTAAGCAACATGAAAAGAAACCCATCAATAGGACTGGGGGCCTCAGGGGTTTGGGAAGAAGATATTGAACCTTTCGCCCTGAGGTCGCTGTTTCCAAGGTGCCCATGGCTGGTTGCAACTGAAACTCCTTCATATTTGAGGGCTCTTCACCACTCTGCAAACCCGGATCTTTAAATTCAAGCCCTCACTCAGTCAGATCTGGCCTTGCAGAGGAAATTCCTCCAAACAGGACCAAAAATGTATAAAATTAATGCACTTTTGTTGCTGACAAGTGGAATGTAGTTAGTCTTAAATGAAATTTAGATGGTCATTTATATCTGACCTTGTTTGTTGCCCAGAAAAAACCAACAATGCTCAGTAGGGAGATGATGTCTGCCTTAGCAGGACAACCAGGTCCTTCTGGAGGACACAATAAGGGAAAGGGAATGGCTGGTGAGGTGTCCCCTGCACGTAGAGAGGGTTATACCACAGCAGCGTTGAGATGAAGTGCTGCAAGTACCCTCGGTTAAGATCAACCTACTTTGTGAATAAACAGAATTCCAGTCTCTAGGGGTGTCAGCCCAGGACATTTTTTAAGCCCTTAATTCTTATATGATGTACAGATATTTTATATATGAGAGGTGTAAGAAATAATTGATGGCTACAGTGCCACTGACTGCAGCAGGCATTAAGACGAGGTCCATCGTAAACTCCAGATACACAGGTTCCAGAGAGACAGATCAGCCCTGACAATGTCTTCTGCTTATTAAACCTCCATTAATGAAATTCCAAGAATTTGCCCAGTGGAACTGCACAGATGCCACTATTTTCTTCTCATCTCCTCTCGTGTGACAGTCATAAACCCAAGTCTTCCCTGGTGCTTTATTAAATAACTTGAGTCGACTGCTTGATGGAATTGGAGAATTATTTATATTCCAACCTCTCGAATCGTTCTCTCTTTGCTGTTTTAATGTTAGATGTCCCTGTGCCTTTGCTACCTGGAAGCAACACAAGCCAACTGGAGCTGGGAATTTCCCTTCCCTCAGGAGCATGTCCTTCAGCTATGTCTCAGTGAGAGCAATGAAACTCCCTAATTGTGCATATGGTTTATTTGAATTTATTTTCTCTGTGAAATTAAACAAGTATTGCAGCAATATCTTGAACACAGCTATAAAGGCACTTGAAAATCTGAATCAAGTTGTTGAGGCATTGCAAACACAGTGAATAGCATAGAGCAGATCACTGGAGTAGATGTTTCCATTAATTCTTGGAAATGCTAAATTTTTGGCAGAAAACTTTTCAATACCCTCAAGGCTTCATCTGTTGAAATTTCAGTGAAAAACTTCACTATAGTAACAGAATTCCATAGGGAACCCATAAGCTTCTGCTCTTAAAAGCTAGGTAGGAGAGGAAAAATAAATCAAAAAAATAAGGGGAGGTATTCCTGAGTTAATTAAAATATTGCAATTTAATGTACTAAGTCAGAAAGGTTTGCTATTTGAAATATACCCCTTACAGTTATAGGCTCAGATATAATTAAGGTCAGCTTATGAATTGTGTTTAGAAGCAGATGAGATGGAATATCCAAACAAAGAGAAAATAATCACTGGAATGAATGTTTCTCACCCCATAAGCAGTTCACAGTATATTAAAAATCAGCTGCTGTATTATACTCCTCCTCACCTATTTCCTTCTTAATATACACAGCCATAATGTCCTTACACTCACAAAATAAGAATATAATTTCTCCTTATTAATTAAATTCATGCTTTTAATCATATTTAAAGTATATTAAAATATAGATGGAGCTCAAATCATAAAGATTGGTAGAATTGGTTCAGCAAATAGCTTCTACATAAATCACAGCATAAGAAACAGCTGATGGACCAGATCTTTAACTGGAGTAACTCTTTAATGATGCTGATTTTACATCACTTCTACCCTTCCCCTCTCTTCTCTGGGAGCCATTTTGATACCACCTACCTCCTGCCATCCCCATCTTCCAGTATGGGGAGAGATTCATCCTGTTCTCTCACATACTACAAAAGTCTGCTGTAACCACTGGCCATATGTCTGCAGGGCACATGTCACTCCAAAGAAACTCAGGCTCTTTGCAGAATGAGCTTATGGAATCATATTGTTCACTGGTAAAATACAGACAGCTCTAGAGGATACAGGACAGATAGATATATACACATATATATAACAACAGAAAACAGCTGCACCACACAGTAAGAGAATACTCTATGTCGGGTTTAGGGAGGTAAATCACACCAAACAAATCCTTGATTGGCAGCAATCCTACCAAAAAAAGTGCAGTTGTTTTAAGCAAACTAAAAACATAAGCTAAAAGAAGTTACTTTTAGTCCAGCATCAGAGGACCCCATTAAGCTATACTGGTTTGCCTGAGCTTACTCATACTTAATCTGATGCCAGAATAACTTTCAGCTTTAGACAAGCCCTTGAAGCAATGTAAACCATGGTGAGGACAGATCTATTCTCCCTTCATGTTGTTCCCAGTATACTGGGACCACATTCTATGATACCTCCATAAGAATCTTTTGGGTTGGTCATTGTGATTCCTACACAGAGGAAAAGTTAACAGGCAACTATTATTTAAAGATACCACAAGCCTTTCACAGTGCAAATTTTAATCTGCCCCTGACACCTGAGACACAGAGTACACAAGCAACATGCAAAGCTGCCTGCTCACACAGGAACCCCGTGGTAAAGACATAAATCAAATTAATTTCTCCCAAATCAGAGTCCAATATTCAAACAGAGAACATTTTCCCCATCTGCATCCATGCTACTCTCAGACAGCTGAAGGAACTACAGCGCAAGGGTGACCCAAGAGCTGGCACATAACATGACATTGTGCCAGTGGGGCACAACTAGTTCAAAGCTCCACCATCTGCCTGCCTTCACTCTCCTGGTCCTCTCTCCCGGTGTGTTGCACCGACCACGAGGTGCTTGAGTGAGGAGACTTGGACAACCCTGCTGCCTAAGGTTGAGTGCACATCTGGATCGATTCAGCTCTTGGCTATCATGTGCTTTGTCCACAGGCAAGTTTTATTTCTTTGCCTAGAGTGAAATTCCACTTGATGCATCAGAACTGACACTATCAGAAGATATTTAATAATTCAAAACTTTCCAACTAGCAGCCAACCAAATTAATATTTTCTTATACTCGAGGCCCAAGTTCATATGGTTTGATGCAAGGAAGAGCCTCTGTGATGGTTATAGCACCTTCTGGATCAGAAAAAAATAAAATTCATATCCAAAAAGGTGTTTCCAGGAAGCCATTCAGTTTCCTGTTTGCCTACATCTCCTTCTTTGGAATTCTATGTAATTTCATTTCAGACCAGCACGTTAATTCTAATTGGCCTGATCAAATTGATGCCTGGAATTGCAGTACTTGAACAGCTCTAACAGTGAATCCCATGTACATCATCATTCTCCACTATCTTTTTCATTGCAGCAACTATAAAATCACATAGTAAACCCCCCCAAATTGCTGTTCACAGAACTGTAGCCTGTGTGTGGGTACAAGCTCCCTGGTGCCAGCTGGAATCTTACCACTTCAGGTCAAGGGCAGCTCACACAGTTCCCCTCTCCCCGAAGCCACTCACAGTTCCCTGGACCCCGTTTTGTCACCCCTGAGGAGAATGCTCTCTAGGCATCATTCATTTTCCTGGGTTATTTTTTCCTTTGCCTGCCCCATAAGTCAAGTTTACAAAACATTTTGACACGAAGGTGCGAAATGACCTGGGAGTTCCAGGTTCCACACAGACAGGGTCCCTCCCGAGCCACCCACACACGCTGGCCAGGCCGTGCTGCTGATGCACTCAGCACACTGTGCAGCCCTCTACACCTCGTACAGCTCACTAAACAACAGCCAGTTATCTCCTAAAATGAGACACTCAGTGTGTTTAATGGCCAAACCAAAACCAAACTAAAAGATCTAATCACTACATCACTTTATGACTTGTTGATTCTTCTCCCCAGTCTCCTTTGCAACCAACACAGCAGATCTAGTCTGTGCTTAGGGAAAGCAAACACCACCCTCAAAGCAAAACCCCCAGAGATCCATCAGCTACTGCACAGGCCATAAACAGCTGTAGGAAGCCCTATAGGGCTCATTTAGATCATAATCCCTCTGCCTATATCTTCCACCTTCTATTTCCATTTAATGGATTCAAGAAACATCATAAGATAATTGAATTGTGAAATAATGTTGCCTGGAATGCAGTGGGTGAACACCATGGGCAGCACTGCACGAAACCCACAGGTTCCCTTCTCACCCACATGCACCACAGCAAGAAGGATCTGGGAATGTGACAGTACCAGCCCTGATACAAGCCCTATGAACATGGAAATTTCCATCATACTTAGACTTTAAAATAGCAAGCATGAGTGGAACTAGGTAAAGGAGCTCTGCCATGGTCCTCTCTTTAATTTATGAGCTCAATTATTTGCCTTAGTTAGCATGCAGCTGCAGGAAGGGAGTAGTTCTTGATTGCACCTCAGCAGGCAAATAGAGCACTGCACTGAGCTGCTAATTCCAACACCAGAGTGTACCTTTAGATGTATTTACTTCCAAAAAAAAATACAAAACCCAACAGGGGAGAGGGAATATCAAAATCTGAGAGAAAATTCTTACCAGATTACATTTCTGCAAGTCCTGGCTACCAGTCCCAGGCCCAAAATAACAGATATGTCTTGGGTTTTGTGAATTATTTTAATAACTTCACAGTTTGTTTGGGAGAACATCCTGCACTGCTGGGTGAAAATCTGCTGCTCCCAGGAACAGACTGCTCAGATTTTTGGGAAGAGAACTTACCCTGGGGAGATGCCAAACAAGGGGTGACAGCAGAGATGGTCCATGTAATGGCCACCTAAAACACTCATGTTTTGTGAGCAGTGTCATCAAATAAACATGTGTGTGCTGAGAGAAATGGGAACTAATGCATCAGCCATTAAATAAACAATAAAGTGGTTTCTGCATTATTTCCAGAACAGTCTGCACAACCAGCAGCAAAGCAGAAAGTACCCACCTGCAGCTCTGGGATCTGTGCAACAGCCAGATTCAGGCAGTTTTCAGGGTGAATCAACTTAAAAGTGGAAATTAATTTGCCAGGTAAAAGCCCTCATCTGCAGCAAGTTGATATTCCCCAAGTGCCAGCCACAAAGTCCTTGCAGCTGTTGAGCCTAATCCCAATTCAGTGAACAAATCTCTGCCACGCTGTGCTGCAGATCTGGTTTTGGAAGTGGTGATGGTGCCAGGACTGCCTGAACCCACCACGTGGGTACTGGCTGCCTCACACGTACCCAGAGGAGGGTCCTCACAGGCAGCCAGAAACAAACACCTCACTTCTCAGTCTACCACCTCTGGGAAAGGGACTGCTCAGCCACAGGCAGACCCCACTCTGTGATCCCCCATGTCCCAGCACAGGCAGCACAGGACTCCCAGTCTCTCACAGGTTGCCCACAAAGGGACTTGCCTCTAGGTACAGGCAGCTTTTATTTCTCAGGTACTCTGGTTCAACCCAGGGATCCTGCCAGCCTGAGTAGCTTCTGTATGTGTCCAAACACCAACAGAAAATGTCCATTAGCTTCCTGTGCCTGGTCAGACATTGCAACCCGTTCCTCCCCTTGCTCTGGAGGTGCAGTCATGTTTCCCAAAGTGGTTTCCACAAACTCTCAGGTATTTAAAACAAACACTCCCTCATTCATCCCCTTCCAGTCACTGGTGCTAAACCAGTCAGGGCTCCAGCAGCTGACCAGCTCACTGATCTTACAATGCTGTGTAGCTCCTACTGCTAATTCTTCGCTCCTTACAGCTCCCATCTGTTACAGTTTCAGCTTTTCTATCCTCACTCCAGGTCTACTTGACCTGAAAAGCTCGTGATCACTTCATCTTAACTCTATTAAATGCATTTCTTCTTGCTGCCTGCTTATTCTTTCCTGAATTTTCCCTACTCTTCCCAGATCTTGTGACAAGTCAGCCTGTTCCTAGACAAAATGGCCTCAGCTTTCTTTCTTTTCTTCTCACAAGAAAAGCAAGTTCTTTGAGCCAAACATCTTTATAATTTACCTCTAGATGCTGCCTCCCACTCCACCATCAGTGCTAATGGAACTGCCAAAGGGGTACACAACATCTCATCCCCAAGCTGGGGCATTTGCACTTAATTATATGGCATGGAGTAGGTGGTGATACTTTTGTTTGGAAGATTCAATAAAAAATATATATATAATTTGGTATATGTGCAGTTTAATTTGATTTGACTAGCTTCTGGAGAGCTTCCTCAGACACTTTATTGTACTGCTGTATATACTGATGTTGCCAGTGCTGGGAGCCTGGAGTTCTTGTTTATTAGAGCTGGCATAATGAAAGTTTGCCACCTGATTAATTTTAATAGTTTAGCAGGGAACCTGAGGATAATGTATATTGGCTGCCAGGCTACAGATAAATTTTGTCCATTTGGTTGCAAAGATTTTGGCAGAAAAAGACCTGCTCTTTGCTATTGTAGATAAACATTTTGTAGGGTAGAAGTGTTTCCTAAGGAAGTCACTGTCTCATCTGCCTTTACTATGCACTGAGATTGAACCATCCCAGACAAACAGGCTCGAGATGACACCAAGTCCCTCACACTGACGTAAAGGACCTGAGAAGCCTCTGTGGACCTAGTTCTAGTTTAAAGGCTGTTTGCCTGGCAAACTTCTGAGAGACCCCAGGGCAGGAGTCAAGAAATCTGTGTCTGGTTCCCAGTATTTCAATAGTCACTTTCCTGTGCCTCAGTTTCCTCAGTTAAAATGCACCTCGTGGCCCTGATTTCCCCTGCAGAGCACTTGCAGGTCTACTGATAAAAGCAGGACGAACCTGCTCGTTACTCTGCAATATCTCCTGTTCCAGGAGAATTGGAGAAGGCTTCAGAGATCACTTGGAGAGACTATCTGCAGGGGAGAGCGTTACCTAACTGGCTCTGGACTGTAATGCTGAACACCCAGACACCCACCAGTCTGCAGGGGAACACTGTTACTGAGCAGTCAGACTTCTGGAGGTTGTTAGCACCCCAAGCTGACAGGCTTTGTGTGTGTGCTTCTTCCAAAATGGAAAAACAGTGGATAAAACCTTTATGCTCCTCTGGTGTTATCCTACGGTCTTCCCCTTGCAGAAACATGATAGTGAAATCACAGAATTGAACAATGTTTTCATAACATATAAATTTTGTATCTGGATCCTTTTATTTAGGGACTTTTGACTTCTCTGGTTAGGAACTGGGCTGGAAGAAGTAGGTGCCTGGTGGATTTGTAGGATGGATGAGTCCTAACAGCTCAGGATCTGGCAAGAGGAAGAAGAAAAAAATCCCCAAACAACACAAAAGTTGTTCTCAGCTCTTTTTCAAGCCACTTAATTTGGAATATAAATGATTTATATTGAAATGATTAATCAACACATTCATTATACTTGCATGGTTACTGTTTAGCACCAAAGCAAGTAAACAACAGCCTGCAGTGCAGCAGAAAAGATGAACAATCTTAGACCTCAAATCTACAAATTAATATATTAAGTGAACATCCAAATCTCTGAACAGAGAGAACCTCAACCTACACAAAACAGCAGGCAGGATTAAGGCAACACTGCATCTATTCTAACACTCCCCAGTGTAGATCTTCACTTATGAACTGAACATCATCTGTTACAATTAAAGGGAGTTACAGAATTTATTGCTGACATAATGGAAAAGAACATTTAATTCTATTTAAGAAGCAGGTCTCTAATGTAATTCATATCAGCTTGAGTGGTAATTGGTTGCATGTTTGTACTAAATTCAAAGGTTGCTTTTCACCTAAAATATTCAAGAAACTTGACAAAACTTCTACAAAAATCACATTTTTCTAATTTCAAACATATATATGCTTATTCCAAAATTCTGTGAAAATTCATTTATAAGTAATAAGTTAATAATTTCCATATAAACTTATAGATTCTCCCTTTCCCTCAATTCTATCTCTTTTGCAGCATGACTTGCTAAATTCTAGTACCTAGGAATGAGCATAGTAAAATAACTAACTTCTATAATTAAAGAGAAAATACGAGTTTGGGTCTTAAAATGCCCCAATTTAAAAAGAATAATGTCAGAGTCCACCTATCTAGAACAGACTAGAAGAGAAAATAAAATGGATGACCATACTTCATGGTTATGTTTGTAAACATATACAAATATATATGTATATATATATACAGACACAGCCCCTCTGATGCACAGGGGAAGCACACAAAGCACCGTCCCACCCCACACCGTCCCTGCATATGTAAATACACACACCTCAACAGCTGAGCAGGAAAACAAACCCTCATTTCTCACCGTATCAGCTCAGTACACTTACTCCCTGGGTATGTATTCGAGGAAAACAGGTCATTACAGAGATGCCAAGGGACCTGGTTAGACACAGGGGATGGCAAAGCAGAACAACACAGCAAACTGCAGCTTGAACAGCAAACGAGCAATAATTCATCAAAAGGCCCTTCGCCTGCAGAACAAGCTCTGGAATAAGTCAGCATCTTAAAAACAAAGCAAAAGGAGAGTTTTCTCAAATTACCAGATGTAGCTGAACATAGTAAAGCACATAAAAATTGCCCAAATCACAAAACTGTCACACTATCATCTCCAAAAACCTGGGGTGGTTTTGAGGTTGGTGTTTTTAATTGCTGTGGGGTTTTTTTCTCCTTCAGGTCTCCCAGGTTTTACCTTACAGTTGGGTTTGGGCCATATTTTATGACTGCTCTTTTGGTGGAAATTGGGGACAACCAGGAAAAGGGGTTGGGGAGAAGGAAGGAAGCAGAATTTAGAAGTGCCAACAGGAGAGCAGACATGCTCTCTGCTCCACAGCATGCCCCTCAGTAAAACTCTCAGAAATAATGTCAAAAAATCTTTTCCCCCTACAGGAAAACCATGGGAAAACACATTCTGGACAATCAATAAATGCCCCATATCCCCCTCCCCTTTCCCCCCTCCCTGAAGTATGTTATGCTCTTAGTCCTTTTCTAGCTTTACAGTACAGAAAACCTCACCCAGCCTGGTTGGACTGGTCTGGCCCATCAAATCCCAGAGAGAGACAAGTTTCAGAGCACCTGCCTGTCTTCAATATTCAACATCCAGCCCTACCCCCATTAGCACACCAGCTTTCCCTCTGTTCCACGTGTCAGTTAAACAAAGCAGCTGTATAACAATGTACAGAATAACTGCTCCAGAGTTTCCAACAGACAAATAAAACCAAAGAACTCTGTCCTTACACCATTACAGTCCCCCAAAGACCCATCACCAGACACACCTAAAAAAAAAAAAAAACATAAGGGGAATTTTCTGCACACATAATGAGCTGCAACATAGCTTCTTTGGGGTTTATTTATTTTTAAAGTACCAATGCCTTTGAGTGTGTAAAACTAGTTGGGACACTTTGGAGGCCTTCCACAAAAGCTAACTTCATCCTGTTACCCCTGGGCTCTCTCCACAGGCAGTGGAAAGCAGCTTCTGAAGGTAACCCAGGATGGGAGTCCCTGGTCCCCAAATCTTGAAAGCCCCTGAAAGCTAAAACATATATTGTTATCTGCTTGGAATTCCAGCACACCCACCTACACTGACTTTGCTGAAACATTCAGATTTCCTGGGAACAATCCCTCACCCTTTACAATTACAGGCGTATCTGTTGCTGAATGTTTTTGCCCAGTGAGCAGAACCTGGATCCCTGGAGCTTGGGACATGACAAACAGCACAGAGCACATGTCATTACCTCGTCTTCCACAGCAGCATGACTGCTTTCTGGCTTAGAGGAAAAATAAATATTTGCTTCTTTCATTTGTCCCAGTAGGACTGGAAATGTGAAATATTTGCTACAAGATTGGAGATGGTGGCACAAATTTCTCTCTATCAAAAGAGAAAGGCTGATTCATGAATAATCTACAGCCACTATAAACTGAACTCTTAATCAGAACTACTCTAAACAAAATCAAGTCTTTTACATAATTAAAGAAGGGGGAGGGTGGGCTCTCAGAGGTACACACAGTAGAAAATGTCAAATCACTACTCAAAAAAAAACCCTGGCTCACCCACAGATTATCCAATTAACCATCTGATGGACACAAGTGTTACAAGCTACTTCCACATCAGCTGAACCTCAGGAAGGAACCAAGTTCTGTATATTTGCAGTTGTAAATGGCCTAGCAGAGGTTTTATATTTATTCCCACCAGATTTCTTTCTATTCACAAGTCTGTAACCTAAGGCTCAAATAGAACAATAAAACAAAGCAGATTTGATCTTATGATAGTTTTTTTTACTTTAATTGTGGCATCTCTTCACCAAGTTTCTACCAATTCATAGGAAAAGGACAAGCTAAACTACACTTGCAACATGCCAGTATGGTTCTCTACACCAAAGGCTTTTACCCACATAATTCCTACCCATGAGCAATTCAAACCTCATCTTTTGGGTGCAGGGTATTCCCCAATCCTCCATCCCCGTGGGAGCAGGGCACATCTACCTCAAGAGCAGCTCTTCCCAACCCAGGAACCACCAACACGACCAGGCTGAGGCAGGTTCAACATCCCCACTCCCCACTGGGACCCACCAGTCATGAGCTGCTGCCCCAGACAGTCACTTGTCCCACTAACCTGGTGCCCTGGGTCCAGCTGGGGTACAGGGGTTTGCCATGGAAAGCCCCTAATTGGAAATTTTGGTAGATACCAACTTTTGTATTAAGCACAAATAAAAATACATGTACTTTAAGGTGCTTAATCTCAACCCTTGTGCCCATGTTATTTCTCAAAGTCCTCATGAAAGTCAGAGCACACATCACCACAAACAGCCAGGGCAAACGTGACAAAATGGCCTGAAGCTGTGAAAAGCACCTGGATTTCCATCCAGCTCTTCCATTATAGATCACTGATTACCCCACTGGTGTTCAGGTGAACTCTGTGAAGAGCAGCAGAACCATTCAGGTGTAAGGGCTGCGGGTCCTTAGATCATGTTTCATTTTGCAAACCACAAATAAGAAGAGGGAACTAATATAAGCACCAGGTTTATTTTGCTTGAATAAAATATCAGTAAATTAATCAAATCTCTGGTTATTTTTAGCAAAGTTATGGCCAGCTCCAATAGGACTTTGTGGGGCCTGAAAAATCTCAGTGAGTGATGGCAACCCGAGTTTGAAGCCACCCGCTCGCCCTGCAGCCCACGGAGAAGGAAAAGGAAGAACGCAGCTTCCCGCCCTTTTCCGGGCTCATTCAGGTCTTTGTCTTTGGAACCAGACATTAAAACTGAAATGCTTAATAAATTCAGTGAAACATAATACAGCTGTTTGCCACGGTGACCTTTTCAGTATTCTGTATTTCACATTCTGGTTAGCCATGTACTGGCAGACAACCCCTTCCACAGCCCTCGACAGCAGAGCCACCCCCTCGCTGCGCCCGGTGGTGTGTGAGGTGAAACAGTGGCAGAATGTCAACGAGCTGTCCCACAGCAACAGTGTCTGTACCTGAAGCCACATTTCCATAAACTGGGTGGAAGGCTCATGTGTGGGGTTTGCAGCACACAGGGAGCACAGACAGGGAGTCACAGCTCCTGTAACCTTTACAAATACTGTGGCATCAAGAGCAGTATAAAAGACTGATCAAAAACACATTTATTGGAAAGAAAAAATAAAGCTGCAATGTGTCTGTGTTTTCATATTCTTACAAGGAATTTTGAACTTGGGGATATTTGTACCCACTTCAGCCTTCTGTACTCTCACAGGCAGAAAATGAGGTGGATTAAGTGAAGTATGAGCACAGATCTAAAGCCGATATTGCACCCTCATAAAGGTGAACAGATCCTGGTTAAAACTTGCTCCCAAATCATTCAGGCTTTGGTGTAGGCCATTACACATACTGGGAACAGATAACACCTTTAAGCTCAAAAGCCACTATGACAGAATCAAAAACCCCTGTTTATATCTATTACAAATGAGTATGGGAAATGGAGCCACAACCTGTGCTGTAACTATTCTGTTTCCTCTACCTGTGATCAGTAGAATTTATCAAAGCCAATTATCTAGATAAAACAAAGCATATCTATTTTGAAGACACTTAGGTGCAAAAATCAACAACTAAACACTGAAGTATTTAAAATAGCAGAACAGTTGTTTCACAAACAGTTGTTTCACAAACTGACACCAGTCACTGAACTCACAGTTAAAACACTGTTACGGTGATCTAAAAAGCTTTTTCCAGTTCAAAAACCTGTTGTTCTAAATCTGTGGCAGGGTTGACTCTCACACACACACTCACACTTCAAAATGAAACACTTGACAACTTCCTCCTTGTTTCCAGTCCCAGGCTGTGAGCTCCAGTGTCACCTGCAAGGCTGAGCACCTCCCTGACGTGGCCAGAGCACGCGGAGCTCCCGGTGGCTTCACGCGCGTTCGGGAGAGGAGAATTATTTGGTAGGTACAAGAAATTCTCTCATGGACAACTGTGAAGCAACCTGCTAACTGAGAAGCCCTAGATAATTTGAGATAGATTTTGAAATCCTCAGCTTCAAAATCTAGACACTCCTACCGACTTCCCAATCTTTAAGGTCTGTTTTCAACTGTTCTTTATGGTGAGGTGCTCCAGAGGCTGCTCAGTGCTGGATTTCCTCACACAGGCACCATCAGCCAGAACTGCCAGGAAAGGCCTGTGCCTGCAGTAAGCAAGGGGCAGGTAGAGCTTCAGGTTGTGCAAACCTATGAAAATAAAAACTTCAGGTCTTCATCAGAGTCATCACCCTCACCACCGCTTTATACACCCAGCCCGAATAATTACTAGAGGTTTTGGTGATGGTTTCTTTTTTGTTTAATAAATTTCAGTCCATAAATTTGTGTGCATTTAAATTCAGAACCTTATTAGTGGCATCAACAAAAGTTTTTCACATTTAATTATACAGCACATGCCATTAAACATATAGACCCTTATCCTTACTGCTTACTTAACATATGGTTGTAAACAGAACTACCACACCACTGAAATTCTAATATTGAATAAAAGACTTTATCCAACACGAGACTACATTATGAAGCCACAATTTTATTATTTAGTTTTATTGTTTTAAATTAAATAGAACAAAGTGGCTATTTCATCTTGCTGATTTAATAAGTTAATAAAGTCTGCTGGCAAACATATATTTGATGCAGTGTAGAATACAATAGCTCCTTCTCAAGTTGTGGAAGGTATTAAAAAAAATCTGCCTAGGAGATGCTGCAGGATGCAGCTTGAAGCCAACATTTACCAACAATAAAGATTTAATTCACTCTCAGACAGAGCCTTTCCTCTCAGTGCTCTACAGTTACTTGTGCTTTGATGATATTATGGTAACTTCTCCCCATCCTTACAAATACCTCCCTTCTTGTAACACTTTCAGGTGTGGCTGTGATTTATTTTATATTTTTTAAATCCTGTTCAATCAGCAGGTTTTCTTCTTCAACAGGCAAAACACTGTAGCAGGAGATGCAACAGAGAGTTCCTTGAGGGACGAGAGAACCAAGTTCACTACTAGCAGATGGCAAAGGGATCTCAGCGCCCAGTTCAGTTGTCTGCTGGCTTTAACTCAAGCTGTGCCTGGCTCTGCTGCCATGCTATTAGCTAATGAACTGCAGAGGGATGTTGTCATGCAGGTCAGCATTAGCAGGGATGTCTACCCTGCTCTGACAGCCATGAGGAGACGCTGAGTTAAGCACAAGTTTGTTTGAAAAAAGATGATTTATCTGACAGACAGCACTGAAAAAGTCTGCAGGTGGTTCCATTTTCTGCCCTTACAAGAAAGCAAAACATACCTATAACTACAATAACTAAAACAGTTAAACTTATCAGATACATCTATGATGCTTAATTTAGCAATATACTGGTGCATTATTTAATTGCATGTAATGATTTTGGTTTGGGGGGGTGGTTTTGGTTTTCCATCAAAACACGCAGCAATTTTGAATGTCTATCAGACTAATAACATAAAAAGCAGGACAGAATTTTGGGTGACAGACTGTTAAATGACACTAGACAATCAAATTCCTGTCAGTATGGACATGATACTATTTTAATACACCTAAAAATGTGTCCTAGTATCTTCATAGTTAACTAAACAGTTTCATACACACACTGTTCTTCAAAGAGATGAACTTTTGGGGGTTTTATAGTTCAAACTAGTAAAAACATCTGGAATTGCATCAACATTAAACTAATCTGTCAATGATAGCTCAAAAAAGGGGACACTGTCTTTCCACAGACTGCAGCAACTTACACCTGTGGTGACTCTGAAACACAAGACCTTGAAAATAAGCCTTGACCCATCTCTGTACCAGCTGCCATTTGTGACCCTGCTGAGCACCTCGGAGAGCAAAGCACAACTGCCACCTTCCTAGGGGGACATCTCAGGGTCTTCATTCTGCATAGGACTCAGGTGATGAAAATTAATCAGACAATAGCTGGCCAGAAATGCAAAGCCAGACAGAAGAAAGAAAAATAGAAACAGACAGCCTCATATAGCAGCACGAGGAAATTAAAACTTGACTGGGAAGGAGCACAAGTCAATTAGAGAGGAGATAATCAGAAAGAGAATTTGAAACAAAGGCTTTCATTTTCCCTGACACCGATTTTAAAGTCTGGAAGGGATGAGCACATTTTTAATGAATGTTATTTAAAAATAATTAATATATCAAAACCAGGCTTGTCAGAGAAAGATGAACATTACAGGCTTAGAAGTATTTTCTTCACTCCCTGCAGAGAAGTGCTTGATACCAAGGAAGCCAGAGCTGGAGGAAACCATAAATATGTGTGTGAGATTCTTAATAAAACAAGACTACAGACTCCTAAGTGTAGGTGAGGTAGCACAGTACAACTGTTTGCCCTTACAGTACACTGGCAGTAACAGAAAGGTACCTGCTCAGTAATATTCACAAGAATAAATGCAGTTTGGTTAAGGAAATTTTATGCACATATGTTAATTAATTTCTGTAACTTTAATTTTGGCCTCTTTGAAGTCATTAAGACACTTGCTATGTACTACAGCCTATCAGTCAGAAAAAGATGAAGTAACAGGACTGGAATATGGTTAATCACTACCTTGTGAGTGAAAACAAAACCCCCAAGCAGCCTCAAGTGAAAGAGAGCAGAGGGTGCTGAAGCACGTACTGTCCATAAGGTCCCTTGAAAAACCATGTACCTGCCCTGCAGCTGCCACCAGACACCAACACAATAAACACACTGGTGAGACTGGGATCAGTCATGGAGTGTTATGGGAACTCTGCTGCAAATCACAAGAGATCTCTGTGTTCAGCCCACATGAAAAGGAAAAACAAACCAGGAGAGGACAAGAAGTAGAACAATTTCAGAGAGCTGAGAATAACTATTTAAATATTAAAATCCAGGAGAGCATCTCTCATAAATAAACCCCAAAACAGAAATCCAATACCCTGAGTGAGGGGGTCAGCAGATCCTCAGTCACAGAGCAGTTAAGAATGCTGTGAAGACCACAGCTAACCAGAGCAGGCTGGAAAATACATACTCCTGTCTCATTCAACTTGAAATCAGGACTTCTGGAATGAGGCTAAATGGCACAGAACAGTCTTTTACAGGGGTTCCCATGGGTAAGGGATCAGGCCCAGCGTTGGGGACAGTGAGGGGGACACACTACACCGGGGTTATCTTTGTATTTTTTCTTATACTTTTTTCAACTCTTTTTTTCTACCTTTTTACCATTTCCACCATGGCTGCAGGATTTGGTTCCACATCAGTAATTATGGAAATGGGCTGAGGAGATGACATCTGAGATTTCAGAATTAACTGAATATATGCACAAACCTCTCACTTCTCCAGCGGAGCGCCGAGGCGGCTCCCCGCGGAGCACCGGGGAGGCACGAGGGGACCAGAAGCTGAATAAAGAATGTTTGTAGCAGCTCTTGCAGCCCCTTTCCACGCCCGAGGAAAAACTCAGCCCTGTGCAAAGAGCAGCAGTGGACCCACAGCAGCACCTGTAGTTTCCACCTGAGCCCTTTAAACACGGTGCTTGAGGGATGGCTCCGGAGAGAGAAACCTGAAGGTTGACTTCATGTCCCCCCTTGGCTAACACAAAGCCTGCACTGATGAAAGCCAGGCTAATTTCTCCCCCTCCTCTACTTCAAATCAGATTGTGGTTTTTTTCCTGGAGAACACAGGATAATCCAGTGGTGCAGAACAACTTCCCTGAGGCCGAGCCTGAGGAGTGCCTGAGCGGTGGCCTTGGGCACAGCCCGTACTGCACAGGGGACACCAAGCTGTGGTGTGGAGCCACCAGCAGGTTACAGGCACCTGTTAAAAACGACTTGACAATGTTTCTTGAGATGATACAGGGTGCAGTGCCCTCTGTGCCACACCTTCACCAGACATCAACTACCTTCACAGCAAGTCTCTAATTACCATGGTCTAAAGCAGGCACTTTTCCAGAACAGCTCCAGTGCAGAACCAGAAGTGCTTTACTGGAGAAACCTTCCAAGTGTCTGTCTTGAACAGAAACCCAAATATTCTAAGTGGGTTCCAGATTAGTTGGCAGATGCACAGCTCTCAAGGCCGTGTCGTGGGGTTCCACGCTCCTTTCGGGGTTTGCCTGAGTTAGAGCCTTAGCGAGCGTGAGAGCACTCGGGATTCTCATCAGATCCCACGTTAAATCATTCTGAAATATGGTAATAAATTTTTGTTCTTCTTGAAACACTATAATAATTTTATAATGAGAAATAAAGAAGCTTCATAAAGAAATTACAGCTAAGCACCACACTCCTCATTAAAATAAGATTAAAAAAACAGAATAAAGGTATAAGAAATAAAACACAATAGTTTCAGAAAGAAGAAAACCCTTGTAGAGTGCAATAACCTACAGAAAACTGAGATATTAATGAAATAATGGGAAAGCCTGGCTCAAATATTTTCCAGTTGTGCCAGATTTTATATTCAGAAAGGAAAGTGCTGTTGAGCCCGTTCCAGACCAAGCAGGGAACGTGAGGTGCATCCCTGGAACAAGCAGCACACGCTGGTCCTGTGACACCAAACGGGTGCTGTGGGCTCGAGGGGCTTCACAGTCCTGAAGGAAATAACTGTGAAGGGGGCAGTTAGGACTGTGGCAGCCCTTGAGCTGGGGCACATCTTCAGGAGGGGTTAATGCTGAGTCCTGGTACAGAGCACTGCAGCCAAGCACTGCTGCTGGCCTCAGGGGCTCTGCTGCACCTCTGCTTTAGGGAGGGGTTAATAGTGGCACAGCTCACTGAGGAGCAACAGTTCACGTGGGTTGCTGACCATTTAACTCTCAAATGCACTCTGCCCAGGGAAAGCTTGTTTTTCCTACAAATTATTGCTAATGCATAAACTTGAGACAAGCAGCTAATCTCCTGTCAGCTGAATTGCAACAAGGAGTATCCCTACCACAGGTGTATCCTTCCAAGGCAAGGATAGACTTGGTGGCAGTAGGTTAATGGTTGGACTGAATGATCTTAGGGGTCATTTCCAGCCTTAAAAATTCTATGATTCTATGAAGGCAAAGCTGGTCAGGGCATTACACTTCCCAACTACCTGCCAGAAAGGGAGATCCAGCTGCAAGACCAGTGGCCTTCACTGTAAGTACTGCATCTCCAGAAGATGAAACTGAGCAGATCTGAGCTTATTAGATACTTGTCAATAAGGGGGAATGCACCTGATGCAGGTGACAGCAGGGGAAAAAAATGACTTTAATATTTCTTGCCTCCCAGAAGCAATCCAGCTGGGCAGGGATCAGAGAGATTGGTATGAGCAGCAGCACTACACACTAAGTTGGCCTTCAACTTCTAGATTTCCTACAGAATGCAGATTCTCCTCACACTTTAGGCAAATACTTGCTGCATTACATATGCAAGCTACATATAGCACATGTAGAAACACTTTCTGTACCTGCAGTAGCATTGAACAATCCCCATCAGTGCCTGTATAACGAAGCTGCACCTGATTAGTCAGAGTAAGCAGTTCAAAGACCTGTACAGCCAAGTCCATCATTCCTGAGAGTCCTTGGGCAGCTGCCTCTCATAACCATTTTATTTTCTAGGTCTTCAGCTACTGGAATTTGTCCACTCTTGTTTCTGTACAGGTTCAAAACACTTTCATCAGTCATTTGGTGAAGAGCTTCCTCCTCCATAAGTGTCCATCTGCTTCTGTACTAGTCTCTCCAGTAGCTTCCCAGCACTTGGTGGTGTTCTAATTCCTTAGGAAGACCAAAACAAGACACCAAACCTACCAAAAATCCCTCCAGAGCTCCAATGTGTTCATGAGCAGGCATACTGCCCACAAGAAACAAATCAATATTTGGGTCCCTTTCATAAGCATGTATCAGTAACAGTGGGGACACACAGGCAGGTGGATTTACTGCTCTAATGACAATTTAACAGCACAGAAAAACGGTGAGATAATAATGAAATAATCTAGAAAAAAAAAGATAATTTATATTTCATTCCACCCCTTTAATTTTTATTCTTAAAGGCATTTCCAGCAAACAACTGGAATGATTCAGCTTCCATCCCTCAATGTCACTATTTTTTTCTCCCCAATGGGAGGAAGGTTTCACTCTAAAGAAACATGAGCCTTTGGAATGACTTACAGTGATGGAGTAGGAGCTGATGCTTAAAAAAGGAAAAATGATAAAAAAATATTCCATTAAACTTAATTACTTTTTTTTTTACTTTAAGTGAATTGTGATTCTTTTTTACTGTCAGAAATCTACATCTGGAATTGTATGGTGAACACTCTTAATTATGATCTTGCTCAAACTCAATTGAAATTTTCTGTCTCTCTCGTTTTCTGCTGCTAATTAAGATAAATACGTCAGAAGTGTTATTGCTGAAGGGAAAGCTGCAGCAAGTGTCATTGGTCCCTGTGATATTTCCCATTTTGCCACGAGCTGTCACCAGTGATTTAGGACCAAGTGCCAGGGATTATATTAATCTTGATGAAATTAGCAAATGCCCTGTGATGTTGACGTCCTTTGGTATTAAATGACATTCCCCTGGCTGGACCACTGCCACTGAGAAAAAATACTGTCTTCCCACAGGGTAGCAAATGAGGACATGAAGTGTGGTGGTTTTAGGGGTGTCCCACCCCCCTCCCACCCCTGAAAGAAGGAAGGAAAAATTCAAGTGTTGCTTGCTATAAAGGTTTAGCCTCTGTTTCAGCATCATTGGTGAAAATCCATGACAGCCACTGAAAGGATACGGAAAAGCCCATCTGAGGCCAGGGGATGAAGGAGAAAAAGAATCCTATTCTACTTCTGCTTGGTAAAGGGCCACTGTTATATAAGTAAATGCTATGCAAGAAAGATTATCTTTACACCCAGTGTACAATAGAAATAACAAGAGCTTCTCCTCCGCTGAGAGACCGTTGTGTAACTCTACCTGCAGGCAGGGGTGCACGTGTCCACCTAGTGGGCATCTTCCTGGGCACAGCCTTGTCCCACCACAGCACCCACCAGGTCACCTCCCTAGTGCCTGTGTCGGGCTGACCAGGGCTGTCTCCTCACTTGCTCTGCTCACTGTCCACTCCTCACAGCCTGGCTCAAGGTACCTGTGGTCTTTTGTTCATTCTCAGGGGGAGGGACCTTCTTTTATTTTTCCATGCCCAAGCTTGGCCAGCCCAGGAGGGAGCTGGGCTTAGTAGCACATAAAGCTTTGCTGTGCTTCAGTTAACAGCTTCATGAGCTATTAGTCTGTTTTCCTTCACCCATGGGCAGCCAAGAGGTCAGTCTGTGCAATTTGTTCACCTGTGTGATCATCTACGCTCATTCAGATGCTCCTCAACACGCCTCTAGTGGGTGTTTCCACTCCCAACATGGGCTTCTTTGTGACCTGACACACAAGAACTACTACCCATGGGACCAAAGACAGCGATGCTTGCACAAGGTACCAGACAGCACTTCAGAAAACTGACCCTAAGCCTTCTGACATGGCTCATATATGACCTGATAGCTGAATTACACTCCAGAGAGCTCAGGTCCCACCTGATCTTTATTCCCACCGAGTAAAGACGCTCACACTCTAGGACCAGCGTGAAGCTCTGGCCTTAGCAAAGCCTCATAACTTCTCCAGAGCTTCAGCTGGTTGCCTGGAAGCACAGGCATTGCCAGGACCAGGGCTTGCAACTGCTGTGCTGCTGCACCTGAATGCTGCTGTGACCCCCAGTAAATTCTACAGTTTATGGATTTGCTGCCACTGCAATGTAGAAGTAGACGGTTCTCAGCAAGGTTGAATTAACATGTGTCAGCACAGATTTACACAAGGATAGCTGATAACTTCCTGGCAGGGGAGGAGGAGGAGGTTATTTTTAAATGAAAGCCTGGAATTTGTAAGGAAAATGCCAAATCAAGGGAGAGATGCAGACACCTTTTCAAAAGGAATACAGCACCGAGCCTCATTTTTACATTTCTGATTCCCATCAAGGTACCAGGAGGGACTCTGGCAGTTATTGTCCTCCAGTCACAGAGAAAAACCCAATGGTCCTATGCTTGTAGGTACCTCTACTTAACTGTCATTTGTATAAATTGTTTTCTGCTTCACATCTTTGGGAAACAATCTTGAGTTATTCTGCATTATGAAATAGTTTTTTTCTTAAAACCTCTACATGTAGCTGTGGCAATACATAACCTATCATAAAAATTCAAAACACTCTAGTACTCAAATAATGCTGTGTTTATTAGGAACCTGAAGAAAAGGATTTTTAAAATTGTTGCTGGGGCTCTAAACATATGAAGACACATAGAACAGTGTCTATGTAAAGGCTTCAGACGTCCCATGAAGCCTGAGTGAGAGCAGATTCGTCGTGTTCAGTGCAACAGTATCAATGATGCTCTCAGTGTCAGATGAGACCATATCTGGTGTATGAAAGTGTTTATAACATGAGACACATGGTCTATCCTACACACTTTACATCCTCTATTGACCAGCTGTTCCTTAGTTTGATTTTCACTTAAAAATAGTTCATGTGAAATAAAATATGTCTCTCCTATTTAAGACTCTCTGCAATGAGTGATTAAAGATACTACACTGGGTGCCCGAGTACATTAAAGGCAGTGATGATAACTCTTTCTAGCAATTCTGCTTTAACTCAAAAGAGCTGATTTTCACAGCTTTACATCAGCTTACAAGAGAAAGCTGCTCAAAACCCCAGTGTTCAGGGACAGCCATTCACTCACAGACACAAACGTGCACGACGGTGTTGAAACTCAGAGTAAACCTACAGAAGTATTTGCAAATGTAATTATGGTGTTGTCACACTTACCTTCAGTGGAAAAACATGTGCTACAGCTTTTATAATTCCTGTTCAAATATGAGTGAATGGGTCATGTAGGATTTCAATTTTTGGAAGCTAAGTGCTGCTGGAATAAAATTTCTGCCCAAGAAAGAGAAAAATGTCTCCACAAAAAATAAATATTGGTGAAAAAGGAGGGGGTGTAGGAGCTGCCTGTCCAACTTGAATCTCTCCACCAAATCCCACAGGAAGATGCTCTGTAGGGTCTCCATCCACAGAGTAAGACATCAATACAATAGGATTCAGCACATCCATTGTCTCTGGTATTAAGGTGACACGTTCTAAGGATGTAACCCATAACCAGGATTTTTAACATTGACTCCTAAGATACCTTCACTCTCCTGTGGAGCCACACTTTCTGCCTAAAAACAGTCTCCTAAGGTTCTTCAGCAGATTTTAGGAATTCCAGCTTTAATCCTTGGCCACTTAGGAGGAAAAAACCTCCTATACATTGGTGTTCTCTTCGGTCTATTGGTGTTACTTAGATGCTTCAATCCCAGCCTATTCCCGCTCCAGTGGACAGGATATAGGAGGCAGTTAGGGAATAAGTCACTTTTTGCCAAGGTTAATGCCTGCACATCAACAGGCTTTTGCAGAAAATGCTCCCATCAGTTTGGCAAATGTTTGCAGCCCTGGACACATCCCATATTATCTGAGCAGTGAAAGCAGTCAGGCACTGTCAGAGACAAGTTGTGTGCACAGACAAGTAAGAACAGTTGTCAACTATTCTTTTATAGAATTACCAAAACAGTGTTTAAGTGTAATGATCTTTTCCTTGTTCTTGCATAGGAATCAGAGGTGGATTGAAGTTTCTGAGCAGGAAATTGTTTCAATTACCCAGCAAAAGCCTTGCAATAAACAGCACATTTCTATGGAAAGAAAAATGGATTCTAGAGCAGGATGAGGAAAAAGAGAAGGAAAAAGTTTGCCAATGTGAAGTTTTCCTAATGTCTGTGAGTGAGATTGTATCAACAGTTACTAGAGGGAAGTTTAAAGATATTTCAAATGTGCTCAAATTGAAATGTGATACACTGAAAGGGTACCAACAAAGGAAGAGCAAAACACTTTTAAAAATTATGCTCTTATCTGTAATTTTTGTTTCAGGCCAGTTTTGGAGAAGACATTCCATCCATCATTCCATCCATCATTCCATCCATCATCCCATCCATCATCCCATCGGACAGAAGCCCTAAGTGAACCTGAGGACTCCACTCTGATGAAAGGGTCTCATGTTTCATTCATACCATTAACATTTACTCTAAAGCTCTCCTTGTGCCCACAGAAAGTAATTAAGCAACTAAAACTACTAGAAAATATAGAGCAAGTTTGCCAGCTTCTATTAACTGTTTCCCTTGCCCAGGGCCACCGGTGTCACAGAACACCCTCACGCTGCCGTGCTTGAGGCGTGAAGGTTTCTGAGGTGCCCGGTACCCCCGAGGCCACCTGCCCTTGCAGAGCCAAGGACACCCAGTGTCTTTAGCCCCTGATTAGGCCACAGTAACCCAGGTAGCAGCTCAATCCCTCACTGTCTCACCATCAGTCCCTTCTCATTCTCGTAATTCCGGCGCGTTCTACAGCATGTGCCGCTGCCTTGCGAGCGGCGCACACCTCACCCAGCAGATCAATACCATCCACTGCTTACCTAGGGGGGCATCAACACTCACCCTCAGCGAGGGCAAACCTGCCTCACCCCACAGCAGCACCAGGTCTAACTCATTCACCACACAGAGCACAACTCTGATGCCTCGAGGCACTGAGTTCAGAGATTCAAATCCTTCTGGCCGGCAGCAAAACCAGAACATGCTTCAACACAGACACTCCCATTAAACCCAGAGTCAGATCACTCTGATGATGCTGAAACGCTGATGAGCTCATCATTACCATCAAGGGCAACTTGTTTTCCTTATAGATCAAGGAGAGAGAAATCTCCTTTGCTGCCTGCCTGGTCTGGATCAATTCAGGCAGCAGCATGCAAACCGTTTCACTGGGTTTGGGTCACCCAGCTGACAACAAGAACGTGGAAAAATTTAAGAGGATCTCAATCAAAGCCCACACCTAAACTCTGCCAGGCTGAGTGTGCTCCAGTGTGGAAAGCTGGAGTGGTCTTTTGTAAGAAGTAATGAAGATCTGAGTGGGGTGGTGGTGGTGGTGGTGGTAATTAATAGCTTCAAACTGGTATAAAAAAGAAACAAGGTGGTGGTTTGTTTTTTGTTTTTTTTTTTTTAACTAAAGTTGATGAGATTTAATCTCTTTCACTTACCAAACTGGAAAAAAAAAAACCAACAAAAAACAAACAAAAAAACCCCTAGAAAATACTACTAAGCCATAATCCCAAACATGGAGTGAAGTTTGTTTGTTTTTCAAACAAAATTGCTCAAACTTAAACTCCTCAATTCTAGTCAAATAGTCTGGTTAACTCACCAAGGAGCAAAATAAAACAGTGTACTACTTTTATTAATAAGATTAGACTTAGCAATGAAGTTGGTATTTCACGGGTAATCCAGTCAAAGTACCAAATCAGTATGAAGGACCTGAACTAGAATTAAGTTATCCAAACAATTTCATGGTTGATCTCCAAAAGCACAAATGCAAGAAATTCCAAAGATTTATTTGGTTTTTTTTTTACTTTGGTGAAATCAAAACCCCATACTCAACATGTTTTCTGGAAATATTTTTTGATGAAATTGCTATTTGTGATCAAAACCAGTCGTTAAGATTTTCTGCCAGCTCCAACAAAGATGTTTTCAAATATGTTCTCTGCTATTAAAATCATTACTTTGATTTTATAAGATGACAGGCCATAGAATTTAACAGATAATTATTTAAATTAGAAGCCCTTTAAAAACTTAAATTGACATTCCATCTTGGAGCCACAAGAATGTTTTCTGCTTACTCTTCTGAATGCTATCCACTTTGCCATTCAGTTTAATGTAACTATCAAGCAATTAACACACCATCCGAATTATTCTGAAGTTTTCATCTATTCTACCAGACCTCTGCTGAAACACTCATTTACTTCACAGATTACATTAAAAGCCACTAAATTTACCCTAGAAAAGACCAGTAGAGGCCAAGTCTTCTAGTGTGAGTACCATTGAAGTTCAACTAAATGCAGCTAATTGCTCTATTTTACCAACAGTAATTACTATTTGTAGCCAATGTGAAGAGTTTAATGAAATTACTGAATTTGATTCCAAGAGTAACTGCACCACCCATCTAGATGTCACACGTGGTCAATGGGTCCAGTATCACACTGGGGCAGTAACAGAACATCCCACTCTGTGGGACTTGCCAGCAACCAGTTCCCCACCGACTCTGTCTGAGGGGCTTAGGGGAGATTTCAGTCCGTGCTCTGCTTCCAGTCCTGAACTGTGAGCTCACAAGGCTTGAAGGAATAAACAGAGCACCAAACTATCTCCCAGATTACCTTACAAATGTACCAATTACACAATGTAATTATGCAATTAGCTCATTAACAGGTATTTTACTTTAGGCACACCTAGATTAGAAAAGCCCTGTCAATACTAAAGAAGAAGCCCTCAGAGAAGATAAACCACTGAAACATGCACCTGGCTCCTAGATGAGCCAAGAGATAGTCTGAAACACACATCGATCTGGTCCTCTTCCCCTCACCTGTTCAAACCCTGATACCAACACAACCTTCTTATCTCTAGACCACAGCCTGAAGGAGGTGCTTTGCCCATGGACAGCTTCCAGAAAAGGATATCCAGGGGAGCTTTGGGAGTAAGCAGGACTCTGACTGCTGCTTTCCAGGAAATAATTCCTTGTGAACAGATGTGTTCACAACAGACATCCAGACAGTCACTGTGAAAATGTAACTGTGAACACCCCACATAACGTCACTGAGGAAAATATCTTCTTCCCCTCCAAACATCAGACACTTAAATAAATGCAGCTCAGCTTTAGAGAATTAGAGAACCCTCTAAAACACACCTGGAACATCTGACAAATCACAGGATTTATTTAGGTGTCTAAATTTACGTTTCTGAGATCTGCATCATTTGATTTTATTTTTTCTCCCCATCCTTAAATTCTTAAATAGAATTAAATAGAAAAGAACACAAGAAGTGTACCTGAAAAATAAGAACTATCCTTTTCTGGATAGTTCCTATTTCTGCCAACTCTGCTCCATGCAGCAGCTAACATGCTCTGGTGACAATGACAACACAGTCACAATGCAGGTTAGGACAGAGGAGCATCAGGGAAGTCCCTGTAGGAATACTGGTTGGAAAAGACAACAAGAGCTTTGCAAAGTCTTGAAAGAGGCAGGTTTAAAAATTCAATGCTTTCTTCTTTTTGTTTTTTTTTGGTTTTTTTTAACTTGCAAACTTCTTTGCCCAAACACAAGCATATTGTTACAATCCCAGCTTATGGTGCAGCGTGATTGTACCTTTGAGACAGAGATTGTCATTGCTCTAGAAAAGAACAAAGGGTCTCACTTGCAGGGGAAGCGAGCACACAGGATTTCTGCTAAGTCAAGTGTAGCTGTGGGCACCCCAGATCTCTTGAAACAAAATATGTCACACTCAGCCATTGTTCACTGTGTTTTGCCTATTTATGCATAAACAAAAAAGGGCTATTCCCAGGAGATGGACTAGTTTTCCTTTTACTACAAAGGAGAATGTTCAGTTTTTTAAAAATTTTATATGAAGAATGGATACTTTGCCAAATTCCAAAAAACAACAAAAAAATAAAATTCCCTCAAGTAGTTACCTGAAAGAAAACCTGAAAATAAGCCCTCAACACTAACCATTCAGTCAGAGCTAGGAACACCTAACACTGTTCCAGTCCTGTCCTTGCCTTGCTGGTGGCTGACAAGCATCTCCCTGGGATGCTCAGGGAGGACACTGCTTACAGCCCACCACATCTCACCCCGTTCAGGACGTTCAGAATGTGCAGCCACGGGTCAAGTGCCACCTCCTGCAAGTCACACCTGTGACTCCCATCCCTCCTGGCAGCCAAGCACAGACACAGACACTGTTCCCTCTCTTAGGAGACCGGGCAGCAAAGCATCAGTGCAACCACTGCAGTTCACATCTGGGTTTACAGAGTTATCAAAGCTGAGGGGCTTTTGAGCATGACCCATGTGTCCCCAGAAACGGTGTCTAACCAGGACACTGGTTGATCTCCAGCAGGTAACGCTGAAGAACATGTGTGCCTGCAAGGATGAGCTGAGGGGCAAGATTTGGATTAGACAGAACCACTAAAACCAGACAATACTGAACTGGAACGGGGACCATCTCCTGAAAATTCACACAACATAAGGAAAAGGATTTATCTGGTCATTAAATAAAAATAATGCAGTGTTACAGGTAATATGATGTAAGGTGAACTGGGAAACATGGCTTCTATTCCTGCTCAGCCACTTGACAGTATGAAGAACACAATCCTCAAGGAAAGTAAATTACTCGAGGCCCATGACATGATGGGGCCAGGGGGGACAGAAACATCCCCCACCCCCTTGACCAGGACTCATCAGGTGGCACAAGAGAGGGGGCACCAACTGCCCAAGTTACAAGGGGAGAAACCAGACTCCTCAGAGGAGCACAAGGGGTTCTCCGCCTGCCTTTCCCGTCCTTGCCCACCTCTCTCCTCTCACCACCTCCCAGGGGTGGCAGCTTTACCCTCAGTTTAAAGCACAGCAGGATGTTGAGGCAATTCTGAACCGACTCTGGCATCACTCCAGGCTGGAGCGAGGGACCCCCGCGAATGGCTCAGTCGTTTGTTCGGTCAACATAAAATGATGACATAAAATGATGACATAAAATGATGACATAAAGCTAAAAGTACCAGTGTTGAGAGAGCCAAGGACAAAGAGTGCAGGCAGCATCCTGTGCAAGCTCTTGGTGGGTGGAGGGTGTTGGGGGCTGCTGCCCCCTCGGCACCGCGCTCTGTGGTGTTGCCCCCTGATAGAAGGGAGTGGGGGGACAAGCAGCCCAAAAAAATCTCCTCACTGCCGAGTCGAGGAGACTGTGCAGATCAGACAATGCTACTGTGGATTTACTGCCATTCTCTTGAAATAACAGCTTATAAAATGCCATAAATAAGAAAGCTTCTCAGAAGAGAGTTGGAAATACATTGTAATGACACTTTTACAGCTGTTTGATGCTGGCACATAGAGTTGTGCATGAAATTCAAATGCTGGGTGGATATTAAAGGGACAACAGAGGAGACCTGTGTAAGGAAACACAGCTTCAAGTCTGCATTCTAAGACCCTTATGAAATTACCATCAAAGTCTGGGGTCTCACCCCTCGACACCTGTCACTCCCTGTTGCTCCCCCACCCAGTTAAAACAGAAGATAGACAGGGCTTTCATGGGCACCACATGGCAATTGTTTGTCACTTAAAGCTGTTCACTGAATTGCAGTCAGAGCCTCCAGAAACAGATGCCTTTCCTGCAGCATGAGTACTACACCATGGGCATAACTGCACTTCCTTTGCTTTTAGGACCTCCAAAATTTCATCTGTCAAGATCTAAAAGCAAGGATGAATCAGTAAAAAAAAAACAAAAAACTGAAAAATACAGTTTCCATGAACATCTGTAGTTTTCTTCTTATTAAAAAGAATTATCTCCAAAGTGTTCTAATATTCTCAAAGCCATCTTATTCAGAAGCAGAAGCCCAGATGTTTTGTTTTAGCCAATGTTTTATTTTACAAAGAGTTTAATTTTCAATAGTTTTTGTAGAGATTATCAGGTTTAGTATCTCTAGACACCTACCAGCTCCTACTGCTACCAGGTTCCCCTCACTCTGGCTCGGGACAGGCACTGGAGTGCCTACATGCAAGTATTTGGACTGACATTCCATGTAACAAGCCATTAATTTGAATTCATGGAGAACAACCATCAAGACCAACAACTCACTCCAAGGAGAAGTTGTAGGTGGTTTATAACACATTTGTTAGATCTTTTCTTAAGGATCTGGGAGAGTAAATATTATCAATTAATATGGGGGTGGGTGTGAAATGCAAGTGGGAAATCAAAACATTATTCAAATCAGAAAAGTCAGTTCTTGTTTTATTCACAGCATTCCTGGTGTATTGCTGAAGTCCCCTGTGATTCCACTTCCCATCTTCTCCCAGTGAAAAGCTCAATATTAAGTCAGCTTTATTTTTTTTTCCCTAAATCCTGAGAATCCCAAAGTCTTTCCCAAGTGGAAATTCTCTCTTTTTCTATTTTAGTCATTAGTGTGGGTGTGGACACTGTCCACAGAGCTGGAAGGTGTCATCCTCTGCTGATGGCTTGGCTCCTGTGAGCACTCAGTGTCACCCCGTGATCCTCGGATGCTGCGTGCACAAGGCTGACGCTCCTTCGCACAGAGCCTGTGACTGAGCAAACATGCTACTTGTGCTGCCAGAGGAAACCCTTCATTTTCTAGCAGGATGTTAGTTCACATAATAGGTAGTAATGACAGTCACCTCAGTATATTTTCTTCCATTACTCTATGTGCTTTCCTAACTGAAGTCTTCTCTGTAACATCAACTTCAGCTATCTCTTCTCTAGGGTGTCACGTTTTCTCCCTGCATGCTAATAAACTCAGGAAGCTGAGTCTAATAACTGAACTCTCCCAGAAACGTGCAAAAGGAATGAGAGAGGTCAGGTCCTAATCAGGGTGTGCTCAGCTAAGGGCAGGACATGCAGCACACGTACCCTGCACAGAGCAGGAGGGTCACGCTCAGCCTCCCCCTCGCTGCCTGTCTCCCAACCCATCCCTTTAAGCTATCAGCTCGTGCTATCAATGTCTACAAAGACCCAGTGAAAGAGCCACCTACCAGAACTCTGAAAACACTGACATCAGGGCTTAGATCTGATGCAATGAGCTCTGCACTCAGTTAAACTCCTGCTCAGGGCACGTCTGATTTTCGACGATTAACAACCACTGCAGCGATTTCCACAGTCCAGCGTTTGCCAGGAGACCAGGGAGCAAACACTGCCCACTGCACTGTAAGAAAGTGATGTCTTGTAACTGCCAGGGTCTCTCCCTTATGCCTTCAATTCCACTCCACTAAAAGGCACACACGCTTTCAGCAGCAGTGCAGGCAGCAGAACATTAGCAGAGATGGGATTGCATCTTGCCATGGTAGGTGAAGGCTCACAGAGCTCGATTTCCAGAGGGGAGACACGGTAATGAACTCACCTCCACGTACACTGCCCGGGTATGAACACCTCTGTTGTGCCTTACTGAGACAGAGAGTAACTCAACAGACTCCAGATCACTGGTTCAGAGGTCTGTTATTTAGTAGTAGTACTTAAAAACACATTTGTGTTGAACATTTCTGTTGGATCTGAGAAGTCTGAGAGCGTGGTCCTGCTGGCGAGGGCCTTGCAGGATTTAAATTGATTTTTCAGATATATGTGCCTTCTCAGCTAATTTATATTTTCTGCCTGCTTTGCTTAAGGGCTTTAATTCAGCTGCTGTGCAGTGTGCTCCAGAAGTGCACTGTCTGGGGCTACACCACTGCATCCTGTAGAGCAGACACTGTCTCCAGTCCCCTACTCTGCTGGGAGCTGTTTTACACCGTTAGTAGCACGAGCTCTCTGCTCTGCCCATGGGCTGCTCAGTACATGAGCCCACCTGCTAGGTGCTGCAGAGGAGCCAAGGAGTCACAGGGATTAAGTGGATAAACCAAGTTACAGCTTGCCCAGACAACTGCCAGCTCCTGCCCTCAGACATTTCCCACCCCCACCCCCCCCACCCCGTTTCCCCCTGAAGTCCTATGAATCCCGATTGTAAATCACAACCATTACCTCAGCTATTTGCTTCCAGGGAGGTTTGTTACCTCTGGCTTTCTCATCCAGTTGAGAGAGCCAAGCTAATCTCCCAGCCTGGTGCAGGGTGATTCCCATACACCAGCAGGATTATTCAGTTTTTGGAGCTTCAGAACTACATGTTGGACATTGTTCTCTCACCAAGTTCAAATTTTAGGGTAGATACCTACTGTCAGCATCAGGAAAGAACCCAACACACTGTACCATTTCTGTCCACCTGCTGAACTAAATCCTGGCTGCCAAAATGATATTTAAAAAGCCAAAACAAAACCAAAAAAACCACCTCACAAATAACAAAAAAATGCCCCAGCACTTTTATGTGACAGGTGAGATAAAGAGGCACAAAAGCTCCTGTAGGTAAATATCAACATCTCCATTCCCAACCCCAAGCAGCACTGATGGGCAAGCAGCTGACCCCTGGCCACGGAGCCAGCTGGTTGCCCTCGCTCTCCAGTGGTCTCTGCAGACACCCACTGGACCCCATGGACTCAGGGCTTTGCCTTTAACCCCAGCCCGAGCACAGCTCCAAGCCCAGCCCCCTGCAGGGAGCGGGCACCGCCACAGACCGTCCATCCCGACAGGAGACCTTCAGAAACAGCACACCAGGCTGAATGACAGCTCCAGACTTCTCACTTCAAATGTTATCAATATTTGGCAGCAAACTTCATTTAATTAACAATCTCTTACTTTAAAAGCAGATATATTCTTTTAATGAAACAACAGTCCTGCTGCTTTGAAGAATCCCGAGCAAGATGAAGCTGGCACCTAATGATAATTCTGTGCAACCTCATTCCACCTTCTTGGCAGAGCTGTTCAAAAGCCCCATTTCACTCCTGCCTCTGATCAGTGGATTGAATGCTGCTTTCAAGCTATAATACACGTTCTGCTTTCTGATGATGCAATGAGGAAGCTGAGGTAAATAATTAAAAGGTGAGGTCTGTAGAAACCACACTTTGAGAGAAGAGGGAACTCTAAGATCCCTTTGTAGGCAACTGGAAAGTCTTTATATCATGGCACACTTTCCTAATGGAATCTAAGATACATGAAGCTTCAGAGATTAAACTTCAAAGTTTAAAAAATATGCAGTTAGGGTTGTAAAAAAACTTTGTAGAGATCATGCAGCAGTGTTGCTGTTTCCTACTCTCATTTCATGTGTCACTACAACATGCAGAATTTTCCTGTTCTCTCCAGCACGGTGGGAGCCTTGAGAGAGACAGCAAGACCACACTGAGCTCCAGGAAATCCTGAGACACACACAGAGAAATGCCCACCAAAACCCAGATGCCAAACGTGAGTTATCATCAGAGATGTGAAGCAAGCCTGGGGTTAATCCAGCTCATGACATGCTGGTAACAGGGACATGCTCCCTGCTCTTTAACATTCAGCTTTCAGTATGGGTGAAAATTCATTAGAGTCTAATCTTTTAAGAGAATTAAATTATCAGAGATTTCTGTCATAATCAGTGTGGCAGACAGCTTGGTTTCCCAGAGAGATGACAACATTCAAAACATCTTAAGAGTCAGATATTCACACATAAAGCTCTATCACTCCTCAGCTAAAAATGTTTATGTTTCCTTCAGAAGCTGCTGGTAACTTCTCATAAAATTACAGGAATTATAAACATCTACAGGTAAATTACCTAATAGCATTTTAATTCCTCTTTAATCCACATTAAAACTACCACCTTGGAGTTGATTTCTCTTAGGCTCCACACAGTTTATGTGAAATAAACACAATAGATGTGGTTGGTATGGGGTTGATATTATACCAAAGTGGGTTAAATTCTCACCAGCACCAACACCTATATCTTAAATAATTATAATTATTCCTGTCAGTCCGAGGGGTATGAAGCAAACTGGTTTTAACCTCCTCAAGCAACGGATTCTCGGAGTAGTACAAGGGTTTGCACAGACACTAATATAGGAAAGTTTAATCTCCAGCTTTTATGAGAAAATTTGCTAATGTGCCATACTCTGTTCTCATGGGTATTTGCTTTATAGTTCAATAATGTCAGGGCACAGGTCAGTCACTAGTGCTCTGCAGAACATTTACCATGAGACTACTAATTAAATTAAACAATTTATGTAATCTCACTTTCCAGTTCTCAACCTGAGCACAAAGGCAAAGCAAAGAGAAGGAAATTAACTTCAAAACAAATGCCTCATAATTAAAGTTTAATTTTCATAAACATGAAGAAAGTTAACAGCATTCACTACCCCAAATTAAGAAGTCAGCCTGTTCCCTTCAGTGCACACATGCACATCACCCACTACATTTTAATGTCGATGCAGTGCAAGCTGCTCTCACGTGCAAAGACTCCAATCCTCACTCCAAGCATCATCTGCTCCAACATGATCCCCTCCACCACCATTCAGTAAAGTCTGAGGACCCTTTACACTTCAGGAAAATGGGGAATAAAAAAAAATAAAACAAGCGTGGTTCAGTTAGGTTGAGCAGAGATAAAACACACCATTATTTTAGGCACTAATTCAAATTAAGTCAGTCTGCATCTGGAACAGTGATTTGCATTTCTTGCTTTCCAAAACAGTTTTGAAAGCAGAGAGATTAAATTACTCACAGAGAAGTTACTGAATGATAGAAACAGGAGAGCACAAGACTACAGCCCCAGACCTGGGCTACAACACTGGCTGCTTGAGGCTGTGCTGCCAAAGCAGGAGGCTCTCACAGTCCAAACACGGCACTCAAGGGACTGTGAGGAGCTCCTCAGTGCGGGTGAAAGCCTGGACTATCACCTGCTTAATCAACCAGGTCATGAAAGGATGAAGCCAGGGTAAATCCAGCAAGCACATTTTTCTGGAAGGGCAGATCTTCCATATGCTCACCCACTGTAACTCTCTGAATCAATACCAGGAGCCAGACACAAAGCTTTGTGCTACAGACCCTGAACTGCCTCTCCGGCTCAGAGTCACGAACGTGACACGAACTGAAACACCAAACAGCAGAGGAGAAGCCAAACTGGGCTGGAACAGTTTTGAGGTTGAACATGGAGAAGTTACTTACACCCACACCAGCAGCCACACCAGTCAGGGTGTGTAAAAAAGCTGGATCCAGTTAAGCCACAACGTTCCTTGCCTTCAATTTCCAAACCTGTAAACATGGGCTGATAGTAACCCCGACTCCTTCACAGACCAGCGGTGCAATGGGACTTCCCCAAACTTCTGAAATCCCCAGGGGGTTCCTATATCAATACAGAATTAGGGCAAGGAAACCTAAATACTGGTGGAACTATCAACAGTTTTTCTTTCAACCAGAGTTAGGAGCCAAGCTGAGAACATCCTTGTGTGTGGTACAAGCCTTGATTGTGGATCATAGAATCATAGAACTGTTAAGGTTGGAAGAGACCCTTAAGATCATCCAGTCCAACCATTAATCCAGTCAGCAGGATCACTACTGACTGTGTGAACATCAGGCTGCTGTACCACCCAGCAAGGGCTGGCCCATGACCAGAGCATGCTGCTGCACTTTCCACTCTACAAGATTAGGAAAATGGCCCCTCCACTACCACAAAAATAAACTCTTTCAAGCCAAAACACTGTAACAAGTCCACTAGGAAAAGTTGGAACAGAGGTCAAAATACTCTCAGCATCAAACAGTTCAAAGGTTTTTATCTAAGAGCAAAAACCCAAGTCATTCCACGAAGAGCTAACATCACATCTACTCCTTCCAGGGAGTCAAAGCTTTGATTTGTTTTTCCAGTTCAATCCACTCACACCATTTGAAAATGAAAATCTGTGTTCCACCCTTTGGGGATGAGGAGTTATGAATTAAGAAATTATGCTGTAGTGTCTCTCCTGCATGCTTCAAGTGCAGCAGTCAGCCTTTTCCTTGCACTTCATCTTCAGAGTAACTACAGCCCTGATAGAATTCTGCAGGAGTCCCTATTAAAAATTAGTGGTAATAAATTTTTTCCCCCAAAACGCAGGTAGGAAGTTCAGAGTCAGCTATTTTAAAATTTATGAAAAGAAGCAGTAATTTAAATGTGAAATGGGAGCAATTTTATTCCCATTTCAACTAATGCTAATGTTCAGATTTTAGGTATTAATTTGCTTCAATTATATTGAAATCAGTGGAATTGTGGGCCACTGTATTGATGGATAATAGCAATAAGCACTAAGTATGATGTCTGAAACCTGCACTCACTCGAAGCAAGAAGCAGAAACGCAGCCACAAAGGCAAGAATGGAAAAAGGGAAAGAAAACTCATTCCTTCCCTAAAGCACAACCCTCCATGCAAGAAAGCTGATCCCAAACCAAACCTCTGTTTGCATGCTGGGTGAATCATGTGGTTTGACACTGATCCCTTATCCATGGATTTACTGAGGCCTGGCCAGACCTCAGCCTTCATCCCCTACACAGTTCTCTCCTGCTCACCTTAAGACACAGAGCTCAAACTGAGCTGTGCACCTCCTTTACAGAAGGTAAAGACAAAGAGTCTGGTTTTCCCTCTGCTGCCATTGCCAAAAATAAGCAGAGGCAACTTCCCAGGAAAATGTAAGGGTAGGGCTGCAGAGCAATACCTGGAGAAAACATCTTCATCATCTTGGTAATCACTAGAGGAACCCTCACTTGCCTTATTTACAAAAGGCTCACGTGGACCTAGTTTTACTTAAGACTGGGAAGCACGTAAGAGACACCATAAAGCTAATGGGGGTAAAATTCTCCAATATTGTGATCAATCACAAACTACCTTACATTTATCACAAGTGACTGTTTTTCTTTGAGCTGATCCAAAGCCCTTTATCTTCTAGATTTCTCTTCCTCCTTTCTTTTTTAATACATTTATCGAGTAATTAGAAAACCTTCAATAAAACACAGAAAATAGATGAGCTGGTAAAGTATTTGTGCATTCAGGCAAAGCCAACTGAAAAGTGAAAGCCCTCGTCACGGATGCAAAGATCCTTTTCAGCTCTGACACAGAAGAGAACTGAACTCATAGGAGTGAGCTGCTACAGACATAATTAGCTCTGAGAAGTGACTCAATTCAGTGAGAGCTAAACTACAACATCAGGCACAGGCTGTTTGAGAAGGATGATGCTATGGGCCAAGCAGTGACATCATTGTAGCATTCCTTCTTGCTGTCTTTGCAGCAGCAGCACCCAGAGATCTGTGTTACTGTGAAGCAGGAGCAGACCCCTACTGACTTCCCTGGGGAAATATCCCACACCTTATTACAACAGGTTTTACATGACCCTTAGGACCTACACCGAAGACACAGCCATGGTTATATGCATCCTCAGAGCCCATCATCCATCCCAACCAAGCAGCAATACCTGTCCTCCAGTGCTGCAGTGGAAATCACAGCAGTCCTCTGAGCACAGTGCAGAGCTTCATCACTAAGGCAAAGAATAAACCCTTGGAATCACTGGATTCAGGCAGGAATGCTTGATATCAACAGCTGAAGAGACTCTTGAGTTGTGGAGACACAGAACTGAATTGTGACAGTCCAGTTAACTGAATCACTTATGCAGCCCTGAAAAAACACATGGTACATAAAATACACAGGGTATGTATGACACCACTCAAGGTTTGCACTGGAAAATGAAGGAATAAACTTACAGATTACATGAACAGTTAAGAGCTTGCTCTTGAGTGTTTTCATTCACTTGCAAGCCAAGACAGCTTTTAGACAAAGGTAGTAGTCCAGAAATTAGAGTTTAGCATTCATTAACTGAACTGTGGCACTTTAGTTAAAAACAGTCTTTAAATATGCAGGTTGTTCCTAAGCAACATTAGTCCCTGAGTCCCTAAAGCTGAGATCTGCTAGAAAGTAACTGTCCCCTTTGAAAGGATCATTTCTTGCACAAGGGTTTTCAGGCATAATGAATTATTCCAGCCCTTAAATCAACATAAGCTCCATTTTTTGTTGCCTTTTATTTCTTCATGGTAGCCTTAAAAAAAGAGTTCTCTACAGGCTTGAGTGTGATATTGTAAGGGATCAGAGACCTCTGTTAGCATCTTCATTTGTTTGTAGTGTGAGTTACAGACCCCTTAAATGATATTGAATGGCCAAATGATGTGGGGTCAAATGGAGTTTGCCATAAGCTAATGCACAGCATATGCTACACTGCATATGGAACTATCACTCCTCCAGCATGCTACTTTTTCTTTAACTATTTTTAACTTCTACTTTTGGAGAGGACAAGACAGTCAATAATACTGTGGGGGATTCATCACACAATAGACAGGCCTTTTTTTAAGCTAGGAGCTTGCTAATGAAAGTATTGCAGAATGATCTGTACATTTTAATGGACCTTGAACAAAGATTTGAGCTTTCCTTTTTTATTTTTTTAAGCACCACATGAATTTTTATTAGTATATTACTCCAGCCTTGTTTTGAATATTTGGGGGTCACCTTCTTTGTTGGAACCTGCATAATGGCAGAGAGGGCAAAGTGGAGTGGAATGAATAAACAAGGGAAGATTACACCATGTCTTCCAAGGACAGGGACTCCACATGAAGTTTTGGGGGTTGTTTGTTTTGGTCTTTTTTTTTTTTTAAACTTGTCAACACCTCATGCACTATTGTGCATGGAAAACATCTGTCATACTCTGGGACTGGTGATTTTTTAATTTTTTTATATGAATTACAGTTCGTTGTCAACCATAAGCAGTCTTGATAATTCAAGCTTTAAATTAAGTTTGCCTAAGGGTACCAAATAAGAGCTAATGACAACTTAATTACAGATCTCATTAAAGATTTAACCTTATCACATTAAGTAAAGCCCATCCCACATGCTTCAGTTCAGCTGGTAACAATCAGCCAGGAGGGAAAAAAAAACCAAGCACTGAAAAAAAAAAAAAAAGACTCCTTGAGCATAAATCTTAAGATATCCCAAAATAATTAGAGGGTTGTGCACCAAAAAAAGGTTAAGTTGTACCACTGCTGCACTGGAGAAGTGTGTGACCCTCCCTCCCTGCTCCTGGAGAAAGGGGAGGTGACCTGAAAAGCCGAAGCACTGAGCACCTTTGCTGATGCATGTGTTGATGAGGATCCACAGCATCCTCAAGAATGACCTCCTGAGGTCACAGGCAGGTGAGGCTCAGGACTCAGGGATGATGGGCACCCTGCCTTAAAAATTCTTTCAACAGGAAAAGAAAAATATCATTAAAAAAAGCAGTTTGCTTTCAAAAGCATGTTGCACTTTCAGAGCCTGATGGGATCTGGGAAGAGGAAGGGGGAAGCACACAAGGAGGTTGGGTCTGGCTGTTTAATCCATAATCCAGATCACTAACATGAGCTGAGCTGGATTGCTTTCTGGGTGAGACTGTGGCTTACCAGTGCTTAACCCTCATGAACAACGTGGCACTGCAGAAACCCACTGATTTGGTTTCAAGTACAGTCTTCAGGAAGGAAGGGATGGGGGGTACATGTACTTTTACAAAATAATATAAAAATATATCTGATGTGCAGCTGTAGTTTTTAAAATGATGCTTTCTGAATTACCACAGACATTGTAGCAGTACAGGTAAATGTGTCCCCTCACCCTGGCTTTACTAGTATGTTCCTTTGATTGTACTGTGCCTTTCAATAGGCAGACTGCCACCAGATTAAGAAACACAGTTGTGAAACAGTCCACAGCCATTAAATACTATAATTGATTTTTAATTGTCATATTTGTTGCTGGAGGGTTAAACCAGAAACCTATCACTCATTTCAAGCTACAAGTGATAAAGCCACAAAGAACATAACAAGACAAAAACCCACCAGGACTATAATACTGTAAACACCTGAGGCTGAAGAGCATGGTCTGCTCTAGGGAACCTGCTCTGGCAGGAGGGTTGGACTCAGCCTCTGGAGTTCCCTTCCAAGCCCTACAATTCTGTGATTCTCTGATGGTTTGCTGTTCTTATTTTTAAAATGCATCCTTAGATTTTAAGAAGTCCAGGTTAAACAGTGACATTTTCTGAGCATATTTAATAACACATCACTTGGCCACTGGCACACCTAGCTGAAAAGGCAGTAGACTCCTCACGTGACTCCTACAAAACCAGCCATCATGTCTGTTGCTGCAATCTGCCTCCCCTCACTTCAGGGACTGATCTATTGCATTTCTAAAATCTGGTAGTGAGAGGGGTGAGACCACTACAATGTTTATTGTGGCAAGCAGAGCTCAGGCCCCAGAAGCACCACAAGTCAAATCACATGTACCAGCAGCATGTCCACTCTTGCTTTGCTCTGGTCATGCATTAGCTACTGGAAATCTGCTTTTCAGTTGAGTATTTTCTCCTATAGGAAAGACAGAGAGTCCAGTTTTATACCCTTAACCCTCAAACAGTATAGGATCAAGTTTCTGTTTTGCTGTATTTTCATTTTAGCAATCCACTGAGCACCTCTCTTCCTTGGTTTCATGGAAATAGAGCTGGGATTTTCCTGGCCCTTGAATACAATCAAGATTTATAGCTATCAGTCTTCACTTGGCCTTGACATTGATGGGAATTGCCTTATTTCACTCTGCTGATGCCAATGTTTCTGCAGCCATTTGAAATCAAGGGGGACCTCTCCTCACGTGTAGTAACAGACTCCTGGTTTGCTTCAGTGGTGTAAAATAAGAGTCCATAATTTTGCATCATAACATTAGTTCATCAGTATAAAAGGGTATTATCAGAAAACCCATAAAACATGATGTGGGCTGTGGTACACATCAGTGTGGCAGTAATTCAGCCATGATTGTTATATTAAGCACATATCAACATCAGCCAGGTTTGCCTCACAGTCAATCATCTGGGGCAAAAGGGGAGAACACAGCAAAAATGAGAACATGCTACAGGCATCTTGTCAGCCTTAACGAACTGTGATTAGCAAAATGCCTTTTCTTGCTTTGGAGGTGTCAGAATTTATACTCTAGACAGACTCACTACTTTCAAAACACTACTGTCACCTCATGGCAGCCTCTCATTTTATACCATTTACAAGCAGAACATCCTTTGGCCTAAGCTGAGGGATGAGCAGCTGTAAGGGTTTCTGTTCCCCTTGTATCTCTAGAATTTCACAGAAAGTCTATCTCTATGACAAGATTTTAAAAATCAAGCCTACTTTGTTTTTGCAAATGAATTAGCCTGAAAAAAATCCTCTATTAAAACTAATTGAGGATGCCACATAGAATTATTTAAGACTTCATCTCTTTTGCAATTACAGTTTGATAGATTTGCTTTATGTGACCTCTATGGACAACACTAAAAGCTTTCATTTTCATCAAATACCACCTTAATGTTGGTGGAGCCTAATTGAAATCCATGGTGGCACAAATTACACACTGCTTACCCTAGGAGTAGAATTACCCTAAATCTACAGCAGAGATGTTCCTATAGAACTGCCAGAACAGCTCACACTTCTTTCAGGCTGCAGCAGTGCCATCAACTCACAGCTGCTGAAGATTCATCTGTCATTTTTCTGGCAGTTTTGCATATTAATTTGTAGTATTGATCAGGCAGAGCACTGGGGTGTGTAAGGGTTGGCTTTGAAAATGAAATCCATTCAAAATATTCCACCAATGCCTGTCACTTAAAACTTACATCATACTGCCCAGAGTTCCTGCTTACACCATTGATTATTCTGTTAGTTTCTGCTATGAGTTTTTCTTACAGGTGTCTTAGAGCTATAAAATAGTGCAGCATTTCATCCACACCCCACAGAGCAGCCTCGTGAAGTCTGACTTCCAGTCCTGCTC
>VXBZ01004237.1:88463-130598 GCA_013399135.1 Heliornis fulica
CATGTCTGTTGCTGCAATCTGCCTCCCCTCACTTCAGGGACTGATCTATTGCATTTCTAAAATCTGGTAGTGAGAGAGGTGAGACCACCACAATGTTTATTGTGGCAAGCAGAGCTCAGGCCCCAGAAGCACCACAAGTCAAATCACATGTACCAGCAGCATGTCCACTCTTGCTTTGCTCTGGTCATGCATTAGCTACTGGAAATCTGCTTTTCAGTTGAGTATTTTCTCCTATAGGAAAGACAGAGAGTCCAGTTTTATACCCTTAACCCTCAAACAGTATAGGATCAAGTTTCTGTTTTGCTGTATTTTCATTTTAGCAATCCACTGAGCACCTCTCTTCCTTGGTTTCATGGAAATAGAGCTGGGATTTTCCTGGCCCTTGAATACAATCAAGATTTATAGCTATCAGTCTTCACTTGGCCTTGACATTGATGGGAATTGCCTTATTTCACTCTGCTGATGCCAATGTTTCTGCAGCCATTTGAAATCAAGGGGGACCTCTCCTCACGTGTAGTAACAGACTCCTGGTTTGCTTCAGTGGTGTAAAATAAGAGTCCATAATTTTGCATCATAACATTAGTTCATCAGTATAAAAGGGTATTATCAGAAAACCCATAAAACATGATGTGGGCTGTGGTACACATCAGTGTGGCAGTAATTCTGCCATGATTGTTATATTAAGCACATATCAACATCAGCCACGTTTGCCTCAGTCAATCATCTGGGGCAAAGGGGAGAACACAGCAAAAATGAGAACATGCTACAGGCATCTTGTCAGCCTTAACGAACTGTGATTAGCAAAATGCCTTTTCTTGTTTTGGAGGTGTCAGAATTTATACTCTAGACAGACTCACTACTTTCAAACACTACTGTCACCTCATGGCAGCCTCTCATTTTATACCATTTACAAGCAAAGTATCCTTTGGCCTAAGCTGAGGGATGAGCAGCTATAGGGGTTTCTGTTCCCCTTGTATCTCTAGAATTTCACAGAAAGTCTATCTCTATTACAAGATTTTAAAAATCAAGCCTACTTTGTTTTTGCAAATGAATTAGCCTGAAAAAAATCCTCTATTAAAACTAATTGAGGATGCCACATAGAATTATTTAAGACTTCATCTCTTTTGCAATTACAGTTTGATAGATTTGCTTTATGTGACCTCTATGGACAACACTAAAAGCTTTCATTTTCATCAAATACCACCTTAATGTTGGTGGAGCCTAATTGAAATCCATGGTGGCACAAATTACACACTGCTTACCCTAGGAGTAGAATTACCCTAAATCTACAGCAGAGATGTTCCTATAGAACTGCCAGAACAGCTCACACTTCTTTCAGGCTGCAGCAGTGCCATCAACTCACAGCTGCTGAAGATTCATCTGTCATTTTTCTGGCAGTTTTGCATATTAATTTGTAGTATTGATCAGGCAGAGCACTGGGGTGTGTAAGGGTTGGCTTTGAAAATGAAATCCATTCAAAATATTCCACCAATGCCTGTCACTTAAAACTTACATCATACTGCCCAGAGTTCCTGCTTACACCATTGATTATTCTGTTAGTTTCTGCTATGAGTTTTTCTTACAGGTGTCTTAGAGCTATAAAATAGTGCAGCATTTCATCCACACCCCACAGAGCAGCCTCGTGAAGTCTGACTTCCAGTCCTGCTCATCGGGAATTAGAGCTCAGGGAAAGTCCCAGGTGAAATGTCACCCCTATTGTTTATTTGTTTTCAAGTGTCTTTAATTAAACATTAAGGTTTGAAAAATGCCAAAAATCACCTCTTCATAGATCCCTGAATCTACTTGTGATTGAAATGACAACTATTTAAACTTTAATCAACAACATAAAGCCCTGAGTGTGGAAGCACAAAGCAACACACAAGGCCCACCCCATCCTGTACGTGTGTCTCAAGGATGCTGCCAGCACCCAAAGGACCAGAGCAGGAGAGAACTCCAGCCCACTTCAGCTGCTGACCTGAGCTGCTGGTGGCACGTTCTCCAGAAACTATGACTTAACAGAAGCTCTGTGGGTACCTAGTGTCTGCATATTATTGTCAAAAATAAATCCATTACTACTTGGGTCTGCCAGCAGCCTGAAACAACTGAGACACAAACTCACTCATCCATCATAAAGAAATATATAGATATAATTTTAGAGCTGTGAAGATACAGATTTCAAGCACAGGATTATTTGATTCCAAGTGGGTGAACAAAAGGAGCATGGAGACAAGGGTCTTGCCTGCTGTCACAGGTGGGTGAGTGTGCCAGCACCCATCACACCTCAGAGCTGACTGGCACTGAGATACTGTGTAACTCAAGGCAGGAACACACCCCCATCCTCCTCTGGTACCTGCACAGGGTGTTGTTCAGTGACACTTTGAGCAGCCACTGAGTAGCACCCATTTATATCCCCATAGGACAACACCCACTACTGGGGTGGTGTTTCATTTGTAACTCCCCTCCCTCTCTCTAACATTCCACTCAAACCCGCAACAGACCCAAAACAAAAACACAACCTCAAAGCACACAGGAATCCAACTGGTCACTTGTTTCCTCTACAAAACCATGGCAGCACAGCTGGAATACAAATATGGTAAAATTTAAATCCTATAGCATTTTGCTTTGATTCTACAATCACTGTGGAGTATGAGACTCTTCACGGTACGAGCTCTATTCCAAATGCATCGTGTTACCTGTATGAATGGCAGGGGTATTAACAGTGATTAATTGCTGATTGTTCCACCTATCATTTTCATTTTGTTAACATACAAAGACAACTGGCCTTATTAAGGAATGCTTTTGAGTCTCTGACTTCAGTTGGTAAATCAATATATTGTATTTTCTAGGACCGAGGAGTCTGAGTAGCATCACATACAATTCTCGTGCAAGCAAGCTACATGTAAATAAGCTAAAACAGACTATCAGTTAAAGATATGAAAATGCCCTTTATTAGCCCAGTTTTAGCACTGTTCACTCAGCTAGAATTCTAATAAACAAGGCAGGTGATTGTAACACCCAAGTCACACAAGTGCCATTCTCTAACTGTTACACTCCCCCACAAACAAAGTACATGTACTTACAGGTTGATCAGAAAGGTGACACAGAGCTGGTGTTCAAAAGGACAAGTTTTCTAAAGCACTGTAGGAACATTAATTAATTTCTGATCACCAAACATCCCACAAATACTCTCAGCAATCAATTGTGTTCACATGCCATAAGCAGAGCACCACTCCCCATTCCAACAGGAATGGCTGCAATTAAAAGGGTGTTAAGAACAATCATCGTCTGTTCAGAACTAAATCCACCTTCATACCTCGGTTAAGGACTGCAAATTAAATAGCAGATGACTTCCCACCTGGAAGATTTGTACTAGTACTTGTGCCATGATTCATTTAAACCAACGAGCTCATTTAGCACAAGATGATTAGAAATGCCCCAACTCCCCCTCCCCCGATCCGTGTGCAGCTGGGACACGGCTCTGTTACAACAGGAGATGCCAGCAGTGTCTGTTGCTGGTGACCAGTTCACCTGAAGCCTTGGAAGACCAGTCAAAGGCGAGTTTGGAAGAGCCAGGCTGGTGCTGGAGAGTGCATTGCCCAGGAAGGCTGCTGGACATGGCCAGCTGCACGCTGTGGTACAGCGCGACGGAGGTTAAACTCACTACCCATAGTAGTAACTTCATTTACTTGCTAAAGTGTTAAAGCTGAGCATATATTAAGTGTAATTGAACTAATGGAAGGTTGCTGGAAGGAACATAAAAATAATGACTCATTTAAAAATAGCTGCCAGCACTCCTGGGAGGAAAACAATGTTCTGTGCTACGATGTATAACTGACACGTGAGAGCAGAAGACTATGAAAACTATTAGGAGATGTGATCTCCAGGAAACACCCCAAACCAGTGTCTCCTTTGGATCCTAGTCCAGCTCTCCTTAGAGTACTTCCTCTCAAAAACATCACAAGGTAAAAAAAATACATTCAGAAATAATAATCAGAAGCATGTGGGTTAGGGCTTGGCTTATTTAGGAAGTTGGAGTAAACAGTGATTAGTGTACACAACACACAACTCAGAACACAGAACTCTGAAGTTGTAGGACTTGAATCAGCTGATAATTTACACCTCCACAAAAGTCTTCCAGTTGTTTCAGTGAATTCTCATTCAAAAGCAATTAAGCAACAGAACCACAAGATGCAAAGAATAGTTAATTTTTATTTGTTTTATGAATGCACTGGTGCACTGAACTGCAAAGCCCAGTCAGGCTGTGAGCAAGCAGTGCTAAGCAAGAACAAGGGCAAGATGCTCTGGAGTAAATGACCTTTATAAATTGCCCATCTTTCAAGAAACCTTAAAGATGACATTCTCTAGTAGCATATTCCCTTATCAGCCCTGCCCTTGTTAATTCTTCAGAAATACCCTCTAAGACAGAAGTTTGTCAGATGAGCCAAAACCTAATGGCACCCAGCTCTATTATGTGAGTCATTTGAGCTGCCAGTGCCATCAGCTCTGGATTTGCCACCCAAACCCACACAAACCGGGGCACAGGCACCCCAGTGATGCACTAGGCATCAGCATTTACTGCATCCCAGAGGCAAGGGAGGGGAGAGAGCTGAGCACAGCCGGTAGTAGCACTGCCTCCAAGTGCTAGACCACCCATGCCCAGATAAATATGACACACTCTTGAGTCACTGCCTTTCAGCCTACTTGGCTGAATCAGTTTGCTATTATAGTTTGAGTAACTAATAAAATTACAGCACTCATGACAGGTACCATGCATCTACACTTCCCACAGAAGTGTATTTTTTGGTCCAAGAAAAGGCTCTTTTACACAAATGTAAAGAAATCTATTACATTTTGAATAGGGAATAATGTGTAGGTAATTTTATCAAGCTTTTTTTTTTTCTTTTTTAAGATTCTCTTTGAGAAATCAGTTGCAGTAATATTTTGAACGTGTTGGCCAATTGAGCAGGTTTGCAAAATACAGACAGATGGTGATGGATTGCCCAAATGTTTCCTTGTGGGAAGCCAGCCATTTGCTGTGCCTTCAACAGGACTGTTTCTAAGACTGTACCCTGCCCAACTGCCCTACACCTCACACAGCACCTGCTGCCCTGCTGTGGGGCTGTACAGTATGAAGAGAGGCGTTGGGGCTGCCCCTGTTCCAGCAGCTATGGGAGGAGAATGGCACAGGAAAACCTACACAAAACGTCCTCAGGATGGGTGAGCACGAGGAGTCGAGTCCCATTCGCTTTGAAGACACTGGAACTTGACGTGACTTTGAAATCACTACTTTCAGGAAATTCTTAGTGTCCTGGGTGACCTGATTTTTTTCCCAAGCATGAGGCAGAGCAGGTCAAAAGCTACTCAGGGTTGTCCAGCAGCCCAGCGCCTCGGATTCTGCACTCAGAGTGATGTCAGGCCGGAGCCACGCTAGAGGGAAAGTGTCCATGTCTGGCTAAGACAAAGGAGTGCAAGTCACAACAGACTGTGTAACCCAAGCTGAGCCCCAAATCCCTCTCAGGGATCATGGTCTTTCCAAAAAGAACCATGAACCAATTAGTCCAAGACCAACTTATAAATGTTGCTGCATGACAGACCTTTCTCAGGGCTGCCTCCATTTACATCCTTGTTAAATCCCAACCCACTTGACTTCCCCCATTTTTTCCACGTGGCTCATGTTGCCAGCTCACTACAGCAACTCTGCTTTGCCAGAGCTGATGCAGCCAGGTGAGGTCCTTGTGCACCAAGTTTGTGCACAGTTTGGTCTGCAAATTTCTTCCTTTGACACGGCTCTTCCCATGTTCAGGCATCACTTGATTTTTAGACTGCATTTCATTCCTCACCTGATTTCTACCATCATAACAGGCCACACTCAGAGATGTTCAGTTTCTTCCCCATGACACTGACTAGTTCACTTGTATTCTTTAAAATACTGTGGCTACTTAAAATTTTCAGTCTAAGCTGCAAACAAGCCACATTGGACATTGATCCTCAGGTCCCTGTCCTTTGCTATCTCCAAGTAACAGCAATCAAGAGCTGATGAGCCCAGGGCAGTGAGGGAAGGAGGAGGGCTCTCTGCTCTGCAAGCCAGGGTTTGTAAACCCCAACCTGCCCTCCAACAGCTTCATGGCAAAACAGCATTAGGCTGCTGAGTCCCTGTCTGTACAGATCCACACCAGCAGTGTGTATTGTCACAGAAGTAGCACTTGTACTCTGCAGAGGCAGCACAGCTTCACACAGAGTTCTCACAGAACAGTACAGTGCCCCACTCTCTTTTTTGGCTTTTTTCCCCCATCTTATGGTCATATATATTAAAGGAGGAGGAGAGAGGCTGTCAAATTCAATAGGAGATCAAGAAAAACAGCTTCACATTTCAATTACTTTCACATATCATTAGGATTGCTTTGAAAATGTCTCCCCTGCAGCTGCAGGAAAGGATTGAAATGATGACCTGACAGGAGCACCAGTCCAGACATTCCTACAGCCAGGTAGGCCTAGAGTGACCATCTTAGTGTTAAAACACTGGAACTTTGAGTGGTGAATTCACAGCAGCTAAGCTACAAGTCTATTGCTGCATTAAGGGATTTCCTGTTAAAAATAATTTTAAAAAAATCAGAAACTTCAGACTATAACTGTCAGTCAATTCAAACAAACTTTAAAGAATTGCAAAACAATGAGGATGTGTAAAATGTTGGATTATAACATGATTTTTTTAAAAGGAGTTCTGAATGTGCAAACAGTATTAAAAACAACAGATGCACAGCTATTTTATGCAACATCAAAACCATTCTGCCTTTGACAAGATTAATGCAAGAGCTGAGACTTCCACAGAAGACCAAAAAGCCTTACTATAAAAGCATCATCTCACTGGAACAGCAACCAAAATCCAGAGTACTCAGTTCTTTGGGAAGGACAGAGCTGGACACACTGAAGTGCCACTCTTGAATGAGATGGGGGAATTGAACACTCCTGCAGTACGTTGCCAATGGTATCACAGGCCATAATACTGTATTTTTACCTGTGCTGCAGTTAATCAGATGAAATGAAGAGGATCATTAGGTTAATTAGGAGAACAAGACTCACTAATGCTAATAAGCAACAGATTGCACAGAGCAGGCTGCAGTGGATAAAATATAGTGGCAGCTATTGGCATGGAGCATCCATGGTTACCAAAATCAGTCTTGGCTGATGAAAGACTGAAGTTCAGTCTAGCAAAGCACATAACTCACAGAGAGCTACCCTGCCCTCAGGACTCACATGCCAAAGCCAAAACCTGGCCTGAAGAGAACTCTTGAAAAAGACCATGAATGACAACCTCGTTCTGCAAACCCCTCCACAGCTTGGAGACACCCCCTTGAAATCTCACATTCAAAATTTATAGTCCGAAGTTATCTCAAAGAGAAATTAAAAGTTGCCTAATTTGCCATGTGCAGCTCAGCTTTGACTCAGACTCTATTCTTGATCATTACATTATGCAAACTACTTCATAAAGCTCCATAATCCCCTTAATGCAGCCCACGCTGGTTTAAAAATTTAAAAAAAAAATAAAAAAAATCACTATTGTTTCCATTATCCTTTTAATTGGATGATGGCATGACTAATACACAATATAAAAGTCAACTATTTAATCACATATAATCATTCTGTTTTACATTTTATTCATGACAGGTATTTCTAAATTCAGATGTTATATTGTCAATTAACAGAAAATTTATAGCTCTCAGCTTTTCAGACACACATTACCTCTGAGTCAGTAAAATATCGAAATATGATTGAAATGCATGGTAGGAATGCATTGTAAAGATAAATAATTGCATAGCAGCCACTGGATGTTCTAAACATTTCATTTCAGGTTGTTGTGATTCCTCCACACGTGCGAGAGAGGCAGAACATGAGGAGCTGCTGCCCTAATAACAAGGCTTGTTGCATTGGCATCAGCTGCAACACTCCTGGGAAACCAAGAAATTCCTTTCTGCTTCTCTTTGAGAGGATGAAGGAAGAAAAGAATGACAAGAGCTTCTACTCAACAGCACATAAGCACCTGCCTTCCTAAGTGATTTGATGAGCTCATTCCTATGCTAAATTGAGCACCATAAGAAAGAAAGCATCAGAAGCTAGCAGGGTTCACTCTTCAAGAGAGGTTCTTTCTGGCTGAAGCAATTCCCCATGCAGTATTACATGGATTCTGGAAAGTTATCATCTGGCAATTTTCAGTATTTAAGTGACTAACTACATAAATTATTTGGTTAGAGAAAGAACTACACGTGCATTGGAGCAGACAGCATCAAAACTGTACAAAAATAGCTGGGATTAAGGTACAGAGGCAGTTCCTTCCCAACTGCTCAAGGAGAGGCTACACACCAACTCCTTAATGTTCGTGTCTTGTCAGTCATTGCCTGAAGCATCTCTGAGGTGCCCATTCAGTTTTAAATAATTCTTAAGAAATACTGGTTTGCCAATCATTTTGTGGAAGCAGTTCTGCATTGGGCTTTTTTTTTTTTCCTTATTTTGTTGTTTTGATGAATTTTCTGATCTGGCAGAAAATAAAAACAAACCCAAATAAGCTTTAAGGTGCTGAAAACCCACATATTGGTGTTTTATAACAGATTTCTTCCTTTGGACTTCAAAATTATACTATGTTCTAAACCAAGGAGTCAATATATCCATGAACCTTAGTGCATCCACTTTCAGATTCAGTTCTCAAACCATTCAAATGTTTCAACCTCACATCCCTGGTCTGACAAAAGATGTTTTTCTATTAGCCAAAAACCCTTTTTATTACCCCTTCTAGTTCATTCCATCTTCATATTCCCCCTTTAAAGATCCATTTATCTACTTTCCTCACAGGTTGCAATCTGTGCTAAGAAATTAGTTTAAACAGAACTCTTCAACATTACCATAAGCCCATGTCCACTGCTGTTATCATCTCTTAAAGGGAGGTGAAATAACTCAACTTTGGAGCTTTCCCTCAACATGGCTGCTGAACGACCCCCTAGCAATCTCCTCACTAACAGCAAGAAAAAAATAACTTCCCCAAAGTATTAAAAAACCCCAAAAACCCCCACCCTGCTGCAACAGGGGTCCTGCTCTGAGTATCAATACAGTGCCCAAGATAGAATAAAAGCTTTTCCAGAGACTGAAACAAACAAGTATCAGCTCTACCACAGCATGAAAAGGATATATACAATTCTTTGCTCATATTTTCTCTCTTTCCAGTGGGTGGAAGGTAGCCCTCAGCATCCTTAAGTACCTTTGTATACAGTTTGTTTGCTCATTTGGTTTTACAGGTCTGGTAGTTTTTATAACTCTAATGTGGTTTGTTTTGGGTTTTTTTAAATGCAATAAATCATTTAACCTTCATTAGTATCTTTGGCACAACCATACAGTGGTAAGAACTGCAGATATCAACTTCTCCCACCTAGAATACAAGGAATGAAATGAGCATGGTATTGCCCATGTTGAATCACAGATGGCTTAAAACTGGATCTTGCTGAAAATAAAGCTTTTCCCACAAGATCCAGAAGTTATGAGGCTATTTCTGCTGCCCAGAAAAGCTGTGGCTGTCCTCCTCCCTGGAAGCATTCCAGCCCAGTTGAGATGGAGGTTTAGTCAACCTGGTCTGGTGGAGGGTGTCCCTGCCCATGGCATTGGAACCAGATGGGCCCTGAGCTCCTTTCCAGCACAAACCAGCCTGGGATTCTACAATTTCTTTAGCTGAAGAGTAAGAAAATATTCAGCTTCAAGTTTCAGACACTGTTTGTATGCTTGGTAGGTTTTGCTTTTGTTTTGTCAAGAGCAATTTAAAAGTATATTTAATTTTTTTAAAATTTGCGGTTTATTCCATAGAATTTTTCCTTTCTTTTTGTTTCTCGCTTTGCAATGTCTGTTGAAATGAATAATTCAACTGTTTTCTTTAAGATTTTTGGTAAGGGAAAAAATAATGTAGAATAACACAAACAGTTATGCAGAAAGAGACCAAAAAATACTTTGAGTTTGGTAAACAAGCACTGAAATACTCTGCCTCAGCATGAAAAATACATGTGAGGTTTTAATAGAAAAGAACTCAGATTTTCCTGTTTATTTAATATAAAACTAATGCCAAGGGGGGGGGTAAGATTTAATATCATTGTGAGTCACCACCAGGCAGTGCATGCAACCCTTAATTCATATTTTAAGAATTCTAGGGCTTCTGTGAGCTGCTGAACTGGTGTTTCAAGAGTGATATCACATTAGCAATCCTGCTGGGACTAACATCTAGGCCTACAGGAGATATCTGAAAAGCCACCTAGAAAGTATCTCATCATAGTGAGATAAAAAGGAATTTGGGTGGCTCGGGCTTGCCTTTGCCCAGGACATTCACTGTGAATTCAATGGGTTATTCTGGTCTGCAGGTTTTGCATTGTCTTCTGTGCTCTGTGCTTCTTGCCCTCTCTTCTGTTCTCCTGGGGCAGGTACAGCACCTCAGCTCCTCTGGGATTATCCAAGAAATTCACCACAGAGTAAATATTTGCATCTAAGATGTTTGTTATTATGCCCAGCATAAGTAAATACACTGGCCCATCTTGCATCACTGGCTTGCTCGATTTCTAGAAGCTCTTTCATTCATAGAGACACCACAGACACTGGGATACCCCATTCCAGAGCTAAGGAATATCTCTGTTTGTTATGTCTACTCCTCAAAACTTCAGTGCCACAAATTGCCAGTGAAACCTTTCCCATAAGCATCAGGAGCACATGGAAGCAACCTGGAGGACTGATGCTCTCCAAGTGGCCCTTCTTCAGCTGGAAGCAGAGGACTCCTCTGAGGAGAGCACATTTGATATTAATGGCAGAATTTTCAGAGAAACAAGAGTGAATTTTTGTGTTGATTTTTCAAGCCAAGCTGCTTCACGTGTTCAGGATGAAGAAAAGGGCAGAAGTACACACTGCTATTAGAGCTCACCAGTCACCACACGTCAGGGCCAGTCCTTACTGGCTACCATTGTGCTGTGCATACTGGGTAGTGAGTGCCTGACCTGAACAAGTTCTGTGAATGGCCAAAAAATAATGTACATGACCTGACTCTGACAAAGATCAGCTCTCTCTCACATGCAGGCAAAAGCTAGTGAGAGATCAGGTAAAGGGATTGAAGAAAAAAAATAAATCCAAGCAAACAGAAAAGAATAAGAGAAACAGAACCACAGAAAGAGCTAGTGGTGTAAAATGAAGGACATACTCGAGCAGGAAGGAGCAGGAGCACTGGCTGCTGCTCCCAGCCTGGCTCTGCCTGTTGTCTCTCCTCTGAGCAGCAAAGACCAGTGGTGAAAGCAGCACAACTCACCTCCTGTCCAGCAAGGCCGGTGCCCAAGCCAGCCCTGGGAAGTCATGAAGCACACACATGATCAAACTCCCTCCCTGTTCAGAAGTTGTCAGTACTGTTCAGGCTCTGAGTGCTACGAGCAGATTCCAAAGGAACAGCTTGGCTGGTTCCCTGCAGAACTGCAGTTACCCAAGTACACTCCAGTCACAAGGAGACTGGACTCCTCCTACTTTTCCAGGCACAATTCAGAACAAATCATTACATACCACATGCATCAAAACGATCCTGCTCCTTCAGTGGATCCTAAAGCACCTGTACACTGAGCACAGGAACCTCTCTTCATTCCAAGGGTGGATGTGTTAGCAGGCAGGTGAAGCCTCAGCAACTTGCTAATGCAGTGAATTATACAGTGGAAAAAAGTGATGGCAGCAGCACCCAGCTGTAACAGCAGGCACACAAATGTAGGTAAACAGCTTAATTACCCAAACATTGTCAGCTCCACCGAGAAAGTGATGAAAGATTAAGTTTCTTCTTTAATCCCCTTACATTCCCCCAACCTGAACATTTGTCTCCTGGTAGTACAAGTCTGTTGTTAAGCTGAACACAGATACAGCCTCACCACTCTGACTGAGCTTCACCCTGCTTCAACCCACCCTTGCACCACCTCTGCATTGCTCCTTATCTTTTGGATGAGCACATGGGTTGGAGGTAAATCAGATTTTCTGGTATGCAGTCAAATGAAGGGGAAATCATCCTATTGGAAGATCTTTGAAATGGATAAATAGGAGTTTAAGGCTTAAATAATCATACAGCCTGTGAAACAAGAGCACCACAAGGCCTGCAGCAGCCACCCTGGGGTTGTTTTGGTTAGAATGGTAACAGCAAGGTTTCTACCAGCTTCAGCTGAAACACAGTTAGCTCCAACCCACTTCCTAGAGAGCTGGCCCTTCTAGAACTTGCCATTTGCCATGCTAGCTTTCCCATGGCTCCTATCAGACAGCAGCAGGTTGCACACTGCAAGTAAGCAAGAGCCAGTTGCTCAGAAGAAACAAGGCTTATGGCAAAGTTTCTGCCAAGCTGAAGCAGCAGATTTTATTATGCAAATGGAAATTGCAGCAATCCTTAAAGAGAAATTGACAAGCTTTAGGCAAGGTAAAAACAGACAGAAGAAAGCAAATAATTTATTATTTTCCCCTATGAAGAACAGTGTATAGGTAATGGCCCATTGTAAGCATGAATAATATTGAAGTGGCAAACAACACAGTATAATTTTAACATTCTACAGCCTTTTTTAATCAATCTTATTGATGCTCAATGCATCCATAAGGTTCAAAAGAATTGGTTTACTAAACTTAAAGAAAATATAAGATCTCATTTTGTGCCTTTCAGTTTCTTCATTATGTTGCCATAATGTCATCAGTGTAATATATTTCACCCTTTTGCTGCTGCTTTAGCATTCATTTTTTGATTCTGCTGTGATCATATCTGGTTCTTTGAAGCAATGAGATGAATTATGAACACTGCTTTAGCTCCACTGCCACATGCAGGAGAGGAGCACGGTGTGCTGAGAGGAAGATAAAATTACCTGCTCCAGGACTGGGAAGGCAGCAAGGAGCAGAATCTCTCAGCATCTGATGCACTGACCTGAAGGACCTGTGGGACATCAGCAGTGACAGCAACAGCTGGGACTGCTGGAACTCACAAAGACTGAGTCCAAACCCCCACCCCAAATGGGGCAGAAAAGGAATTTATATGGGGGTCCTTAAGCCACTGAGCTGTAGGGCACTGAGGAGTAGGTTTATAAAGATACTTAACTAAAGGGTCTCTCAAATCTATGTGGGAAAACAAGAGACTTCTTGTGCTGGAAGGGCTCATCCCATGTTCTTAAATCTTCTTTCCAAATGACACCCTCCTCTCACAAGACCAAGAGAGATCAGCACACAAGAACTGAGATCTAATTAAAAAAATAAACAAAGTTTAAGAACTGAAATATATTAAACATCATCAGTTTTCTACATGAGTTGAACATCAGAATAATTTTAGACTTTCCTGGCAACACACATGATAACAAAGGGAAAGAAACAAAACAAAATGAACAAGCACACACAGAATTGTTGATCTGATGGATTTTGTTTTACTTGAAAAGTTTGTGTTTTACCTGCAAAGTTTTCAAAGTCATCACTAGGCATCTGAAATGAAATTATTCAGAAGCTGTTTGTAACCACATGCTTGCCCTCAATCTGCCTCATCTTAGTTTGTAATTCCTTGGGGAGAATGACAGGTTTTTTTTTAAAAAAAAAAAAAACAAACAGAAAACAATGGCTTGGAATCCTGCCACTTCCTTGTTAAAAATGAGTATCTATGCCCAACTAGTTATGTGCAGACAAAAAAAAATATGTGAATACATAATTTGAAGCACAAGAGCATGCAAATATATTCAACAATTCATCTTGCTTAAGAGGGAAAACAAGCCTAAGGAAAAAGGCACACTGAACAAAAAGCGTGTGAAGCATCCCAAATGCATCTTGCTATGTTTGCAGGGTTGGCTTTAAAAAAAAGTGTACAGGATGAAAATCAGCTTACCCATTTCATAATGCTTTGTGAGAGAGAATGGGACCACAGTTAGAAGTTTCCCATCAGTGCTGCTTGCAACAGCTTGAGCAGCAACTACCCAAGCCACCCACCTCTCCAAGGCCCTGCAGCTCAATCCACCCAGCCCCACCAGGAGCACTGCAGATGAACTCCAGGGCAAGGGCAAAGGAGCCAGGGACAGCTCAGCCCTGCAAGAAAGTTCATGTGTAACTACAGTCTAATGAGCTAGATAAAATATTAAACCCCTAAATACAGATTTGGATAATTGAAGTAATCCAGATTTTCAAGTTAATTTATTTCAATACAAGTTTAAATTAATAAAGTGAACTGATAGACTTTTATGTTCACTTAGTGAGTTTAAGAGAAACATCATGAAGTTTCAAAGTTTTATTTTCTTTGCTAAATTGGGCATTTAGTCTATTTTTCAATAGAGTGAAGTAAGTAGAATTACAAGCTTTCTGTAACAGGCAATTAACAGATTTACAGAACAGCCACCTCTGCACAAGAAGCACACAGGTATGGCCTCATGTCTTGAGTGTAAGACACTTGCCTAGAAAACCCCAATACACACACACTTCCAAATTAGTAGGTGCTAAGGATTAGTGCCTATCAAAACTCAATTAGAAAACCAAGCTCTGGACCCAGCTTTACTAGAAGCTGTTTATCTTGTTTAAGCTTTTTACTTGCTCTCAGGAATCCAATTGTTGCATAATATTTACATACCTGTTACTGTAAGTAACCAGGTAAATCCCCAGAGACCTGAGCAGCAATTTTCAGATCACTGCCACATCCACACTCTCATCACTGGGAAGGAATTCCAAAAGCAACCAAGGTCAGGTAACTCCTATTGCTGTCTCCTGTGCCTTAGCATATGGTAATGAAATGTTCCCATAACTTCACAGGAACTGTTCTTATTTAATCAAAATGCATTACCATTCCCAAGATTTAAGTATTCAGCATATGCTTTCAAGAAATCTTTCTCATTTAAAGCAGATGTTTTTAGAAGGTTTTTCATTTGGATAAAGGTCACTAGCTACAGTTGGACAGGTCACTCTGTGCCACACAGCAAATTGTATCTTTGACTCCACACAAGATTTAATATCCTGTGAATCAGAGCGTAACATGCTTCTTGTTTGCTTACAAAGAGCTTTATCACAACCACACACCAGCAATTAATAGAACAGACCATAACTACAGCGAGACAGACAAACCTCTCAGGACAAAGAGCTCCAGGCAGTGGGCAGCATCTGCTAAGGAGTCCTTGCTTATGAAAGAAAAGGAATTACTTTGGCCATAACAGTAGGATGTCCTTTCTCTGCTGCTCATGGCTTCATGTCTGCTTGTGGCCCTTCACACCTTTCCCCACTTTGCAAAGCACTGGCAGGACTTGGTTTTCAGAGAAAGTTCTGGTGCTACAGGGGTGGCTTTGTGAAAAGCTGCCAGAAGCTTCCCTGATGTCTGACAGGGCTAGTGCCAGCCAGCTCCAAGAGGGCCCTGCTGCTGGCCAAGGACAAGCACATCAGCAAGGGCAGTATCCCCTCTGGGGTAACAGTTACAAATGGGGAAAAACCCCCAAAACCCACAGGACTGCAGCCAAAGAAGAGGCACTCCAGGTGCCTTCCAGGGGAAGGTTTTGTAAGATTTGGTTTTATTTCTTATCATACTCTGATTTGATTGGTAATAAATTGAACTGATTTCTCCAAGTCAAGTCTCTTTTGCCAATGACAGTAAGTGATGAATGACCTTTCCCTGTTCTTATCTCAACTCACAAGCTTTTTGTTGTATTTTCTCTCCCCTGTACAGTTGAGGAAGGGAGTGACAGAGTAGCTTTGGGGTCATCTGGTGCCCAGCCTGGGTCAACCATCACACTGGGACAGCTGGGTCTGTACATGACACGGGACAGACATGAGATTCTTCTTGCTTGCTTCAGGCCCTTGATGTACGAGTTCAGTTAGCCCTGTGAGCCACAGAAGCAGAGCAAGTAGATTTGTAAAATGTAAACAGATTTCACATGTACCTGGATATTTCCCAGTCTGAATTTAGGTTAAAATCTGAATACTCCATGAGAAACCTCTCTGTTCTGGCTTTTACTGCTGGGATTGCACTGGAACAGTGACTGTGAACAGAGGAGAGTTTGTGCTGCTCTGCTGCAATACCTCAACACTGTGATCTGGTTCCATGAATCCATCAACTTTTCTTATCTTTAATGGATGGTTACATGGATGTGAAGACATTTCTCTCCCCTATCCTTTATCTGACCAGTCTGAGATGTATTCATCTGAACAGCATCAAATGAATGATTAAACCCGTGGCAATGACATTTGCAGTGCCACAGGAAGCACGCAGGACATCACAACTTGATATATCCTGACAATTGTGGCTGATTCAATGCTTAACCTCTCTATTGTTTTTGGGGTTTTTTGCAGTGGGAGCAAAATGACCATGAGAACCTTGCTAACAGAGGTGAAGGACAGAACTCATCCCCAGGTACTGCAGCTCTAGTAGAAACATTTCAGCTTCACTGATCATTTACTGCCACGTTTACCCTGCCTCAGCCTCCTGGAGCCACCCAGAAGCCCTGTGCTGTTGGCACACCTTGGGAAAGTTCAGGGAAAACACACCAGGAGCAGAGGCTGAGTCTGCCCATAGGAAAAGGTCACAGCACTAGATACAGTCTTTGAGGTGTTCCCTGACCCTTTCCTGAAGGGCACTGACATTTGGGAGAGGTATTGGAAGGAACTGAGAGGCAGCTCCAAGAGATTGTTGTCTAAGGATTCCCAGCAAGGCCTGGTCAGCAGCAAATCACACACATGTAGCTGCATCAGGCACGACACCCCATACTGGAGCCCTGCTCTGTGAACACCTGTTGTGAGGCTGAAGGCACTGAGGTGGGTCATCACCATCAGAAAGCTGAAAGACACCTCCTCTGACCACAGTTCAGTGCAGCAGAGCTGGAAGCACACCAGTACACAAACAAGGGAATGGTTTCCAGCAGGATGGCCTGCAAAGCCCTAGGAGCAAGCTGTCCAGAAATCATTCAATTACAGGACACCCAGACAGCAGAACAGGCTCTTACTTTAGGACAGTTTTGCAAAAGGCAGCAACAATAATCCTATTATTTCATTACTGCTGTTCTGTAATGAATTTGTATTCAGTTTCAAGGTGTTACTTTCACACAGTATTGTAGAGGCCTCAGCTACTCTCAATCTCCAGACATTTCATCTCAGGCATTTTAGAAGCAATGGCTGATTTAAATTCCACTTGAGTTATTCTTTACAGCACAGTATACTTGAAAGGTATCAAAGTATTAAATATAGTACAACAAACACTGCTATTTGATTCTGTTATATACAATATTTTCATCTCTATTCAACGAGAACGCAGATAGCAATTATGATAATAGTGCAGATTATACATCAGAGCACCCATAACTCACCTGCTGCAGTTTTAGCAAGGCAAGCAGGCTCTAAGTCTCCATACTGCACATCTATTCACCAACTCACTGTTGGACCTGCTCTGCCTGATGCCAGATGCACTCATATATATTCCAACAAAAACTGAGGACAGTGTATGAGCCCAACTGCCTATCAGAATGCAAATCTGACAGCAAACACATCATCAGGGAGAGCTGGGGTATTAGAATTACCAGGGCACTCTGAGGAGGAGCATTGTCAGCCTCGCTGCTCTGGACAGGTTCCAGGGTTGGTAACTGCTTTCTGCATCCTGGACTCATCCTGCTTCCAGAGTCAAGACCTCCAGCTCCCAAACACCATCAGGGAAAGACAACTTTCCACCAGGTCTCTGGAGGGACTGTTCTGTGTTAAATCACTTACTGGATTACAGTGGAAAGCAGTGCCACGAGCCACTGTAGTGTGCACTGAGGAGATCAGAAGCCTCTAAGCATGATTTAAAGGTGGCAGCTGCAATAGCTGTTACCAACAACTGTCTTGAAATTTATTCTATTAAAACAGGAGTACATCCACAGAGAAAAGGGCTTGAAGGAAAATACACTCCTTAATGATTTGATGGGCAATCATCATACTGGTCTTGTTGATTCTTCTCCTGATTAGATCAGCCTCAGCACAGGAAGGAAAAATAATGGACAAAAAGATTTCACAGTTCTCTTTCAAGACCTCTTGTTAATCTCAGAGCTTTTGTTTGCTGAATTTTTGTTTAGTTTAGGTTGGTTTTTTTACCCTCAATTAAAAAATAACATCCAACCCACAACAAACAGCATCTAAGAACAAAGAAAAGGTCCTTAGGCCACATCACCGTGTAGGCACCAGATCCTCCCAAAGCAATGTGCTTCTAGGATTTGTTACAGAAACTGACACTTCAACAGGTTTTAAAATAAATGTTCCATAAAACAAGTTGGAAAAGGAAGACAGAGATTGCAGAGAACAGTCCTCATACAGATGAGTGAGAGCAGCAACACCAAAGATTCCAAACAAACTCACTTGAGCTAAAGATCCTGCATGTTGTTTCTTTAAGGCAAGAAGAATTCACTCCTCAAACCCTCACAAGACTGTTGACAGCAGCACATCTCTACTTGTGGGTGCAGCAGAGCTCAATGCACTGCATCTCCTCCAACCCTAATGCTAACCCTGACATCTGCTAATCCTAGATGTCAGGACACCTCATCTGGAATAGAAAAGCAACACCACAGCTTCAGATACCTGATGAGATTATTAACCCTCTCATGGACTCACATGTATTTTTAAATAATCTTTTTTTCCTCTTTGGTATCTCCCAGGATACTTCTTTTTCTCCTGTCTCTTTTTAAAGGTTTTAGAGTTTGTAAATTCACACATGGTGACACACTGGGTTCCCCCATCAGACATCTCCTGTGAGTACAAAGCATTAGTTCAGCAAACACCACACCAACCTCTGTTGATCTTACTCAGCCTCAGAAGCAGGAAACCAAGACACTATAGAACCTGTTTCCCCTGTCTGTGGACAGAAGGAAACCACAGAGAAGGTTAACATTTTCTGTCAGGTTTTTTCCTCCTGATGATCCTTTCACATTCCTTCCCAAAGGACCTTCACTATATCCCAGGTAATGAAAGAAATGCAAATATAAAACCATGATTTTTTTTAAAAAAAGAAAAGTTACCCAACCAATTCTTTAGGCAATTTAAAACAGAATCCTAATTAAAATGCCTGGCATTTCAAAATTAATTTAGGTGCACAGACCATGCCTTTGTGAGCAGCACTGCTTTAAAAAAATAATAATAATTAAAAAGGCTTCCTTTAGAGGAGGTATCCAAACACCCACAGCCAGTCCAGAAGGTCAGCAGCACCTCTTCTGGGGAGCTCCAGCACAGTAAAGAGAATTGAGCTCTTTTCTAGGCACACTTCTGGCTGCCTGGAACTACCCCTGGGCAAAAGTAGAAGGAATTTACCTAATAAGCAGTCGTATATGAGATGATTCAGTGTGTGTATTGACAAAAACTATGCTAGGTACACATCCCTTCCATTACAGGGAGAATTATTGATCTTTCTCTGGTTTGTTTCATTTTCTTCCAACTTTATCAGACAAAGTAAGCTATTATCCAACCAAGACAGCTGCTGCTCAGAGCAGTGGCCGGAAAAAAAGCATCTAATTTGGTCCTAAGTATTCAGGATGATAACAATCACTACTCCCTGCACATCTAGCAAAGGATTGGGGAAAAAATGCATGTTGTTGGAGAAAGAAAAACACATATACTCTCTGACTGCCAAAATGTAACATCAGAGCAAAACCCCATAATAATCAAGGCAAAAATGGATGTAAAATAGCAGTGCAACTACTGTTAAGCTCTTATCTTCATGAGATTGGAAGATACAACAGCCTTTATTTATGTGTATATAGATACAAACACACAAATATTAAAGCTTACTTAGTCTTACACAAATCTATGCAACCTTCAGAATCTAACCTCTCCCTCCCCATCCTCTCACCAAGATTTTCTTCCATTTTCCTGCTCTGAGCAGGACAAGTTCTCTGTAGAGCAAGCAGAGCTTTGCAGTGAACTACACACTTAGCTAAACCTCCACAAGGACCTTCCCACAGAACCAACCACACAGCAGCGTGCAGCTGCATAGCAAAGAAAATACTCGGTTCTCTGGTGTGTTACACCAGAACTCAGAGTTCTCTACTCAAACCACACACTCTCAGACTTTGCTTACTATCTTTAAAATGTAAAAAATACACATTTACAGAGCAAACCTCATCTAATGGGACAACACAGACACCAAGAGAGATCTCTTGTAAAATAGCATTGTCTCCTTAGTGTTAGTTTTGGAAATACTCCATTTTGAAACCATGAAATCACTATTTCTGATAAGCCACTGAGCAACTCCAACACAGAGCAGTACAAAACCATACCAGGACACTGAGACAGACATTTTTAAAAGTATCAGACATTCAGTACAAAAAACTTTCAACAGTTTAGAAATAAATAAAGCCCCAAACCTCTCTGCTTCCCGCTGCTCTCCTCACAGAGGTGGTGTAGCACTGGAGACCACCTGAACCCAGCCAAAGCCTGTGGGCAGCTGCTTGGCCACTTCTCCCCAGGACTCTGAAGGGATTGCACCTGAGGAAGCACCACTAATTAATTCTGTAATTGCCACACTGCTTGGGAGCACCTGTGGCACCAGCTTTTGGCCATACCTTCTGTTCTGCTGGGTTGTAGGTGGCCATGCAGGACTGATGGCTCCACTCTTCTTGGTCTGTTTTGGAAGGAGTTTCACATTTCACAGGCTGTGGTGTTAAACTATTTTTTCTTCATGATGTTGCTGAGTAGAAAAAAAAAATAAATCATTCAGTATAATTTTTCCAAATACAAAGTGCTTGTCAGCTACTGCTTTAAAGTTTAAAATATCCAAATAATCTGAATTTCTTTCCAGCACATACAGAGGAGGTACCTACCTATTTAATGAACAATAAACTTTAAAAATAAAATATATTTTCTTCTGAAATACAGAGGTGGGGCTATTTTGATACGTTCTTGGAGTGATTTTCACACAGTTAAGAAAATTACAAACTGAATGGCCATGTCTCTGTCCTGCTCCACAACACAGCCAAATGTTCCCTTTTCCAAGAGAAAACACCTACTGAGAGATGTGTAGTGAGAGTGGTTCCAGAGCTTACAACAGCTCCACAAGCTCCACAGAAAACCCAAATCTGAATTTATTAATTATTTACTATTTCTGACTCCTCTGTAGGACATGTATATGTACTGATAAACAGTGGAGTAGGTGAGATCCACACGGCATCACACAACTACTCCCTCTGCCATGTCAGTTATCAGGGGAAGGGGGAAATCCCCACCATCAGGAATAACCATTTCTATGTCTCCCAAAGAAAAGTGGGCAAAATTTTCATAACACCTCATTCTAAACCTTCATATTGCAAAAAATGTCAAAAATCTTACACAGCAGGGAGGGCTATATGGTGAAATGGCTTCAGGAATTTTATTTTTGAAAATTTGCATCTTGAAGCATTGCAAATAGTGAACTTGCAGTTTACACTGCCAGAGAAAATTAGCCTCCTAAAGATGTAGGTGGGCATCCCCCCGGGATTGATAAAGCCACCCAAGCGTGGAAGGTGCCTGACTCTACTGGGAGCAGATTTCCAGACTATTTATGCAAATTGGTAAGGTGCCTGTCTGCATTTTTTCACGTTTTATAAAAGCCTCTGTGAATTTAGCCTTGGGTGCAGTACAGGAAAATGAAAAACAAAACAAAGCCAATTAAAATACGCTTTCTAAGTGGTGTTTTACTTTTCTTTCTTCCTTTCTTTCCACGTTACAGTGGAAGATATAATGCTTTACCTGCCTCAAATGCATGTATTCTAGAAGGGCAAAGCATTGTATCCTACACTTTTATTGGATTGGATTTCAGAACACTCTCCAACAATAATTAATGAACATTGCCTCACTGCTTTTCTTTAATCTAGATAAGCATCAGCAATATTTTACACAGTAGGGAACAGGGGAACATAGGTGTTAAGTGGCTCGCCCAAGGTCACACAGCAAGGCCACCCCAGCGTTAGCAATGAAACCAGTTCTCCTTTGCAAGACACCCATCCAAACTGCAAACCCCTACTCGTCTCTAACTGCAAAGCCCCGTTAAATGCTTATGTGCAGAGATGCCCCTCCATTTGCATGGCAAGTTGCCCTGAGGTGGGATGCAGAAGTGAGGGGACAGGCTCAGTTACCCAGTGCTGCACCATCCCTTCCTTGCACCTAACCCAGGAGCCATGATAGAAAGAATATGGCTGGAGGACAATGAGTGTGCTAAACACAGAATTTCACACCACCCTGCTAGTGAGACTCCTCTCTTAAATGTGCTATTAATAGCCAAAGAGCAGTGAAGGGTCACTGGAACCTACAAGGAGATGGAAGATTTGGGAGCTTCATTCTTGTGTTTCTTTCTTGGAAATGGGAAACAACCTACACCAAAACAAAACAAAACCAACCAACTAACCAAAAAACCCCCCACCACAAAACAAAACAAATAATAATTAAAAAAAGGCAACAAAAAACACCTACCAAATTATTTCCTCTCTCTGAGACAGTTTCATGATCTTTACTGTTAATATAATGACACAGCTTGTTCAATTCTTCAATTGCTTGTCACTTGAAGTCTGCCAAAAATGGAGAGAAGGCAGCCAGTAATTACCAGCACCAAACCCACTATCTTACTCTTCAGAGAGGTAGAAAACAGAAATTATCTGATGTCTGCCTGTCTGTCTATCTGTCTTTAGTTAAAGAACTACAGCCTGATCACAATGTGCCTCTGTTATTATGTCACATCACAAGTTACTGTAAACAACAGTTTCAATCAATGTTTTTCAAACAACAGTAAGGAGTATGTGTGCTCCTTCTGATCTCCCAGCCACATTCTTTGTGCTGTCCCTGGTTACCTGAATAGTGCTATATTGATGCTGGCTGTGCAGTGCAAATGGGATGAAAGCATTTTGTCATACAAAGATAAAGCAGGGAGGTTTTGTTTTATCTCCTTCCCAGCTACCAGGTAGTTTCTTATATCCAGGTTTATCCTTCTTCAGCAGGTCCATGACATCTTTCCACAGTTCCTTAACAAATAATAAGACTAATTAAGCATCACTTTGAAAATTCATAATCTGTTTGGGGGAGAAATGTTTACAAATATCATGGAATTACTTCGTTTTCCACATTAGAAAACACGGTGTCTGACAGAGGGCTGAGTTTTCAGCTCATTTGAGCTGGCAGAGCTGGAACCAGACTGTAGCTGTTGGCATTATTTACCATTATTTACCAAAAGCTAAAACTTTATTCACAAGAATGGCTCTTCATAAATACAAGTAGAGATGCAAAAAAAAATAGATTTAAGGCCCTGTTGGCTGTAACTGAGCTCTTTATGAATAAGGATTACTCACGAGTGCAGAAGGTACCCAAGGAGACCACTAAATCAAAACATAGACTCAAAACCAAAGAGGAATATATTTTAATGAGAAGAACAGAGGAAAAGTAAACAGAGGAGACATTTGGAGCTGGAGAAGAGTGGTGACAGAGAGCAAACTTCACCTCCTGCATTCCCAGCTGCCTACAAGGGATCTGCTTTACCTGTAGCCAGGATGGAAGTCAGATCATTGCTCCGTTAGGACTATCCCATGACTGTGTGACTGTTCTCCAGACATAAGCTGAAAGGGTGGATGCAAACAGCCACTTAGAGCAGTTTTCTTATGGCAGTTTTTCTCTTCAACAGGAAAATTCCCCATTACACCTCTTAGCACTTTAAACAGAGAGCACTCGGTGATTGCCACTTGGGTGGTATATAATTTCCTGGTAAGTTTAAGAATTTAGTGTTGTGAACCATCAAAATTGAATGCTTTCTAGGTATAAAACACAATAAAAATTAAGCCTGCCAAATCAAACAGGTCTGTGGATGTTACAGTAGTCTATGTGACATGGCAATATTCACAGTAACTAAGTCCTGCAGATGAGGAAATATGATCTGTAAGAGGATATTCTCTGACAGGTGGTAAGGGAATTAGAATAAAAATTGAGGTTAGGATAGTTGCTTTTCAATCCTTCAGAGTTTTGTTGAAAGTAAAATTCTAGAAACTGGCCTTGTCGTTGGATTACTGGGCCAGGTACTGAATCCAAGATACAATGATCACAAAAGGGTTTTTACAGAATTTTATTCATCACTAAGCTCCTTTGAATTAGAGCACCCACTAGTTAAGAAGTGAAGTGTGAGAGTACTATGTGGAGTCTGTCACCCTGGCTGTCCATTCTCTAGGCACCACACCTTAATGACAGAAGAGGCACACTTCACAACAGTCTTCCCATAGGCAAACTGGAAAACTGCTGAACAAAGTCATGGCTCCTGCTTTATTTGTGTGTCTGGGGTGTCCCCTGATGAAACCAAGGTCATAGAGTACACAGAGTAGAAAGAGTGTGTGCAAGCATACCTGGACCCTCAAGTTAGGAGATTCCCAGGTCCTTTGGTTTAGGTCCAGCTCATGATAAATGCATCAGAGGTCACAAGCACTAAAAGACTGCATGTATGACTTATGTCTGATAAAATATTTACTAGGGCTGTACTAGAAACCCTAATTACGTGTGGAGAGTTTTAAGTGTAAGGTCCAGATTGTATAGTGCCAATTAACCAGCTGTGACTAGGAACAAAGGGAAAATAGCCTGTACTACAGAAGAAAGAGCAATGGCATTTACATAATTTACATACATTTTGATTATTTGTAAATCAGGATTGGGAAATAGCAAACCTATTAGGTCCAGAGAAATTCACTAGGCAATTGTGTTTGTACCAAGCAATTCTGAAGCAATATAAATAGACATAGGTGGGAATGAAAGTCATCTAGAACTCAAGGAACTAGAAAAATGTCATAAAAATAAAATAAAGCAACTGTATATTTACAAGATTAAAAGTTTCCCTTCAAACAAAACACACAGACAAAATTGTTTGAAAGGATTGCAAATTGATACTAAGCATTTCCTGAGAAGATTTTGAAACTAATCATGTCTCAGCCTCTTGATTACTCCTCACTGGGGTAATTCAAAGAATCATGGCCAGTAAAGGCATAACAAACATTGGCTGGAAGGGTGATCAGAGTGCAGCCAGTTACCCATTCTGTATAAAGAGTGTTTCTCACCTCTCAGTGACTGTCTAATGTTTAAAGCAGGACTTTTTCCTCAATTTGATTTGCAAAATACAATGGGCATGATCAAGAAAGACATTTTATTCTTTCCTATTCCTACAGAAAATTTCAGCTTTTGTAGCACCTTCAAATACAGTATCATATTCCTTTTATCAATTCATAATTCAAATAAGGAACCCTTTCTTCTGCATAGGCTTACACTGCAACAATACACATTAGTTAGAGATGTCAATGTATGTTTTATTACAAAAGTCAAACTAGGCTTTATCCATAATTTTCTAAATCTCATTAAAGGTTCTTTCATATTGCAGATAGGATAAAGTAGCACTTTAAACTTTATAAATCTATTTCCTCTGGTACAGGGAATCTATTGCCATCTGTAGTTACAGTAGATGACAAAGGGATGCCTTGGGGGCGAGCCTGTTCCAATGCAGATAAGGTGGCCAGCAATGAATCACTGTCCTCTGCCAGTGACTAGCTTGTTAATAAAAGGTCAGAGATCATAGCATCACTATTTCTCCGTGCAGAAAGAGAAGCAGGGGCTGGATTTTCTTTATCACTTCCTTTTTTTTTTCCTGCATTCTCACTGAAGTACTTTCAAGTATCTGTTCTTATTGCTGCTGTCTGTGCTGTGCAGAGGAGCACTGCTTGAGACAGCACACTGCATAATGTGTTTCTGACTAGGCAGAGCTACTACAGAATTGGACTGTACAGATTTCAGACTTCTTCACAGAATGTGATTCAATTTCACTTCTGTTGTTTAGAACATACATTTCTCAGTAGCACAAACCCTCCTTTTTTAAAATTAGGCTAATACCAAAAGATGTGACTTGGAAGACATTTCTAATCAGGGATTATCCTCCAGGCCTGTCAGTGATGGCAGGTTTATTTCTCTTGACTAATTCCACTGAATTTTCTGAATGAAAATGGAATAATGGAAATTTCTCTATCTAAGTTACTAGTTTATACGTGGCAGTCAAGTTTATGTTTCCATTTAAATCCTGTTTAGCCTCAGGCTCCAAATCAGTGAAGAATTTAAGATCATGACTGAGTGCTGTGCAGAACCAAGATTTTTGTGGATGCATCTTGGCTCAGCAGATATTTCACAAGCTAAAATTCCATGAACACTAATGAGAATTACTTAAATCTTCTCATATAAGTTTGTATTTGGCAAGAAGTCTGGGGACACCGCAAATCCCCAGATATATTTTTATCATGGTAATTTACCCAGTGAAGTTTGCAGTTGGAGGCTGCAGGGCAGCCATTCATGTATTCAAACTGAAAAGACACTAATGCTGTAAGAGCTCTATCTAGCCAGGAAATAGCTCCAAACATCATACTATATAATTGGTATAACCCTTTCTAAATTTATCAAATGCACTTTAGGGAGCCTGCTCCCAGAATAAAACAAACAGTCAATCAGGTCCCAGAGATACTCCTTATCACAGCATTTTACAGCAATTCTTGCTCAAAGTGATCCACAAGTAGGAGGGCTGCAGAAGTCAACCTAATAAATGGAAAACCTTCCCTGAGAAACCTTGTTGACTGACAGATGGAAGAGAAGAAGAGATACAGCAGAGCTGGGATTCCAAATGAAGCAGCTGGTCACTGCTTAATGGATTTTATCAAGAGCACAGGATTAGATTTCATTAACCTATACAGACACATTAGGAACAATTCACCTGAGCAGAGCAGTACATTTTATACTGCAGCAGGCTTACAAGACTGTCGAAATGTGTGGGTCTTGTCCTGATATGAATTTCAGTGAAGACAGGGAAATAATAAAGGAGAATTTTGAAAGGCAGTTTCTCTCACCTGCTTTTCAATTTCCTTGTTAGAAACCTATATTACATCCCCAGCTCCTCTGACCTCATCCTACCCCGGAGAAATCTTATGATTTTAAAAGCATCTTTCCAGGCTGGCCATCTATTTATTATGTAGGTAGAGAACATACTCCACACAGTATTTGATGCTTCTGATACCTAAGAATTGCTACCACAGAAGGCCAGCCTTTCAGTCTAGAAAAGAACAGTAGAGAGAATCTCTTATTAAAGCATCCTTTGGTCTCAGTGCAGTTCTGTTGGAGGAATCAATTGGAATGCTAACCATAGACCCTTTGCAAGACAAAAAGGGTTAACCCTATTTTGGATCTGTGTTTCTCCTTTCTTTGCTCAGTTTCCTCTAGTATCTTGGGACATCCCACTGAACTGATCTGTACCATGCAAGACATACCAGTCTGAATCACTTTTGCAGTCATAGCTGAAGAGTTGCTGCAGAATTTTAACAGTAATTTTGCAGCATTTTCACCACCTTTGCACAGATGACCGTGCCTGTACGAGGAGTAAAGATGTACAGTGAAGTCCAGTGTAATTCCACAACACACAAAATGTTGACTCTGAAATACCCATATTATCTGTAGAGGGAGATATCCCTGCCACTTTTCATACTTAAAATTTTAGAATGCATTTGAAATTCAGAGGAACATGCAATCTACTCCACACTGAACTCAATTCTCATTTATACAATGCTCCACTTATACCAGTCTGTCAGCTTAAAGGACCTTTGGAGTAGGAGTAATTACAGTTATGCACACTTCATGGCCCCATTATTCTGACAAAGTGGCATAAGAAAGCTCTGATGCAGAAGAAAATCAGGTCTACTTATTTTTTAATACAGCGGCTTTAATATGGTTGTGTTTTATCTTCAATTCTGTCTATATATCTCAGTCCTTTCCTGTGCTTTTGTGCATTATTTCTATTGCTTGATACTCTACTCAGTCTTCTTGTGAGTATTGCATCTTCAATAAAATATGAGAATGTTAGGGTTGAAGAGTAAGCTCTTAATTCAAGTCACATACTGAGTGACAAGGGAATGAAAAACTGTATGTTTTGAACTTATGCCATTTTCATCCTTTCAGCTGTGCTTGTGGTTCTGCTCTGACTACAGGTCTGGTCTCAGTACTTTATTTATCAACAGCAAATCCATACTCACTGTACGGTGGAGATGTTCTTGCCTCGGCTCCTGTGACACCTCATCGGTCTGGCCAGATTTGATTCTCCTTTCTGGCAATACTCCTTGCTTTTGTCCTCCCCAGTTTCAGTACTAGTACCTAAAGAAAAAAAGTTAATTTTTCTCTCTTAATAATATTTCTCCCATGCTTGTACTTGATGGGAAATATTTGGGACTTGTTTTTAGCATTCATTCTACCATAATGCACTTGGAAAGTACCCTGAAACTGTAAAACAACATATAGGTGTGCTGGGTTAGGCTGTAGGTAATCATGCTGAGGGGTCCAGATATCAAGGACAGGTTCTAGGTAGCCATGTCAGTAGAGCTCTAGGTCTTCTTAGGGTTTTAGGTAACACAGCAGGTGTTCTAGGTATACATGACAGGGACACTAGATCCGTGGGTTCTTGGAAAGCAATTATCTGAAATATATCTGAAAAGCTCTTCCAAAATTCCTAGAAAGAATCTAGATTGATGAAATCCTAGAAGAGGCCTACATGGGGAATTCCCAGGAAGGTTCCATATTAAGAATTCAGTGGGAGATTCAAAGACAGCAACAGGGAATAATCTGGTTTCTAGTTTCTGGAGCACCATAAAAAGCCATGTCTGGGTCACACAACTTTTAATGAGAAGTGAAAGGTCATGCTGCAAAGAGACAGAAAGGCTAAAAAGGAGAGAGAAGAGTACATGAAGAAATGAGAATAATTACCTAATTAGCTTTCTTCATCTTTGTAAGGGAGACCCATTAGTTGTAATGATTTTCATGGTGCCTTTCCTTATCTTTCCTCAGCACAGAATCCCCTTTTTCTATGTTGCTGTGTCAAACAGTGCATTCCAGTCTCTGTGGTGGAAGCCCACTGTGATGAGGACCTAAATCTGACAAAAGCATAAGGGTGACTTGGAAGTGCCTCATCAAGCCTTTCAGTTACATCATCTCAGTGTCAAGTACAATTCTTTCTGAGTATCGGTGTAAATGCTGTGTAACTACTATACCTCGTGATTTGTGAATTATTATAACAGTCTTGGTGATGCTGTGGCCAGAAAGAGACCATTTTTCAAGCAGAATTGTGCTGATGAAAGAAACCTGACTGTTAAGAATTCAAAGATGAGGCAGGGCTCTACTTGAGTTGGCAGCATAAACTATTTTAAAAATAAAGCACCTTAGAGAATGGATCAAGAGGGAACCAAGAGAAGCAGGTATTTTTACTACCTTTCAGGTGTGGCAGCTGACGTCTCCATACAGGCTTTAAAGTTTCAAGAGGCTGCTGAGTCAGCCCCTCTGCATGACATGGCCCAAAGATTTATGTAATGACAAGGAGTGTAACTCCTGACATACAGCAGAGGGCAGTTTGAGGGTAAATAACTCCAGGAGGAAAGAATTTTCCCCTAATTGGGGGCAAGCACACCTACACCAGCTGGTAGATGGAGGATTCAGGAGTTGGAGTGTGCTCTATTATCACACCCCTCAGCCTATATCACACACGCACCCACTCTCCAGAGGTTCATACAAAGAAGCCCATAAGAACACAGCTTATCTCTATTTTCACAGGAAAAGTCCATGAGTTAATCTTGCCAGAAGACAGAATATGCACCAAGTGTTTGCCAGGGAAATAGAGGTCAAAGCAATGGGCCTTTCAATTCCCTCAGTAGAAGCCATACTCCTTAAAGTAGCAGCGGGGCCTCGACTGTGCACCAGAGCCTGTCACCCCGGGAGACTTCTTGCTGTGGTGGCAAAAATGCCACCACAGCAAAAAGTCAGGTTGGCTTCACAGAGCTGGGTGATGTGATCAAAAAAATCTGAATTCTTTTCCTTCCTATTTGCTGTTGCTTTCTAAGGAAGAATAAAACCCTATGCTAGAAGCTTATTAGTATCAACTGGGATTTAAATATCTGTTGGAAACAGGATTCAGATTCAAGAATGAAGAGTAGGAATTCAACAAGGTGTATTCATAGAAAAGTATTTTTGTCATGTAGATACAATGCATGTGAAAGTTTTGCTCCCTGCAGCATCAAAGGGCTCATATGTGACAATTCTGCTAAAGAACAAGGCAATTAATAATCATGCCAGAGAAAACTGTGGTGGTGCTACCCTACCCTTCTGCAGCCTCTCTATGCAGGCAGCTCCACACCAGTAGTTCCAGTTGTCCCTGTGCAACAGTTGACTTTTTGAAGATATAAATCAGTATTTCAGATTAAAATTAAAACCAGAACTGTTTAGAAGATTTCAGGGTAAAATAGAGTATTAAGGTTCACTTCATACCATATGAAGATAAAAATCCTTTTTCCAGTGTCCCAGTTCACTGTGGAGTTCCTTTTTCCAAGCTTCCAAGCTGCATTCTGGGAATGAACGTCCTCCACACAGAGTAGCTGTCTGACATGCGTGTGTCCACACAGCTAGAGTTAAGAGAGCACAAACAGAGGGAGATTTCTGATAATCTAAATCTAAACATACATTTTATCTATTACATATATATATATATGTGTGTGTTCAATTTTATGAGTAAGCTATGAGCTCTGGGCTCACAGAATATCACAGAGATATGTGTTTTTCACGTGTTGGTATTTTCTTATTGTGCATGCTCTTGGGTCTCACACTACACTGGAGTATGCAGCTGCTATACAGCCACACATGTAACACACCATCCCTGGAAGCCTGTGAAGTAATCAGGTGAGAATCTGGCAATAAGAAAAAAAACCACATTGTATTCAGATTTGTCTCCATTAAAGTGAATATAACTTGCACACATGGTCCATATATTTTAGGACTTTATCTTAGGTAATAAAAAATACCCTCTTTTCCAGACATATTTTGTGTGTGTAAGGCTGCATTTGTATATGGTGTATACAGGACCCACCATGTACTAGTGGTACAGCATTATCAGACCATCTGGTCCAAGGCAGGATGATCCATACCTGATTCAGATCTGTGTTCTGGAACTCTGACCTGTGATGCTCAGTGAGACACGGGCGTGAGCGTTAGTAGTCGCAGCAAGGCAGCTCCATGACCCAGTGAAGTTTAAGTGCCTGAATGTCCATGGATCTGTTTTGTGTGTGTCATGAACATTGTTCTCGCATCTAAACTGTTTCTCAGTGCAGAAAAATCAATAACAATGACCCTGGTTGTAGACATTTCAACAGGACTTTGAGTTCCCAGCCATTCCTTCTTTGTAAGGAATTAGCATGCTAATTCCAGAATTTCCTATTCCACTTAGGAGGTCTGACATCTTGATTGACTTCAGAGTGTCAAGGCTCTGTGCTACACTATTGTAGACATTTATCAGCCAGCAGAAGAGAGGACTTAATTCAAAAGATTTGCTACATGGTTCAGCTCTTTAAAACAAATTTAGTAATAAAAATATGTTACCAATTTTCTTTCAGAAGGCTGTCTACCAGGATGACTTTGCAGTTTGCTGAACCATGCCATGCAGGAAACATTTAATATGTGGGACAAATGACAGACAGGAGTGCTGAACAGGAACCAAAGGATTTAAATGGATGAATCATACTGAAAAATGTTCCTATTATGTTATTAAAGGCTCTTTTGCTTTTTTTTTTCCCCTTCCCCAAACAGGCTAAATATAGGACTGGTTCACTTATGGCAGCACTATTAACATGCGTGTCTAGAATAGGAACAAGTTATCTCCTTGCCTTGGTCTGCCAATTGTCCCCTTCTTTACCAATTCTTGTCACCTCAGCTCAGTTCAATTGTTTCAGAGCTTTCCCCATAATACTGTGATTTCAGAGTAATGCCTGACTACATCCATAAATTACCAACCACCACACACACGCCTGGACCTCTGGGGGAAAGGAACAAGCCAGTTTACCTGGCAATGCTTTGACCATGTGAAAATGACTGAAACAAATAGATGCAGCTTAAACCTGTTGGTCAATTCCTTTTGGGTTTATGTGTCTGAACTGTTCAGCTCAGGCAGGACAGCAGTTGCAGGCAGAATTTTCAAGGAGACTTCTCTGCTCAGCATCTTAAAGATATCCTTAACCTCAGTGCTTACTTTTGTATTGACATTTATACTGACAAAGGGACTTGTCTAGTGATCAAAAATGGGTCATTTCTGTATAATATGTAATACAAAACATGCTATAGATGGTATTTCATACAGCAATGCTGCCATATAAACAGACATTCTGAAGCTGCTTTGTTCATGGTGACAAGTGGTGTTTCAGGAAGAGGAGGTTCACTCAGTGGCAAGGCAATGCCAAGCAAACAGGCAACAGAGGAAAGGGACGAGAAAAATGCAAAGACAGACTCATTGCAACGCTAATAGATTGAATGAAATGTGGTGGAAAATGCAACAAATCGGGAAATAAATATTTAACTTCTCAGCTGCTCACACAGATATGACTAATATTTACAAATTGGGAATGTGTGCAATGCAGTGAGCTAGCAGGAGGTGAAATCCTAGAGAAGACAAGGCTTTTTGTAGCCTCTGCACCAGTTACAGGCCACTCTGATCCCCCAGGGCTTTCTACTCGATCTGCCAACTCACAGACTGCTTTGACTTAGTTTTTTACTTCATTTTACATTTTCTTCATGACATTTTACATTTTCATTGTGAAGAGGCAAAGTATGCAAAGGTGACACCATAAACATTCAAGAAATGGAGTTTAACTTGCCTTCACTATACAAATGTGGAAATTTTAATAAACTCATTTATAAATGATTGTCTGTAATGCTACTGTACAAAGCATAAAGAAATCTAATTAACCATGGTGAGTCTAACAGCACTTCCACTGTCAGTCAACAGAGCTGCACCATATGATGAAATTATTATGTGTGCTATTTGCTCTATACACAAATTAATTGACATTTTGGATGGTTGCTACCATGATCCTTTTACAGACTGCACTTGAAATAAAGTAAAACACATACCAAATGGAATTAAATCTAATGGAATAATGTAATACTAGCCTCAGTCCATTTCTCCCCAATCAAAGATGTAATAGGTTTTGTAATACTAATTATTAATGACTTGCAATTTGTAGAACAGATTTTTAATAGTTGAGTTAGGCTACTCACCAGCCTGTAATTTTCAAATTATCTTTTAATTTACTGGGATTACAGATTTTAATATGTGATGAAATTTCTTTCCAAACACCTAATGCACTTAATAAATTTTGGCAATACATAGTTCATGCATTCTGCACCTGCAGCTCTACTGAGATATTATATTTTAATATAGGGCACAGAAATGGTATAAATATCTCTAAACACAAATAAAAGCCCAGTGGTTCTGCCCAAAAATATTCAAATTTATCTGAGCAAACTATACAAGAAGAGTGGACTGGTGGCTCTTGTTTTTGATAAAGATAAGTGTGGAGGAGATGACTGAGCTGAAGAAGGAATAGCAAATATTTATCCACACTATTTAGATTAAAAAATTACTTCCTCTACTGCTGCTCCCACAAGCAAATGGGAGCAAGAGACCACGAGGTCAGAGCCTACAAAGTAAAAATCTATCCTGATGTGCTAGATGCTCTCAATAGTGCCTTTTGCTTTCTATTTTCAAGATATATGTTCTATTGATGCAGAGCTGGAACAAGATGCTTATAATCAAATCCTTAATTTTAATAAGCTTCAATGTTTTCAGAATGAAGAGTTCTACCGGGCTACAAATTTGTTCTTACATCTCCAATATTCTACTACCACTTCTGTTGTTTTAATGAAGAGTAACAAAGTCATACTGTTGCTTATAAAGTCCTTTACAGTATTTGGCATGTTTTATCTAAACACTTTCCAAGTATTCCTTTCCTGATTCAGAGTATAACTGAAATTCCAGCCTGTATATGCAACTGATTCATATAAATGTGTGTGTGGGGGTTGTTGTATTGATATCAAGCACAAGGACAGAAAGCAAACTGTGATACACAAAATAACTTGTTCCTGAAAGAGTGAAAGGATTCATCAACAGGAGCACTCTGCAAACACAGGAAATTCTGGTCCATCACTTAGCTGTAGGCCTCTGTGACATTTACAAGCAGCGTGTATGTTTGGAGATGGTTGACAATGACATCTTTATGTTTTTGTTATCAAAGCTTCCATCTCACAATCCCCTTTGGTCCCCAGTATTGTTAAAAATGTGCCAGGGTTACGGCTGCTCATACCTTTCCTCTTCTAAGTGGTGCAATGATCAGAGATGAGCAAAGTTTTATGATCCCTTCAAGGTATTTGAAAATGACACTAAATGACGTTTATAAAGATTTCTAAAAGTCAGAAGAGCCTTACTTTCTTTTTGAGGGCTTGTTCTCATCCTTTTGAATTGTGTTAGATGCCAGTTCCTCCACCCTCTTTCTAGAAAAATACAAAGCATAAGTTTCACAGGTCCCATAAATCTACTGATAGCACTTGCAGATTAGCCACTGTGGACCTTTTTTGAGTAACACCTTTTCTTAGGACATACATGGCATTTATCTTCAGAGCTCACTGCAAGCATTAAATGTTACTATGTTTGCATCCTTGTCAGGACTATCCCCATTTTACAGAGGAAAACTGAGGGAGATTAAACCAATTTAGAACCAGGCATCAGCACAAGTAATTATTCCTGGAACGTGGGAGATTTAGAGGCAGGAGTTAGGAGAGGGTTATTTCCTTCTGAACTACTGCAAATGAGCACAGAGCAGAGGAAGTGCCATTCACACTGCGGCTGTTGCAGTCTGTTGACTATAAACTGCAGTTGTGCTGTATGAGACACTGTGCCTCTGAAAGCCTCCCACAAAAAAAAATAACCACTGAGTGCATGGTCTGTTTTAAGCACATGAATAATTCCATTTGCTGAATTACTTTTGTGATGAAAGTTACCCAGCTGGTGAAAGGCTGAATTGAAGCTTAATTCCAAAGGAAACGTGTTAAAAATCAAAGGGTGAAACTCCCATTCAGTGTAATGGGAACAAGCTCAGGCTCATAATTGATGCTTTATGGACATTTGCAACATGTGAAAAGTTGTAGGGAACAACATCTAATGCTAAGACAAACATCAGTCTCTGGCTTCAGAAATCTCCCGTTAACTGATTTTGCCTAAAAGACTACTGGAGTTTTTTTTCTTGCAGAATAAAGATCTGTTTAAAGAAAACCTCAATTACAAAACTCAAAAAATCTAGGGAGACAAGAACAATACTACTTGCTAAGTGTGCTTTCTCTTCCTTCTTAATCACTGTTCATAACTGCAGAAAAATACAGCAATATATCAGAAAAAAAACCAAACTGTGCATGCATTAATACATAGAAATAGTGAATAGAATCAGACAACAACTGTAACAAGATTCTGCCTCATTGTCCACATGTGCACAAACCTAAATATCCACACAGAAAGCAGCCAGGGAACTTCAAGTTTTTCACAGACACACATCCTTCAGGTTCAAGCACAATGCTCCAGGGAGAGCGACTGAACTCAGGAGTTCCTGCACTTCTCACCGGGTAGTCACACAGGAGTCGTGTGCTGCCTTTACCTCTTTCCTAACACATGCCCTGGTGGCAAACCAGCACACCCAGAGAAGTTCTCTGCAAGCAGATACCCATTATATCCTACTGGGAGAGACCACCAGTTCCCAACTCGATCCACTCTGGGAGCAGCACAGCCTGAAAATTTACAGCTGAGCCGTCTTGTCTCACACATACTTAATATTGATCTGATATTGCAATCACCATTACTCTGTATGGCATAAACATTACATTAAACAGGCACCAGGTGACAAGTAGTTGTCAAAATCTGTAATGTGGAACCAGTAAGATCCATACTGGAGTAGTTTTCAAGATGTGCATTCTTTTCTTTTTGATTGAGATGATAAAGACTCCTCAATATATATTGCTTTTGATCTTTTAATTAATTCAAACTTGCAAGAGAGAAGGATGGAGGAAGAAAAACAGAAACCAGGAAGGTCTCTTCCCTCCTTTGTAGCTACTACAGGTGGCTTTAGAAATAGTCAGAAACTTAGGGTGACATGCTGAGGTACATGACAGCAACTTTGCCTTCCTTTTACCACGGGAAGTTGTGTGAATGTGGCAGGAATGTTCTTGCAGGGATTCTGGGGCAAGGTCTGATGACAAAGTGTGTGCTAAAACAGCCCATCTTGGTTGTTGGGCCAGGATAAATGAAAGGGGACAGAGAAGAGGCATCAGTACAGACCAAATGCCCCTTTGCCAGAATGGCCCACGAGGGTCTGGTACACCTTCTAGCAGTCCACAGCATCTCTGAATGGAGTCAAAGCCAAAAGCTGGATTGAAAGAGTGTCCCTTCTCATCATCCACCACACTTGGACCACACTGCAGTCAGTTATTATGAAAACAACATCCTCTCCAAATCCTGTTCTTTTATCTCTTTAATGATTTTTAACAGACAAGTTCACTGGCTGTGGGAAAGAAGAGTATTCCAAGGACTGTAATCACTGCACCACCTGAAGTCAATTTTATCTGGTGACTTTGATACCAGCAAAAAAATCCCTCTCTGCATGCCTACTCAGAACAACCTAAATGTGTGGGTGCAGAGCTGCCAAGACTCCCCAAGAACCTCCTGGGTTTGCTGAGGAGCTGCAGGACAGCATGATGTTTTAAACACTTCTGTGATTAATTTCACACTTCCAGAAAAAACTAAATTGCTGCAGTTTACATATGTTGTTTGGAATTGGAAGAACGTTATTTCACAAATACTTGATGCCTTAACACTGTTTGCTGGAGTTCAGACATGAAAAAGGGGTTTGGACTGAAAATAAGTCTTAATGATAATGAACAGACTAACAGGAAAAGCACAGTGATCGACTTAATAGTTAACTGCCAGTCACTTTCCTTGCTCTTTCTTGGGGGTGCTTTTAACTACAAATAAATCACATTATCTCTACCAGTAAAATGTAAATTCCATCTCAATTTTGATAAAGACCATCAATACAAGAAAATAATTACCTTAATGTCCACTACACTAATAGATTCCTCGAGGCTGTACTTTTAAAAGGATACACTAAATTTTTTATCAGTTTCCTCGGTGAGGTCAGCACTATTTATAAGCACTCAGAAAACACAAGAAAGCATGGCAGTAACAGCACATGGAACAGGAGCACTAGAAATGGCAGTATTATCACTCAGTATTTATAGATCCTCAGAAACTCGTCTGTTACTTTGGATTTGTGATGAAAACAGTGCTGGTGACATCAGGATTAGTTTTTGTATATAGACATGTTTTTGTTGTTGTTGAGCAGGGCTTACCCAGAGCCAAGGTGGGTGGCTGGGGTGCACAAGAAGTTGGGAGGGGACACAGTCAGGACAGCTGACCCTGGCTGAGCAAAGGGATATTCTGTGTCATATGGCATCATGCTCAGCTTATAAGGGGCTTGGGGAAGGGGGTGGGCAGTGGCAGCATTCAGAGTGATGGTGTTTGTCTTCCCAAGTAACCATTATGTGTGATGGAGCTCTGCTTTCCTGGGATGGCTGAACATCTGCCTGCCCATGGGATGTGGGGAATGAATTCCTTGTTCTGCTTTGCTTTGCTTGCACTCATGGCTTTTGCTTTACTTATTGANGGCTGAGCAAAGGGATATTCTGTGTCATATGGCATCATGCTCAGCTTATAAGGGGCTTGGGGAAGGGGGTGGGCAGTGGCAGCATTCAGAGTGATGGTGTTTGTCTTCCCAAGTAACCATTATGTGTGATGGAGCTCTGCTTTCCTGGGATGGCTGAACATCTGCCTGCCCATGGGATGTGGGGAATGAATTCCTTGTTCTGCTTTGCTTTGCTTGCACTCATGGCTTTTGCTTTACTTATTGAACTGTCTGTATCTCGCCCCATGAGCTGTCTGATTTTCTGATTCTCTGCACCATGCTGTGGGGGTGAGTGAGGAGTGAGTGAGTGAGTGAGTGAGTGAGTGAGTGAGTGAGTGAGTGAGTAGTGAGTGACTGCATGGGGCTAAACCATGACACTGAGCAGGAGAGGGCTGACATGGGCAGTCCTGTGTTGCCTCCCCACTTGCCCCACTGCCTCGAAGGAGCTGGGCACCTGGGAGCTGTTCTTACTGCATTTCTTACTGCAAATGAATAACCTGGCTTACTGAATTCCTTGCTGAACTATAGTCCATTTAAAAAATGCAAGATAATGAGATATAGACAGTTTGTCAGAAGCCACACAATCAATGTTGGCACAATCAGGCCTGTGCACTCTTTCCTAATCCCATACTTATGTCCTGAGATTAGAGATCCTCGTAGAGGATTCAGATACGTATCAAAGGTTTGAGTAGACAAAATTTTAATTCTTATTGTAAAAGAAATATATATGCTATTATTTATCACAGCTTCAAATGTTTGCAGGAACACACAGTTTTTTTCTGTTAGGTATCTGCAGTTTACTATATTGTACTGCTGCAGCTGAAGTTACTTGGGACTTGCATGGAAAAAGTCAAATGTACAGACTAAACACAAAAGCCCTTTTTGTCTTCTACAAGGAATTCAATTAACTGCAATAAAAACCTACTAGTGTAAATACAGAATAAACTTGAGACAAGGAGGAAAGTGGAACAGTGTCACATTTATGTGACTTATGACAGCAAGGTTCAATGCTATCACTGTGATAATTTACTTGAAGCAATCACATTTTGGTTAGGGTCCAGTTCTGGTAAGCAGACTGGTAAAGCACCCTGAGCTGGATACTAACAGACTGCTGGTTTTGGATGATTCTCAAATCCCCATTCAGATTTAGAGAGCCTTGAGTTTTCTTCCACCTGAGCAAACTGCAGTGTTGGCCCTTTCTTTGATTTTGATTTAACATTGATTTTGGTTCATGCTTACATCCTAGGCTGCTCCCAGTGGCAGTTCGTAAGCTGCCTCACAAGCTCTTCCATTGTCCCTGCCATGGGGCCAGCAGCCCCTGGGACAAGAGAACAAGTAAGGGCAGGAACTGTTCCAGCTCTGCCAGCTTAACTGCTGGAAGCACACCAAAACCTTCAGACAGCTTCAACAGCAGACCTTTGCTGTTCTGACTTATTTTGACAGAATGAGCTAGGGAGGCTTGGGCAAACTGCTGTCCCACATCAGTGGGCATCTTCAGCAGCCTGGTAGTGATGAAGGGCAGCAACCTCTTCCATCAACCACCACAAGCCACAGCTCAACCCGTTCTGCTCAGAAGTTGCACGATTTCTACAAGTGATCTTCTCTGGTCCAAGCTATCTTTGAGTCAGATGCTGACTCCTCTGAGAAGGTATGAACCGTAACTCTGCTTTACAGAACTAGAATGTGTTATGTTGGTATAAAAACCTGTAAGCATGTGGATTTTGTAAGTACTTTTTGAGCTCCCTTCACATATGGATTCTGTAAATCCATACTGAAAAAAAACAGGTTTCCATCTTGTAATGAATACATCAGGTACTCTTAAACAGAAATCCCAGCCACAGCTTCTAGATAGTAAAATCCCCACAGTTAAAACAAACATGCTTCAGAGAGCTGTCTAGAACCACTCCACAGTCATTTTTACCTCTAGGCACACGAGTAGTCCAATGACTCAGCACAGTTTAAAGGTTGGAAAGATTAAGAAGTTGAAGCAAACTGTATAAATATGAATGGAACTCAAATGCTGCAAATATCAACCCCCTCATTTTAGTGAGTTACAGAAGGAGTTTTGAATGGAAACACATACAATAAAAAATGTATGCCAGAGCCAGAATTTTTGTCTCATTGGAACTTAAAACTACACCAATCTACAGTGGGGAATTATATTCTGCTTCTACCTCAAATACACCCTACTACTACATTAAACCATTTCCATTGGGATGAAATATACTGTGCCAAATTCTATAGTGAAAGCCTGATCCAAAACCCATCGAAGTCTGGAGAAATACCCCGACTGATTTCACTGGGCTTTGGAATGGGCCCATATTGACACCTATTGAACTTTATCGAGCTAAGCTTTCCCCTGGAGCTGCAGCGGCCAATAGGGCCATAATGACTTCAAGCTTTAAGGCCACTGCCAGTCAAATAACATCACAGCAAGTAAATGACAGCAGAATCAACTCATTATTATTTATCTAGATATTAAAAACATGCAGATTTTCTGAACTCACTACTGTATGTTCCACATCAAGAAAACTTTGTTTGCCTTCAATCCCACACAGATCTTTCATTCTGAGTCACAAACTGCTTCTTTATCACAGGCCACTGAAATAAGGTTTGCACAAGGACAATAAACATACACACTAAAAAGATGCATGAAAATGAATATATTTGGTGCTTTTGGCTATCTGCTAGCAGCTAACATCAACTACCTAATTTTTTCCTGCCATTAAGCTCTTATTAAAGTGCCACTGACATCAGTAGGAACTAAACATGAGCTCCCTGCTTAAGTCTGGTATTCTCTTCTGTCAACAAATCCTTTGCTGGCTTAATGGCCAACACACCCTTTTATGAGAGGTCATCTCATGGGCTTGACACATTTATCTTCTCACATCTAATGCCAAAATTTCACGGAGATTAGTTTAGGAGAAGGGGTGTTTGTTTAAATATGAGCATAAAACATTGTGGGTTTATTATGTTACTGTAAGAAATTAGTTGGGAAAGTCCAAAAGAGAATTTACAGTCAAATCCAGGGGCAAAGTTCATCTATTTTAGTAAAGGAGTTTACTATACATCAATGGAAAGATTTACTGAGCATTTCCTAAAGTGTGCTTAAGTACATCTAGGCTATACATAGAGGATGCCACTCATGCCTTTTATAATGCCAGAGTAGGAGATACTAACCTGGATTTTAAAAAGGTGTGAAGAGAACTGCATATGCTATTCTGCATGACTCTGAAAACACAGAACATTCAGCAAACATGGTCTCATGTTCAATAATTGTTTCTTCTGCTGATTTGAGCCTTCATTTGATACAGAGATCTCAAAGCAGTAATTTAGGATTCTTTGCAGCCCCTTATTTCTTTAACTTTTCAAGAATCTGATGCAAATCATATTTCAACCTCTTTAAAAATCTCTACTAGTTTGATGTTTCTGGGAAGCTCATTCAGTGCCCAAAGGCATATCTGTATAATGGCACACCTGGCAAATATGCCATCTCACCCACACAGGCAGCCTTTGTTCCCTAATTCTTAAGCATTTCATCTTGCCCAAGAGGGATAATTCTCAATTGCCAAAACTGAAGTATTCAAATGACCCTTACTACTCTGCAATCCTGTCAAGGAAAGAAATCCTCCTTGCTACAAAGTCCCACTGTTTAATGAAAATTAATCAAAAAATATGGGAATTCTGTGCCTCACGTCCAGCCTCCCTGTTCTCATTGTGCAGATGACGGCAATTAGTTTGTTCAAATCCTGAGTCTCTTTATAAGTCATGAGAAGAGACCGAGTAAACATCAGCAGAGACTGCTGCTGTGCAAAGAGCACTCACACTGTACCCTGAGAACTAGTGAAATGAATACAAGAATCACACTGACTACCAAGTGCCTGCAGTCCAATTCTTCCTTTCAATATCGATGGTTTTGTCCCATCCAGTTGCTTCAAAACACTCGATACCTGATCTACTGCAACTAAATACCATCAGGATGCCTTGAAACCTACGACTCCTGCACATTTCCCAGAGCCGATGAAAATCACAACCTAGCCTGTGGTTTCTCCTCTTAAAGATCCTTTCCCTCCCCATTCAGAGATCCAGGAGTCCTCACCTGGCTAGCATCTAGACAAAGGTGCGTTTTACAAGCACGCCCTGGGCTGGAAAATTGTTTGTAAACCAACCTATGTTCAATCTATTATGCATGCACCCCCCTCCCCCGGAGTATTTGCGATATGACCTCCGCACACCTGCCAAGAGCTGGGATCTCTGCTGGAAACCCAAAGATTCCCTCTCCCTCCCCCTTCCCTCTGCCTTACAGTGATCAATGAAGGCATCCGCAGTCAAGATGTTTCACGATCACCTTTTCACACCTGCCCTGGGCCGGGATTCCCGTGTGCAGCCCAGAGCCCCTGTCCCCTCCCCTCTTCCATGGCAGCCCCCTGCCCACCGCTCCCCAGCCCGCAGCCCCTCGGCTCGGCCAGCGCTGCCTCCAGCGCCCGGCTCTTTCCTTTCCGCCGAGAGGGAACCCAACATCTCCCGAGTCACGTGCACCTCTTTTTTTTCC